>CM060972.1:64482104-64959604 GCA_030765045.1 Tenodera sinensis
AAAACAACTGTGCTTCAGTGCTTATGTTATGGAAGGAAAATAAAGTGACAGAAAAAGTAATTGGACTTTGTAGTAATCTTTGTCAGTTTGGTGTTAGAAATGCTTTTGTCCAGCTGCCTATTTTTTACATTATGTTTAATCTAGAGAAACAGCAACATAATATAAATATTAAAATATAAATAAACTTACAAATAAAAATAAGCTGGAACTTTCTAAATCCGAACTCCACACGTTACTTAGTAGCCATCTCGCTCGGTAATGTAATAACTTAAGACATGATTATCTGAAGAAAGCATTTCTTTAATCTGAATCCACGGAGGGCAAAGATATTATATCTGAAGATTGCCTCTACCTGTTAGAGCGTCGTGTTTGAAGTGTGGAACTCAGAGGGAAATGGATTTTCTTTAGAGCAGCGTCTGAAGTAATTAGCCCTGGAAAGAGTTAGAGGGTACCTGCTCAAACTTATCCGGAAAGTCGGCTGTCTCCTGCAGCAGTTTACACAAGTTAGAACATCCGCCATAACGCCTACACAAGAAAACTTAATCAAAACAGCTGGTCTTTTCTCTCTGTTCTGAGGTTTATCGTCTACTGCGCACTTATATGTACTAACCTTCATGTCTCTGTGTCTAGCAAATGAATTACAATGAGATTGAATTAACATGTTGTAATGCAGTCTCTCTAGTCGCTGTCTCCGATGAATCTGTTGCCAGTTGCTCCAGTGGTGAACTAAGATCTTTTCTCAAGTATGCATGGAAGGATGTGAGGATAAACACCACCCGGCAAAGGCACCAGGCATATTGATCTTGACGGTCAGAGCGCTGCATTCGCTTGTTATCTGCGTACTAAAACAGCGAAATACTAGCATATTAGCGTACAGTATTTAATGCAGCACAAATGGAGCAATTTGGAGCTGGGTGTGTGTTATATGAAAGGTTAGGGAGTTAATTATTATGCAGAACTCTACTGGCATGAGTTCATAATAGGGAAAATTAACGTTGATAGTGGTAAGTGAATAAAACATGCACCTAGGTTTATTATTGAATATTTTTCAAAGAATGAAAATGAGGACAAACATGCTTTACTTCCCGCAATTTCCATAACAGGAAGCAAGAAAGGCCGAAAGAAGGGTAGGAAGAAAGACCGAAAGAAGGACCGAAGGAAAGAATGACCGAAGGAATGAAAGGTCGAAGGAAAGAAGGAACGAAGATTTAATACATAAACGAAATAGATTTCTATAACTTTTACAAATAATGAAGCATTACAGAATTTCGAAGAAATTGTATCGTTATGGTCCAAGATAAAAAAAACGCCGGGCACCTTGACTTCGCTGGAAAGAACAGTTCTAATAGGAGCAGGACAAACCTACGGCCCAACCCTTGACTTTCATGATGTGCTCTAGTGGTTGAGAAGCGGAAGACTATTTCCGCACTTCAACACAGTGTCACCTTTTGTGATTCTGCAAATTTCCAGGAGGAATGGGTGAAGCGAAGTAGGTACACAAAAGGATCCAGGCTCGGATATAGGCCGGAGTCTCTAACGTCTCCACATATTACATTCTACGCTGGCGGGAACCCCAACGGCCTACCTCTTCCCTACGAGCTTCAGTCCTCAAAGCAAACTGCACTGCCAAATGCCTCGCCTACCGTCCACTCGCCTGATCCTTCAACACTAAATATGACAAGGAAATTAAAGAGCACGAAAATGGAGAGAAGAATTCATGGTATATAATCAATCTCAACATTCACCTATCAATAAAAACCGCCAAAATACCAAAAGTCGGCCCAACCGGAACCAAGTCCGCAAACTCCCAAATGCAAGCCTTAAAGGCTACGCGGAATTCCCTCGGTTATGCTATGCATTGAACGTATATTGTGTTCTGTAGAAATACGGCTGTTTTAAATGTTATTTGCTAATGACACTGTCAGTTGCCAGGGCCATATCAGCGCGGCCGTTGTGTCGGAATTTTGTCCCTCAGGAGTTTCTAGATGTCAGCAAGTCTACTGACATGAGGCTATCGTTGTTAAGCATCACCACTTAAAAAAATCAGTCTGCGCCGGGTTTGAACTCACGATATTGGAATCAGTAGGGCAGCATCTTACCAACTGAGCCACCCAGACCGACGAAATACGAGAGAGGAAAAAGGAGAAAGGAGAGAGTAGGGCGAGGAGACAGAAGGGGGAGAGAGGGAGTGAGAAAGAGGAGAAGGAGAGAGGAAATGGAAGGGAAGAGAATGAGAGAATTAGAGGAGAGAGAAGGAGACAGGCGAGAGGAGACAGGACAGAGAAAATGTGAGAGAAGAGAGGGAGAGGAGAGGGAAGGAGATGGAGATGAGTAGATGAAAATGAGAGAGGAGGAGAGGGAGAGAGGAGGAGAGGTAGAAATAGAGAACTTATGCAGGTAATACAACAAAGCCAAAAATCAGTGGTCTCTGCTACTAAATACATAAATGTGCGTATTGGACGGAAATAATAGGGGAAGAATGTAAAAGATGAGAATAAGACAAGAAAGGAAAAAGCACAAAAAGAGAGTAAACAGCAAGACAGAGTAAATAGCAAATAGTAAAAGGAGAAAGACGATGGAAGAAATGTATGTGGATGCGAAGAAAAATAGAAAGTGCATCTTCCGTAGCCTAGCGTAGGTGCTACGTTAAGAGGTTTACACACAGACACTCACTCACTGACGCACGCACACACACTTGAAGGAATTGGGTTAAGCCCCCACTCTCCTCCATAAAAAGGAAAACACTTTGCATAATGTTGGTACTAGTAGCACAAGCAAAGTGCCAGATGAAATCCGCATCTTCTGTACACAACGCGACTCTTTTCCTTATTTGTAAACACTTCTCCAATTTTACGTTTTCAATTTCCCTTTAAGAGTGCACTCAATCGAGCAGAAACGCGGAAAGATTTCTAACAGCACGACACAATGGAAATGTATAAGTTGTACTTGCCATAAGAAAGCCAGGTGCCCAGAATCCCACACTGTATACTTGAGACAAGTTGTCAGAATCATATCTTAAAACGTCTGACCTAACAAATTCTCCAGAGGAGAGAAAGAAGTTATCCGGGAAGATCAGACCGTCAAATGATGTTTATCTGGATTATACTATAAATAAAAGAGGAATTTAAATACTATAACGCAACAATTTTACCAGAAAATGCTAAATTCCATAAAAAAATAGGCTAAAATATACTCATTTCGATTAGCAGAGTTCGACTTGCTCAGCACTTCTGAGGAAAACTAAACCCAAAAATTACATGTATTTCGACGTTCTTTTGTTATAAAAACCAGTTTATAGTCTCAAATAAATCTAACTTCATCTTTAACATTAACAACTAACCTTTTTCCCGGAAAAATACTTTAATTATTAAATGAACAATTGTTGAAAACACAGTTGTCAAATTGAAATGGAGTGTTCCTTGATTGTTAATCAATTGTAATATGTAATACATTTTTTCGAAGATTTATTGGATACAGTTGGTGACACTGATCAATCAAAAGAAAGACCAGGTGATAATTCGTAAGTGATAATTTAATGCATCTATGTATGAAATATACGTAAATATTTGGCTGTAACACTCACATAGTTTTCTATATCCACTATAGTTTCATATTGAATCTACAGGTAATGTACCTGACAAGGGAATGCGCACGTTCCGATCGCAATTGTCAACAAGTTGTGGTGTGCATGTAAGAGTTTTACATAATAAATATGCGCACAATATTTGCCATTAACAATTACACTGCATTTTACAATATGTTGAGTCACCGAGTTCAGAAAATGGGTTGTTGGTAGCTTTTGACAAAATATTATTAGGATGAGCATGTCCGCAGGGTATAAAGTGCAGAATTTTTTTTAATCACAGTAGGAGTACTTCATGAATACCTGCATTAAGTAGTCTTCCGAGTCATATTGCTTATGAATATGAAAAATATGTTCGGGAGGGAGTTTGGAACCCCTCTGGTGTGAAATCATATCCTACTACAGTCCAGGAGTACCGAACAAGTTTGCGAAGACTGGAGAACAGAAACTGTGTAGAATGCACATCAGCAATGAAGTTGAATCCGTCAACATGGTGTGAACTGAGAGTCGTTTAGGATACTGTGATCTTCAATGCACTTCAGCACGCTTTGAGCTGTCGGAAGAATAGTGCCTTAACTAGCTGAATGAAACATGTGTACTCAGTAGGGTTAGTCTTGGCTATGCATCATGTTTTGAGGTCGGATAGCATCATGCTCTTACCTGATGATACAATTTGGAACTAATTATTTTTAGAGACATAATTCGCAAGGGCGTTGCTCTTGTCATTTCGACCACTGCAAATAACTGCATTAGCTAAAGGGAAACTGTTTACTATGCCTAAAGTTATAACAGTCATATCATGTTAGGTATGGTCCATTGTGAGTGGAATATTGAATCTTCGTAGCTTACAGTATTATAGGTGATGACAATTTATACACGTTTGTAATCAGCACCTCAAATATGTCCATACAAACCAAACCGTATTGGAACTGCGATCGGAACTTGCGCTAACTCCCTTGTGAGAGCGGCATTCAGTTAAAGCTGAGGAATGAGTCAAATTATACCGAGAACTGCACTTTCACTATGTCATACTATGTTTGACCAATAACCTACAAAGAAACCACATGTTTCAACTAATCATCACGGCTGCTTTCCTACATTTTATCACTACCTAGTATTTGTCTATTTTTATCTCCTCCCTAGCATCTATTAGTTTTTTTAACATGTAGGGCTATGATTTATTGAAGCATAAAATTCATATAATTTGAGTTCAACTAATACTCCATGCTCCAATTATTGCTAATATTTACCCAGAACATGTTTGGCGGGTTCTTCCTAACATTCTAGATCTAGAGTCAACATAAGCTGCTGATGATAGGAAGGACCTTACGAAACTCGTTCTAGGTAAATAAGTTCTAGAAATAATGGAGCATGAAGTATTTGTTCAACTAAAATTATATTGATCTGTTTATTTGTTTGCGATCCTCATTCGTTTTTCTCGGGTATATTCAAAATTAACTTCACCAAAAAAGCACGACACCAAACATAAAGAGAAACAGAAACAGTATTTGGCAGCAGATCAGTTAATTTAGTAACCCCACTCAAGTTAAATAAATAAAAAAAAAACTTGTGGTATTAATGCTAACACAAGTGAGTGATCCTCAGCAAATGCACGGTCTCATCTTGCTGACTTACTCATAAACCAATTAGAATGGGACTACATATTTTAAAGCATGGTGCTCAGAAACTAATATTTTTTTTCTCTCCTACGTTCATTTTTACCCTCTCTAATATGCACTTAATGGCAGTGGAAGTATTATACCCTACAAAAAAATTAAACTAAGATCTCACTGGAGATACATGTTTTGAAGCCCCCGAGTTGGGTTCCTATGTACCTGTCTGTAAGGTTTGGTTTCCGATACACCCTCCAGCTATGAAGAGGCATGATAAGCACTCCATCAGCATGCCCTACGTGTGTTTGACAAAGAAAATCTGGGATCATAACTAAAACATCTCCGAGATGTACTAAAGGCTAGGCTATTTGACTCGAGATATTAAGGCAATACAAAAATATCAAAATCCTAAAAACACTGATGCGAAGAAAGCTTATGTACCTTACGTACGAGGAGTTACGGAAAGAATTAAAAAAATTGCAACACCACAAAATTCAAACAAGATACACAACAGTTAAAGAACTGGGTTCCTTTATAAAGCCAGTCAAAGATAAGAACCCTTTACAAAATAATCCGGATGTTTATAAAATTATCTGTGATTGTGGTGAATCGTACGTAGGTCAATTTGGCAGATCTATCAATACAAGGAAAAAGGAACACAAAATTAATGAGACTCTCCAAACCAGAAAAATCTGCCATCGCGGAACATGCAAAAAACACCGGCCGCCACATTGACCTTGACAATTTAAAAATTTTAGCAATCTGTGACAATTTCTCTCAAAAAATAGTGAGGGGAAGTATAGAAATATTTAAACTAAAGAGCGGTCTGAATCGTGACACGGGCAAACCACTCGACACGATTTGGAAGACCCTATTAGCAGGACGACTTCCTATTGGAGTCGAAGGAACCAATAGGATTGCGAGTGGGACGAGAGAGCGAGGCCATTCAGAGTAGGCAGTGACTAATTAGATGAGTTTTGCAGCCGTCCATTGAAGAAGCCGAACAGTTTGCAGCAAAACGTCGGCATAATTTTTAATTTTTTTTAATGTTCTTAAAAAAGTCAACAAGACACGGCCCATACCGGAAATCAAGAAAAATGTAATCTCAGATTAGGTTGGAAAGGTTTCCAGCTTCCATTAGAAACATTTTAACTGTAAGCGGAGAAGACTGAGAAATTAGCTGTTATGGCTGATAGAATGGTAGGAACGAATCCAGTAACATCCTGAGCTGTAAACATTATCCAGCGATATCAACAAACATACCAGTGAAAGTCAAGCAGCTGTGGAAGAGGTTGTGTTTATAGTGGAACTGGAACAACACATTTCTGCGATATCCGTCAATCATAAGTGAAGACCATGAGGCAAAAATACGAGCCATCGACACCATAGCAGCCGCACAACTTCAAAAGTAAATACAACCTAAGAGCAAATACCGCTATTACCGCCTTAAATTTGGTAAACAATGCAAGCCGGAGAAGTGCTCACAGCCTTGGAGTAGGTCAGAGCAGGGAAACTTTACACTACAGCATATTTATCATGTCGAGATCAAAATATATATGGTTTCATTATTAAAACAGTTTTCCTCATACCTGTTTCAGTTTTAATTAAACTTGATTTTACGGGCTTGTTTCTTAGAGCAACAAAACTGGAAATTTTTGGCATCGTTGAATATAAATTACAGGTGTACCAACAGTGACATGGATTGTGTTAGTTGTAGGATGTGGTTGATAAGACATTTATACTGTATAGAATGCCATATGTATCTAAGTAGATAGTATTCCAAAATAGATGCTTCTTTTTACTTCATTCGCTGACAGTACCATAACCAATCTAAACCATAGAATATACTTATAATCTGTGCCGTGTGATTCCTTTCCCTAAGTTGTATATCTTATAGTACAAATAAACTTTTACGTTTTCTGCTGTAAACACTAATGTAAATAATAGTCCAAACTCATTTTCTGGCGCTGCAAAATAATAACCAGTTTATATTAATTATTACTGGTGGATTAATAACTCGACTACTAATGTATTCCTAAAAATCTTTAACATGAATAACCGTACTATATTTTGCACTCGTAAATCTAACCTATATCTGCATGCAAGCAAACATTGCTGACTTTCTGATGCCAGATATTACAAATAATGTTAACATGCTATGTTATTTAACATAAAATGATACGCTGAATAAGTTTCATACGAAGCAATGCTCTGCCTACGAATTTTGCATTAGTGAATTTTAATGCTTAACTTTTTCACTAAATGTAGGTTCTAGTTATATTTGTTTTGTCTGGTATAACTCATTAGTACAAAACGAGGTAGGTAGGTATACTTTTATTTTACTTGCAGCATTGAATGGATATAAGATCATCTGCGTTTGTTTCAATTGCACTGCAATGTTTGTGTATCTACCGGTATTACCTAACCTAACCTTATGTAGCAGTCCTCAGCGACTTTTCTATAAACGTAATTAACCATTGTTTAAAAACATTGTATTGCCTTAAAGTTTAATACTACGTGTATTATTAACAAATGTTGATAACAGAATTCTTACTTGGCCAAAACTAGTCCATTCTGATCGCTTTTAACCATTTTGTTCTCAGGTATTCACTTTATGAGAAGTTAAAGACGTGTATCTGTTTTTATTGTCGCGATGCCCTCTACAGTTATAGACAACATTTTAGAACCACTATGATTTATATAAACAATACGTTCACCTCAGACCATGTTTGCTTTAAAAACACACTTCTTAAAAACTCTCAACAAGAAAAAACATGTTCATTACGGGGTTGCCTCAATGCCTCCTGTTTGTGAGTGCTTGCTGCTTGCGTGGCTAACGAGATATTTATGTAACTCTTCCATTATATATAGATATTTGCTGTATTTAATATGTGTATACACATAATTGGTTCATTTTGACAATATTATCAGTAATAGCAACAGCGAGTTTTCCTATAGCCTTTGACGTAAATTGAAGTGTCTCATGGAAAGAAAATGGAACTACTTTCAAATATCCTCTTCTTTGAGCAAAGAAAACAACAAAAAGCTCCATCATTTTTTTGTAATACAATATTTAATACATGGCTTTTGATAATTCATAAACGTCTTCCATCACAGAAACGTGTCATTTACTTTAGAAATTCAGAAACTAATAATACTTATTAATGTCTATATTTAAATCTGAGGAAACAAATACAAAAGGGAAAACTTGGAAACCAAAAAACATCCTATAGCGAGGTTTTACCAGCGTGTTTTTGGTTCCTCGCTAGATAAGATTACACTAGAATGAGAGTTGAAGAAAATCTCTTTGGGGAACTACAAAAAATGCATTTCAGAGCAACTTTTAAGTAAAATGTAATAGTTCCAATGTAGGTAGTTGCAAAAGCTCAAGAAGCTGCATAAATGCATGCTGGATTTTGCATGCATGAGGCTTTTAACATGTTCATTTATAAAGTCAATTAGTTGCACTCAAGGTAATGGCATTGTAGTCGGACAAAGTTTGAACTTCACTAAAAGGGGAAAGGTACCCTTTCATTAGTCTGAACTAGAAGCTAGAGTTGACAAAGTGAAAGCGAGCTACCACTTGTCACAATCCAGTTGCATCCAGGAAGTTCCTGGAACTCTTTGAGGGCAGCTTGGCTCATGTTACAGAGAGGAACAGAAAAAAGTAAGACCGCTTGGTAACCATATGCATGTTCTTGTTTTTTGGTTGTGTGACTGTTGTCCTCGGGCGATACACTCTCGTCTTGCGGCTTCCAAGGTGACATTTTCATTTACTTCTATCTCGAAAATCGACACAGATTAGAACTTTCACAGATTTTTACTTTCTCCACTACGTATAGTAAAGTAGAGGAAGTATTGTATTCCACTCAAAGATTCGATGTCGAGATTTCACCGGAAATATATTTTGAGGCCCCCTGAATCCAAAAAAAAGCGATTTTAGAACAAGGCCCGTGTGTGTCTGTCTGTGTATCTGTCTGCGAGTCTGTGGACAGCATAACTCAAAAACGAAAAGTCCGTTAAAAACCAAAGTTGGCATTTAAGTCTAATTTCTTTCAAGGATGCGACACGAAGATTTTGAGGAAAATTCTTCCACCTTAAACAATCCTTTATATGGAAAATTTTTAGAAAATTTTTATTTTGTTGAAAATGGCTCTAACAATTTTGATTAAAATGCCATATGCTTGAGATATTTTATGACAAATAAAATTTATATCTTGAATTTTCTCTATTTACTCTGGATGATTTTTTAATAACTCGTAAACTCTTAGAGATAGACAAGATCTTAATGTACAAAATGTAGATCTCGCTAAAACACACAATTTATTAAAAATTTTCGTGTCGCATTTTTTAAAGATAAATACCAATTTTCGTTTTTGAGTTGCGCTGTCAACACACTAACACACACACACGCGCGCACGCGCGCCTTTTATCTAAAATTGCTGTTTTTGGATTCAGGGGGTCCCAATAACATTTCCGGTGAAATCTCGACATCAAATTTTTGGGTCAAATACAATACTGCCCCTACTTACTATACGGAGTAGATAAAGTAAAAAGTACGATAATGGACAACGTTATCTAATTATTTTTCATCAACCACCCAAGCTAACTTCGTTCAGAGAGAGCGACAGAGAGAGAGCGCTTATACAACAAAGGGTTAAACTGTACCTCCGTAGATCCATTATGACTATCAGCCTCTAGAAGGAAGGGATGAAATGAAGGAACCACAGGAGGCCACAGGCCGCAGAAGCCCCTAACAGTCCCAGACTGGAGTGTGATGGTTTGGAAATTTAGTTCTCATTACCACGGGATGGAAAAACGAATAATGTATATTCCCATTTAAGAAAAGTATAACTATTGGAAAATTCAAACAAATAAGAAATGTCTTGGAAATGTTCACGCGACAAAAAGTTGTATGACATAAATTGTGTTTTAACGAAATCTGCACTGTTTTTGTAGTAATATTTAGTCTATCTCTTACTGTTTGCCAGTTATGGACAATCACTTTAGAATGAAGAGGACTTCCGAGGATATTCCCAGAAAATCCAAAATATACGTTTCATTTCTGGCATGAAAATACCTTAATATTTTAATCAACATCGTTAAGGTCATTTTTTAAAACATAAAACTGTTCAAAATGTTCCATCGTAGTTTGGGTGGAGGATTTTCTTCAAAACCTTCCTGTTCCATCCTTGGATGCTGCTGAACTTAATAACTAAGTTTGTTACTTAACCGACTTTACGTTTTTGAGTTACGCCGTTCACACGCACACTGGAGTTCAGTAAATCTCAAGACGTGTATTTGCGGTGGAATCGGATTCTCCGTATGGAATTTTAGGGTGGAATGCAGTACTTCCCCTACTTGCTGTAAATATGTAGTAGAGAAAGTAAAAACCGTCTGCCCACTCATTTCTATAAATGCCTTGGAGGAATATACGTAATTTTTTACTCCGTGATGAACAGCAGGAACCTATTAGCAATGACACAAGCTCTTCATACTTGCTTAAAGTATTTGCAGTGAATCTGCTGGCTGGCAACACCTTCACAATAAAAAAATTTACTCAACCTACTTATATTTATATTCTATTTTTTAATCCCCTTATGTTTTATTTTCTCTAGTATACAAGAGAAAACATTCTATCAACCCATAAATTATGTATTAGGATTTCAAACAACTAAGTTTTCAGGTCCTTGAGTAAAAGGAAAGAAGATCTGCGCGTGCGTGTGTGTGTGCGTGTGTGTGTGTGTGTGTGTGTGTGTGTGTGTGTGTGTGTGTGTGTGTGTGTGTGTGTGTGTGTTGCACGCGCCAAATGTGGTAGTTAATTTAGTCCATTCCTTGGATGCAACACAGATTTTCAAGAAAATCCACCCATCCGTAACTATCCTTTATATGAAACGTCTTAATTTTGAACTTTATTAAAATGGTTTCAACGGTAGAATTTTAAGATGTCAAATGTTTAAATTATTTATGGTGTAGTACAATTTTTATTGACTTGCTCGGAATGACCTATGAAGTCCTCTGTATTCGAAATGAATGTTGCATATTTTTGCATAATGGACTACAAGAGACAGAACAGAACTTACTGCACAAAAAATGCAGATCACTTTAAAACATAAAATTCTGTAGTAGCATCAGCCATTTCTAAGATATTCCTTATTGGTTTGAATGTTTCGATACTTTGTCAATTTTGCAGTAGTTACCATTGAGTTTGTTCCTCACAATGTTAAGGAAAATATATGGGGATGAATTCCAACATCGACACATACATAAGCATCTATCACTTCAGTTCCTATATTCTTGTTATCCCTGGTAACGAAATGTACAATGAAACAATTTCTGCAAATGTTCATATCAATTTTTATCTTACGCACTCGTAAATAGAGAAATTAATATAAGAAGTTTGTACGTAACATATCTTTATTTCCATTACAAGAGCTTATGACCCTGTTGAAAGCTATTTGCAAATGTTTTATGATATAAATTAGTCAATATTATTGAATTTGAAAGTATTCTTAGGCAAAAATAAATACACGAATAATGTAACGGTTATATGAAACAATGTAAATTTGTCATTGATAGAAAGGTTTTTGAATGCACCATATCAAATTCTAATTTTTCGCATGTTAACATGGAAACAAAATTATTACAGGGTTATTCCAATGACAGTCCCTGATATTTTGAGCATAAACTTTAGAGACATGTGAGTGGCGAGGGTACGTTCCAATAAAATGTGGATAGTGGTTAAGCTGTTCCAACAAATGTTTGATTCCTTCAGAATCTGTGCATAGCAATGCAGTACTGATAAATGGATGCATGCGCAACAGGAAATCACAGACCAATCTAGTGTTGGTAATCAATCCACGAGCAATTTGCTTACAGCACAGAATAGATAGCATAGCGCTAAACTGCATCCGCAGAACAATTCTCAAATAACAATATCTTTCTCATGTTCTTACCCTACATACTGAACATGGGAGAATATGTGAGCCCTGATTTCAAGCAGAAGTTCAATATTAGTTGTTATTTATCTATGTTAATACTCTTTGCTTTTAAGATACTCGTTTCAACTCTAAAACAAAACAAGAGCGATAAATAGTGTTTTGAAAACAAGTGCATAACTGCTTTCCTATAAATTATTAGTTACACCGAATCCAAATTAAAAGTAGAATTTCAAACGCTTAATCTTCCTGAAATTTATTACACATATATATATTCTCGGCCCGCTGCACCTGATTGTGGACGAAATTTGCAATATCTAGGATACTATACAACTGGGAGCTTGGAAGGAAAATATAATCTGGTAAAAATGGCTTTTGAACCTAAGTATCCAACTCTATGGGACTGCATCAAAGGCACAAGTAAGTGGAGCGATTACTTCAATGTTCCAAATACTGTTTTGGTCTCTTGGAATAGGAATTCAGAGAACGCTAATAAAGCAATTTTATATGCAACGTACGAAAGTCCTGAAGATAATATTACGAAAACGCCTAAAGTTAACACGGTCTGTAGGAAATGTCCAGGTGTAACACACAGAAAAATATACCATCGAAAACAGGCGATGTGCAATCAGTTTTTCCAGCCTTACTGTAACTCTGAAACAGTTGATAATCGGAATAAATTCAGTAAACCAGATAATCAGTTTGTTAGTGAAAATAAAATTTCCCGAGGAGGTGCTCCTCACGTTGAACATGATACGGAAATTCCGACGTCAGAAAACAAAAGTTACGGCTTAAGTGATGATGAAGACCAGCATACTGCACACCCAAAAGGTAAGCAGAGGGACGTTTCTTCTAAAGATTCTGCCGAATCTGACACTGAAAGCAGCTCCATAGTTAATTTGGATAAATCCGAAGATTGGGAAGAAAATAATGGGACAACACATCAGCAAAGAAGAAAAACAGGGTCAAAACTACCTAAAGAAGATGCCGATGAAACAAATAAAGGCGATATACTTGGGGGGAATAAACTCGGAGATGTAAATGAGAGCAAGGAATCGCTTCCAGAATCCTTGGATAAACCTGCAGGTAGCACAAAGGACATGTCAGAGTCCCAGTCTAACATTGGTTCAGAACAACCTGAAACAAAAGTGAAGGAAAAGAGCGCGGATTCAATTCCAGAATCCTTGGATAAACCTGCAGGTAGCACAAGGAAGGAAATGTCAGATTCCCAGTCTAACATTGGTTCAGAACAACCTGAAACAAAAGCGAAGGGAAAGAGCGAGGAATCAATTCCAGAATTCTTGGATAAACCTGCAGGTAGTACAAAGAAGGAAATGTCAGATTCAGAACAACCTGAAACAAAAGCGAAGGAAAAGAGCGAGGAATCAATTCCAGAATTCCTGGATAAACCTGCAGGTAGCACAAAGAGGGAAATGTCAGATTCTCAGTCTAACATTGGTTCAGAACAACCTGAAACAGAAGCGAAGGAAAATTCAGACACTGTAAGTCCTACTGAAAAAGGAGAGAATATTGATGGAAGTTCCCCTAGAAGTACAAAAACGAAAGTGGAACATCCGGAGGTACCAAATGAACTCGATGTGAGCGCCATTAGTGAAGAATCGTTAGTACATTCAGAAGAGACAACTGAGTTAACAAACAGCCCAACTATTTCATATCCCACAATTAAAAAAATGGGAATGACAGAAGCAGAGCCCACACCTGAATCGCAAGAATATGTTGGCGGCAGTGACGGTATTCACATACCACCTACACTGCGTGAATATTTTGTTCCCAACATGGGTAGAGAATCTCCTTTGAAACACCCAAAGCTGCCTCCAACTGAAACGCGAGAACATGCTAATAGTCAATTAGAACATACAAAGAGGAAGGCAAACTTCAGGCCGTTAGCTGCATCCCCTAGCACAGCAGCGAGGGAAACCACAAATGAAGGGCATCCTGCTAAAGTAGAAGAAAATGTCGACATTAATAAGCCTTCAGAATATCCGAAGAGGAAAAATGAGACAAGTTCCGTCTTCATTATTGATTCCCCTAGAAAAACTAGCAGAACTATGGAGATGACAGAACGAAAGCGCCGAGCTAATGGGGTTCCAAAGGGGGAAAATGCGGCAAGATCCAGCTCGTCCATTGCTCCCTCTAAAATTAATACAACAATGAAAACTACAGATGAAAAGCAGCCCACTACATTGGAAGAAAATGTCAACGTCGGTACTAACAGGTCTTCAGGATATCCAAATGGGGAAACTGAGGTAGGGGTTGGTTCCTCTAAACCGAAAATGGGAGTAACAGCTCAAGAACACCCAACTGAATTAGAAGTTGACGATACGATTAGCAACTATACTCCGTCTGAATATCCAAAGGATGGAAGTGTGTTTAGCTCCATCTCGTTAGTTGACTCCTCTGGAAGAGAAACTATTAGTGACGATGATGGCCACTTTTCGGACAATTATGCAGAAAGTACATCAGAAGATGAATCTATGGCAAAGAAGAATTCTGCCGGTCGAGTAGTGCAGTTGCATAAGGGACCTGTCAAGCCGCCGCCAAGTACACACACTGAACTGAACAGAAGATTATCTAACGCGGTGAAGACTAGTGATGAATCCATTAAAGTAATTAATAGAAAATATAAGTTTACCCCCGTAAGACCTACTGCTTCTGAGGCTACAAAACGAGAAGATAAGTATTCCTCTGTAAGTTCCTTTTCATTACGATCAGGCGACTCCGTTGGAAGCAAACGCAGCTTGATAAGGCAAGCTTCCCAAACAATCCTTCGCGTTAACAAGTTAGTTCGACTTATTATATTTAAAAAACCTAAGCACGTAGATAACAACTCTTCTGCATTAAGTTATGAAAACCGAGGAAACAGCGGCGAACATAGCCATAACATTAGTCGCAACAATTCATCTCTGAGAAGCAATCCAAGTCAAAATTCGGAACACCAACGCAAGGCATCGTTACTGAAACAACGAAGTAAAGATCTTAATTATCCTCAAGGAAACAAGGAAGTCAGTATCACAGAGGAGATTTTAGGCATAGCTGACATGTCCAACTTCCAGTCAAAATATCAGCATCAAAGCTACGTGTGTACTTTGCCGGAAAATTATGAACCGATAAGCTTCATTCCAGAAATAAATACCGGAACACACAACAGAAGCGCCAGACCTAAATTTAAAAAAACGAAGAAGGTTTCTTTCTCCCGACATTTTTCTGTAGTTCAAAGTAAAGGCTGTGAGAATAAGCTCAAGGATTGCAGTTCATCTTATTCGGATCAAAATGTGTTAAAATCATACAATAGCAAACGTGGCAATGTATATTCAAACACTTCTCAGCCTTTTTCTGTTGTTGAAACACTGTGTGATAAATGCAGACAAAATTGTAAAAATGGTGTTGGCTATTAGATGTGAACGTGCAACAGTATAAGTTCTTTTGTTCTTGTTTTTGTGCGGATTTCAAATTTTATTCGTATTCCCATGCACTTGTGTATTGGCTAACAACATTTCGAACCGCTCGTTTTGAACCTACAGAGAAAAACTGGTGAGACTTGAAAACTGAGTTCTGCATTGGATTACTTTGAATCCAGGTTTTACATCCTTCATTTACTCCATTACAATTATTTGTGTGTAAACTACCTGCAATTTTATCTTAAAACATTCATTTTTTCTTCAGTGCTCATTTTGTTCAAGCTTTTAAGACACGTTAATCTTTTGTTGAAATGTGTATTTCAGTGTATACTCAACAGAATAAAAAACAAATACAAATATACCACACTATTAACTGTTTTAAACCGTAGCCTACATATTTCGTGGCTTTTCCTTCAAAACAGAAGGCAATTATATTATAATATAGTTCTAATATCACTTTCTCTACCACTTTTCTATAGAAAGTAGAGGAAATACTCCATCCAAAAAATCGCTATCGAGGTTTCCTTAAAATGTATGTTTTGAGGTTCCCTGAAGCCCAGAGGAATTTTTAGATAAAAAGGCCGCGCATGTATAGGGTGTATTTAGTATTTATGACTGAACAACATACTTAAAAAGTGAAGTGCCAGATAAATACCAAACTCGGGTATTGAAGTTCAGTATCTCTAAACAAACGAGCCAAAGGTTGTCAGGAAATCCTTCCGCCCCAAATTACTGTTTATATGGATAACGTTTCGTACCTTCTTTTACTCAAAATAGTACTTTAGTTTTTATTACACTATCTCATTTTCTCACATGATTGCAGATTAATAAAATGTTTATCTAGAACTCTCTGTAAACAGCGCTTTAAAGCCCTCTTCATTCAGAATAAGTTTTGTATAAACGGTGCTACAACTGGACTAAAACTTTCCGAACGAAAAAAGCTGGACCTCATTAAAACAACATACATTTTGGAGGCATGAAGCATTTCTATGTATTAATTGCTATTGGTTATTATTTCCAAATACATTGTCATGCATATTTTGAAGTACTAATTACTATCATTTGTGGTGTGGGTTGAGAGTAGATGGTATAAATTGAACGGTTCAAAACCGTCATCCTGAAAAGTGTAGTATAGGGTTAAATATATATGGGCATGATAATCATGGATGAGTTTGGAGGTGCGATTGCCCGTCTTGTATGAATAACAATAATGTTGAAAGCTATTTGTTTCAGATGCTTTTTCGGCGCATTACTGAAAAAATGTTTCGCGATGGCGTGTGAGGCTCTCATTCTATAGGTCCGTGTTCGATTTCCGTTGACCTGCCACTCTGACCTTGATCTTTTTGTGGCTGGGTGGGTTGTATGATTCCTGAATTTTCCGGTCTCCATTTTCTGTAGTTTCATTTCTTTGTCATGTGTCAGGGTCGAGAGATGATGCGCGTGGACGTCGAGGGTTACACATGGTGGTGGAGTTTGTTTTGTAAAACTATCTGCCCTGGCATTTGGTATGGGACGTACCCTCATAGAGACCTCTTCAAAGGAAGAGAAAGGACTGTAGAACGGGACCCCACCGGCGTCAAAATATAATCTCTGGAGATGTTAGGGACGCTGCCTGTGTCAGGGTCTGGTTACTCTCGTTATCCTTTGCTTCATTCCCTCTATTGAAGGTTTTTAGAACATTGATTGGCGATTGTGGGCAATTTTATTCCTCCGGGTCCTGATAACCACAGCCAATTTGCATGTTTATTTCTCGCGGCATGCTATAATTGCTCCACCCTTAGATCCGCACTTGGTGTAAACACAAGCCGTCAACAACTAAAACGTCATACGCCGAAACCAAAGCACACCATAAAATACAGTACCCTAAATATTGGCGATTATCTGTGAGTTTTTAAGATTTATGATAACCCTCGTAAAGACTACTTGAATGTAACGCGATAGCAGCAATATTCCTAAAAGTCTTGAGTAAACATCTTTCTGTTGCAACATAAACACTAGGCATGAATCCACGTGGTGTTTGTTTTGTTTTGCATTAGTCACAGGTTATCGCGGAGGGATACAAGGGGCGGATCTAAGGCTGGATGGAGTATAGGTGAATTTGACTATAGCATAAGCCTCTTATACCTTTTATAAACTTGCTACGAAGTTAAGCTATTTCAGCAAACATTTATCTCGATTAATATGAAGGAGAGAAAAATATAATTTATTTCAACGACGTTTTTTACCCGTTTCCTGCTCGTGCTATCGGCAGCTGCATATCATGCAGCATTTAAATATAACCCTTTTGACACAAGCAGCCATTTCATCTTCAGTTGATGACTTAGGTATGTGATGTGTATATACAAGATTTATATTGCTTGGTGGGTAGCGTATTTGCCACGCCATCAAAAGCTCTTCAATTTGAGTCTCGGTTAGGTAAGTTATACGGATAAGGTTTGTATAACATTTCCGGGGTTTTCCTTTATCCTGAAAAGACAAATATTGAGAAAATTTAAGCTCTAGCGAAGTCCAAGGTGACCTACCAGGTTAAAGGACGTTAAACCTGAAAAAAGTCATATTGAAATGAACTGTCAATTGACAGCTCAGGATTTCTTAACGGCTACTTTTAGTTGCTTTGAAAAGAGTTGTGATAATTATTAAAACACATTTGATGTGTTGCACTCTCATGACTTTCTCTTGTATAAATTATTCTCACAAACGCTTATTCCTCCATCTACGACATGCTAATCGAGACAAACATAATACTACTTTGTATGACCGATAGAGAGAAAGGGAAAATAACATATAGCCATTTGAGAAAAGTGGAAGTATTTGAAAATTCAAACCAACAAGGAATATTTCTGAAATGGATTGTTCTACATAAAGCTTTATTTGACAAAGTGCTTTAAAGATATCTACACTTTTTGGGTTGTAAGATTTTGTGTACCCCTTAGTTATGCAAATTTGCATTCGGATGCTATTCCAAGGAAATTCCAGATATTGATTTCAGTTCTAATGAAAATACATCTTACACATGTGGTATGCTAATCAAAATGGTTAAAAAAAAGTGTTTTTGCAAATGTTCCATGTAAAGAAAAGCTTGGTGTGAGGGGTTTCTGTTGACGCTGAACTTAAACACTAAGTTTGGTTTCAAAACGACTTTTCCTTTTACTTATGCTGCATGCTATTCAAAGAGACACAGACGTCTCAAAACTTACTTATATTCCCCGTCAAATCTCGAGATCGAAATTTTGGGTAGAATACAATACTTCCTCTACTTACTACACGCAGTGGGGAAAGTAAAACATGCATCTTTGAGAATAGTAGTATATTTAATATACAATAGAATATAATTGGTAAGTGATATTAACTTTTTTTCTCTAATACTTGCATAAGAAGATTAACATAATTTTATCTTAACTAGATATGGTGATTACTGATTCCATGGTGTTTATCTGTCTTCTGGTTTCTTTATTTCTACTTCGTATATGTATTTTTTTCTTTTGCTTCTAGATAGGATTTAGTGGATTTCTCTCATTTTAGAGCTAAATTTTGCGTCCCATTTTATTTGCTTTTGTACCATAAAATTAGTTGTTTGTACCTATAAAATATATCCAATATATAAGTTGGCGATACTGTCAACCGGCAATAGACAGTCTTCTGTTTAATACATTGCGAACTCTATAGTTGAATATGTAAACTTCTGAAACAAAATAAAATGGTCTCATTTGTAGTGTTTATATGAAACTTTCCGACACATATGTGTGATAAAAATGAAAGTGTTTTGGTTTCAACAAAGGTGGAGAAGTGCAAACAAATGATTTGTCATCAGATAACATGGGAAGTATCTTAAGTTCAAAACTACATGCGCAGTATACAACAATTATATTCGACTCTCATGGAGGTAATCATATTTGAAGCAACACGCTAGGACTGAAGGACACAAACTTAACTTATGTTCACAACTCCAATCTAAGGAAATAGGCCATTTTTTCTCACCAACTAAATCGTCTGCCGTAGAATTAGCCTTTGTGTTTCATACTGCTAACTATAATGTGAGCTATTCAAGCAAGGATTGTAATAATAAGTTAATGGAAGATATATTTTACGAATATTGAAAACAAGTCAATGGCCGTCAACTTGATTAACAAAATAGACATTTTGAGGTTAACACCGTCATTATTTCTTACACTGTTCTTATTAATGATGTAAAATGTTTAATTCTATGGTTGAATATGTAACCCTTATACTTTCTCACATCATAGGTACTGTTGAAAATTCATTAATATTTCTCAGTATTTCCCATAATTTGGTGAAACGTCTAACAATGTGACACAAAGTTTTTCAAGAAAATCGCTCCAGACTACTCTTTACTTCTTCTTATTTACCGGATTACCCCCCCCCCCCTTATGTAAGACTTACACCCCAGGACCTACAAGTCAGTACCTAGGGTCAGACTGACTCTTTATGGAACATTTTTCGAAAAATGTGATTTTCTCAAAAATGGCTAATCATTTTCACAAAAAGCAACATATGTTAAAGATATTTTAATTCTAAATGAAATGCCTATTGAATTTCCTGGGAATGCCCCCTCCATCTGGATGACTTGCATAAATACTAAGCCGTAAGAAATAAAACAAGCCTTACTATACAAACATATAGATCTCGTTAAAACACACAATATTTTCTCTTCTTGTGCAGTGAACTGTTTCCAAGATATTCCTCGTTATCTCGTTATTTGTTTCAATTTTCCGATACACTTGTCAAATGGGAAGTCATTATTCGTATTTTTATGTCTTGGATATGTAAAGCGAATGGAATATCAAAGCCATCACAGAGCGATGTGTTATTAAAAGATTTGACTATCGCTTTAAGGCTACACTCCTGGGCTTGTATACTTATAAGGAAATATATAATAAGATCATTTCTATAAATGTTTATTTTGATCAATATGAAGTACATACAAGGAGAAGTGTTTTAAGAATAGTTTGTATAAGAGAAGTGATTTTTAACATTGATAAAATAATTTGAGTGCATTTGTTCCTATGGTTTGCTTCTCCTTATCCCGGTGCCTCTTGTTTAACATCAAACTTGCCACCATAATGGATAGAAAAAGCCTCGGTGCACACTTTGCAATAAGCAAGATCGTTTGATGACGCTAAGACCACCCGTCTTGTAAGTTTTTTTCTATTCCTTCCAACATGTTTGTGTATATCGCAGGTTTTTCTTTTTGCATAGAATACTCGGATGTCAGTGAAACCGCACCAATTTCCCAGATTAAACGATTGAAATGATAATGTAAATATACACCAAGTTTCCATGGGGAATCCAAAACAATGTGAGTTCTCATTCCGGATTGAATACTACATGGAAACTCAAATTGAGATCAAAGTGAATCCTTGGATCCGATCCGATTACAAGTGAGATCGGATCGATATTTTGTTGCATGGAAACACATGGAAACAAATCGGCTTGAATCCGCCAAAGATGCTAACATCTATTGCACTCGTAACACGCTGGACGCTCGTCAGTTTGTTTTCTTAGCTAAAGTGCTGCAATAAAACAAAGCTACTTTTGTTTCCATAATATCGCAATATATTCTTCTAAAACTCATAGAAACATCATACATAGAAAAAAAGGTTCGCCAACATAAATCAAGTGACCAACTGAAAAGCTTGCTTGAGCCATACGTATCCAAATCTATCTCATTCTGAATTGAATTCAACATGGATACGCGGATCGTATTGAGAATGAAATTGTACTCAAATCGAGTTCATGGAAAGGCAGTAATAAAATAAACCCCGTTTGATAAAACAAGGCATTCCCAAATTTTGTAATAACTTTAATAGCTATCCACAATATCACTTCAATTGCTTATTATTGCTTACCATGCATATATTAGAAGTATAGGTTTCTTCTTCAGTTAACGGTTGACTGGTTCTACACTACGTTATGAATAAACATGTCCATCTTCCAGCTGTAGCACACAAATACAAGGTGGAGAATATAACAATGAACTATGTTGCCACATCTGCGTTTCCGCGGTACATAGTAGCCAACTGTTTTTCATAGCCGTTACCACAGTACACAGTTATGCTGCAGTAACATCTGTCGGAACATTTCTAATTGCATTACGTGTTCATTTTAAAATAATTTTCCCCCTAAAAAATACAGTACCGAAGAAACTGTCTTATGGAAGGGGAAAAATGTAAAACGTAAGGTTAACTCAAAAACTGTCATGGCTATTGGAAAAGGGGGGGGGGGGCGACCACCCCCACCCCCACTTTGGAAACGAATAAATTTAATTTCAAATTACAGACTATTAGACTATTGTTTTAATATTGATGCAAAGAAAAGTTTTTCCTCTGGATCCTGTACAAAACATCCTTGATTTTTTCATAGCGCCAGTATTACAAATAAGCTCGTCAGTGATATTATTCATGTTTTTAATGTAAATAAGGAATTTGTTATTTTAAATTAGTAGATGCATGCCTTTACTAATTGCTACTGTAAACACTAATTACGTACCAACAGTTATAAATGTTTAATTTATTGTCAACAGTGGTTCTGCGCCGCAACGGTAGTTATAAGATATTCATTTTTGTACAAATTTTACACAATTTGAAGACCATTAGAATTGTTAACGACAGAGACTGAAACAGAAAACCTGTAACATAATTATGTAATCAGGTCAATTTTTATTTAGCACAACTTAATGCGGTTATCTCAACAAATACTGTAACTCATCTTTTACAATTTTTGATGACAGAATAATGAATTAATATTGTTTGATCACAAAGTTCCAACATTCCCCCCCCCCCCCCCCCCCCCCCCCGCCTAAACCTGCAGACGCCCATATCACGATACCGAGTTCAGGTTCAGTAAACTGGTTGGTTTTTATTTAACAATAGTGAAATTCACAACAGTGAAATTACTAGGTGAACCATTAGTACATTTTAAAAGTATTTAAATGAGATCCATCTTCCACTCTTAGGCTGAGTGCTGCGGTCAGGGGTCAGTGAGGACATTCACTGCAGCTACATGCTTGTGGCTATCTCTCCCCTTTGTTCATCTCAAGTTTCTTATTTTGGGAAGAATATATCCGCTATGGATATAACCGCTTATTGGATAAGGCTAGGGTTGCAGGAAGCGGGTGATTTTCAGGTTGAGGGAGTGAAAGGATGTAATAAATTTCTGCTCAACGGCTGCTGGTGTGATGGGTTTTCCAAAAAATGTTTATTATGAAGGTGGCTATTGTAATTTTGATTCCAAAGCCTATCTCGGTAAAGAGGGGAATACAGAGTTTGGCTAAAAAGCGATGCACTATGGGATCTGCAAAATGTAAAAAAAAGAAAGAATTCGTTCAATTTGCACACCAGTTATTTTTTCCCCTTGGGGGCACTTGAAGAGCAAGGTATATAAACACACACACACACAGAGAGAGAGAGAGAGAGAGAGAGAGAGAGAGAGAGAGAGAGGCAACATGAGCAACATGAATCTGTGTTTACATTTGGAAATCTAATTCGAGAAGGTTCGATTTCCGTCCACTCTGACCTTGAGTCTTTCGTGGTTTTTCCTGGACGTAGGCCAATGCTGGGGTGGTTTCTTATGTTTCATGATTTTCTTTCCAACATTTTCATTTCAATATGTTTCCTTCTCATCTTTCAGGTTTTCTTCTAGGTTTCATGGCGTATGGCGGAGCCAGACTCATGCCGTCAATGCCTCCTCAGAGGAAACGAGACTCCCCGTGGACATTCGAGGGCTGCTTGGTCGACGGATCGTTCATAACGTTCTCTAGACAGCTCCAGCAGTGTGATTAGTCTTCGAGCTTGGAACTTCTCGTATTTTTATATCCTAGGTAAATACACTATTTGTTCCAATATTGGGTTATATTGTAGCATTTTGTGTTAGTGAGATTCGTTAACTAAGAGCATATACACTGATTCAAAGGAATTGTTACAGCAATGCAGTTTGTTTATATTGGTGATAATGCTAAGTTTAATGTAAAGTTTATGTATTTAAAACGCGCACAACCGAAACAGGGTAGAACCCTTGCAATACCAACCGGGGGGGGGGGGGGGGGTAAGGCACCTTATGCCCACCCTCTGTAAATTTTTAAATTCTATGTTTTAGTTTTTTGATTAAGTCATGGAGTTAACAACTCTTACTATTACTGAATTGGTCATTGTTTCAAAATTTTCATTGTTGGACTTTTCGAGAAACAATGAAATGTTAAGGCGGCCATAAAGTAACCCCCGTTGGTACAATGTGATTCATGTAAAAAGGTTATAGTTAAACAATTTTAAATATTATCTTTATAAATATACAAGATATAATGTCCAATTTTAGAATAAATTTGTTTTAAAATTGCTCAGACATTTTGTTACCAGTGGTGGTTATAAAATACCCGTTAATAGTATACGTTCTCTAACAAGGGTATTGCTAGGTTTAAAACAATAGGCCTATAGTTCAAACCCCAGCAGGACTGTCCACCTGATAGGTTTCTTCCACGTTTCCCTTAGTCCTCACAAGGTGCAAATACTGTTGAGATATCCCACCATTTAATTTCGTGTTATTGGTGCCTACCACCCAAAGTATCGTAGTGTCACCGCGCCCGCCGTATCTAATTGCCGACAACCGCAGTGTCACCCATCGCATTATTGTCGGCACTACCGCAAAGGAGCCGAAGGAAAGAGACGGAGAATGGCCGCATTGTTGGGCGCTTGCCGAAAGAGAGAAAGTGATAGAGGCTTCTAGAACTGTCTGCTTTGTGTTTCACCGCTAAATAAGTGAACGTTCCGGAAGCTTCCAGAATAGTGCCTGGGAGATATAAATAGCGGTAAAGTGTGAGAAGAGGGAGTCAGACGTATGTGAAGCGTTGAGTAGTGCCGACGGAGAACAGTCAGACGTATGTGAAGGTTGAGTAGTCGTGCCGACGGAGACGGACAGACGATGTGGAGAGTTGTGCCGACGGAGAAGAGTTAGTTCTTTGTGTTACGAGTTCGGAGCCGTGCTGTTGGAGAATCGGAAAAGACTTTCTTGCTGTTGCAACGAGTGTAAAAAGTTACTGTTTACGGAAATAAAAGGATTCTTTATCTCGACTACATCTGTCTTCTTTACTTTTCAACACAACAAAAGTTACACTGGTGTCAGAAGTGGGATCCGTCGAATTGCTTCTAGTTTCGTTACATCGTCGTCAGAAGTTGCAACGTTAGAACCAAGATGGAGGGAGATTCGGAAACCAGGATGATGGCAATGATGAAAGAATTATTTGCCAAAATGGAAACGTCATACGACAACCTCGCTGCCAAAATGGAAACGAGAAACGACAACCTCGTTGCCGAGCTGAAAGAAGAAATGAAGACGAGAAACAACCTCGTTGCCGAGCTGAAAGAAGAAATGAAGACGAGAAACAACCTCGCTGCCGAGCTGAAAGAAGAAATGAAGACGAGAAACAACCTCGCTGCCGAGCTGAAAGAGATGAAGACGGAGCTATCGGCGAAAATTGACGGCGAACTGATTGGCGTGACGGAAGACGTGGAAGAACTCGGCGAAAAGGTGGAAGACCTCTGCCAGCACGTGGACGTCGTGGAGGACGACGGGGAACGTCTTGGCGCCCTGGTAGTAAGAGTTGACGAGAGCGTCAAAGTACTGGATGCCAGGGGCAGACGGAATAGCGCGGAGCCGGGGAGGGAGCACCTAGTGGCCGAGGTGACAGTTGCGCCCGTTTCAGATGATATGAGGGAAGGCGTGGAACAACTCGGCGAACTGATTGGCGTGAGGGAAGACGTGGAACAACTCGGCGAACTGATTGGCGTGACGGAAGACGTGGAACAACTCGGCGAACTGATTGGCGTGACGGAAGACGTGGAACAACTCGGCGAACTGACTGGCGTGACGGAAGACGTGGAAGAACTCGGCGAAAAGGTGGAAGACCTCTGCCAACATGTGGACGTCGTGGAGGACGACGGGGAACGTCTTGGCGCCCTGGTAGTAAGAGTTGACGAGAGCGTCAAAGTACTGGATGCCAGGGGCAGACGGAATAGCACAGACCCGGGGAGGGAGCACCTAGTGGCCGAGGCGACAGTTGCGCCCGTTTCAGATAACGAAAGTGTACGTCTCGGGGAAGACAAAGGGGCAGTTCAGGGACGTCGTCGAGGATCCCCTGGAGGAGTGTGTCGGGTACGTAACCAACCAGGATATGACGTGGAGGACGATCAGCAGGGAAGCGCACAAGCAGGCGAGCAACACGCGAGAACCGACTTGGCGTGTGACATGGGAGGACCGTCGGAGCCATCCAAGCACCTGACGCATAGTGCCGTGAACGGAAGAATGGTGGACATCATCGTGGACGGCAGGATACAGGAGAGGCCGTGCCGAGCACGAGTGAACACGAGTGCAGCGGTGGACGCGACTCGCGCGGATGTGGTGAGGTTTGTTGCCGGACCCATCGGAAGCAAGGTGGCTGCGAAGGTGCGCCAGAGAGGTCGGCGGACACGGTACCCAATGAGCCGTTTCCAAGTGCGCAGGATGGCCCGTCAACACACCAGGAAGAAGGGCAACTGGACGAGGGCCCGCCAAGACCGGCGGTACTGTTGCAGAATTTCGAAGCAGGATGGCATACGTCGTCCTACCCGGACCAAGGGACACTATCCAACAGCGATACCTAGGATCGTGCCTCCTGGAGAAGAGGTTCGATGGGTTAGTCCACCGGGGCGCAAGGGAGATGCCGCAGTGATAGTGCTGGTCGGGACGACCAGCTCTGAGGAGGGAGCAGTGTCACCGCGCCCGCCGTATCTAATTGCCGACAACCGCAGTGTCACCCATCGCATTATTGTCGGCACTACCGCAAAGGAGCCGAAGGAAAGAGACGGAGAATGGCCGCATTGTTGGGCGCTTGCCGAAAGAGAGAAAGTGATAGAGGCTTCTAGAACTGTCTGCTTTGTGTTTCACCGCTAAATAAGTGAACGTTCCGGAAGCTTCCAGAATAGTGCCTGGGAGATATAAATAGCGGTAAAGTGTGAGAAGAGGGAGTCAGACGTATGTGAAGGTTGAGTAGTCGTGCCGACGGAGACGGACAGACGATGTGGAGAGTTGTGCCGACGGAGAAGAGTTAGTTCTTTGTGTTACGAGTTCGGAGCCGTGCTGTTGGAGAATCGGAAAAGACTTTCTTGTTGCAACGAGTGTACAAAGTTACTGTTTACGGAAATAAAAGTGTTTCTTTATCTCGACTACATCTGTCTTCTTTACTTTTCAACACAACAAAAGTTACAGTATTGTATCTTGTTGCTTAACGGACGTTAAACATAAATAAAAATATATGATGTTACATTCCCCTAAGTATCTATACCCATTCTTCAATGAACTCTTCATACAAAACTTTGTTTTTCTATCTGTTATGTTTAATAAGAAAAAGCATTTGTACCAATGATATTGTTACGTATTTCCTTGTAAGGAAATACGTGGTCTAGTATTCCAAGATACGGGGTGCAGTCAGCCTCGTTAGGTCCCGGGGGGACCAATTGAGGAGCCACTTGATGGAGTAGTGGCCCCAGGTCTAGAAGACCGCATAACCAGCCGGGAGGGCTCGGGGCGCTGACCACGTCACACCCTCCAGTACTGCACCTCACCAATGACGCCTGTAGTGGGCAGAGGTGGGGGAGGCAGCGGCTGGGCGGTAGGCCTTGGCCCTTCATGGGCTGTAGCGCCGGGGTTTAGTTTTTAGTTTAGTATTCCAAGAGCTGGCCAATATGTGATTATTTGAGAATGGTGCTGAAAATTCAATGTAATAACAAGGAATATCTCGGAAATGGTTAACTCAAAAAAGACATAAGTAAACCGTGTACTTTAACGAGATGTTTGCTTTTGTTTAGTAAGATTTCATGTATCTCTTAGTCTATCAGTTATTCATAAGTCATTCAGAATTAGGGACCTTAGAGGCTACTCTTAGAAAATTCAAAATGTATATTTCATTTCTGAAAATACCTTAAACATTGGAAATTCAATAAAAATTGTTAGAGGCACATTTCGTTAAGCGAAAACCCTCTCTTTCAAACTCCATTGCAGGGACTGACTACCTGCGCGCCGCGGGTTGTTCGTCCTTGTGCTGCTGGAATTCCTTGAGTGAGAGTGTTACTACCTGATACCAGTTTGCTCACAAAGGATGGGGCAATCCTATCCTGGATACAATTCGAGTAGATCAACTTTCATTTTGTCGAATTCTGTAAAGTCATCCTAGAAACTGCAAAAAAACATATTCCTCGTGGAAGAATTAAAAATTTCAAACCCTTTTGGAACCCCCAGTTAGAAGAACTGAAAAAGCAAAGGGATATAGCTAGAAATACAGCTGAACAAACAAAAAACATATCAGATACACAAATATGGCGGAAGAAATGTGCCTCACTAAAAAAAGAAATTAATACTGCTAAAAGGAATCACTTTAATAATTTCTTAGAAAAAATGGATTATAGGACAGATGGTAACAAAGCTCATAAGTTCAAAAAAATGTCAAGGACAGGAAAGAAAACAACAGCACACCTATCATACACAACAATAAAATGTTAGTAAATGATGCAGTCATAGCCGAAACATTCAATAAATATTATGCTAATGCACACAAAGTAACAAGAAATAATAAAACGGAACGTAAAGAATTTAAGAAAGATTCAAAACAAGAAAGAGAATGTAATCCTAACACTCAGTGCAATATCTTTTTTCAAAATTTTAATATGCAAGAATTGAACATTGCAATAAATAATCTAAAAAACAAAAAGTCTCCTGGACCAGATCACATACATCCAGAGTTCATAAAAAACCTTGGAAAAACAGCAAAACAACAACTACTGAAACTCTACAATCTATCCTGGAAAACCACTGTACCTGCTGAATGGCGAAAAGCAATAATTGTCCCACTCTTGAAGAAAGACAAAACAGCATCAGAAATAAAAAATTATAGACCAATAGCTCTTACCAGCATAATAGCAAAAGTGATGGAAAGAATGGTGTCAAACAGGTTAAATTGGTTCCTAGAATCACAAAATTTAATTTCCCCATGTCAAGCTGGATTCAGAGAGTTCCACTCTACAAATGAACAAATCTTACTTCTCAGTCAAGAAATCAAAGACTCCTTCAATAGAAAAGAAGATAATTTATCAGTCTTTATTGATTTTCAAAGTGCATATGATTCTATATGCAGAACAAAACTACTAAAGAAAGTAAAAAAAATAGGGATACAAGGTCCAATGTTTTCATGGCTATGTCATTTCCTAACACAACGCTTTATTGCAACCAGATATGGAAGAAATATATCTAAATATAAACAAATACACCGTGGCTTGCCACAAGGTGCAGTGCTCAGCACTACACTTTTTAATATATTTATTAATGATCTACCACAACAAATACAAGAATCAGGCGTGAAGTGTGCACTATTTGCTGATGACTTGGTAATGTGGACTTCAAAACCAAAAAGCAAAAGTACAGAACTGGAAAAAACCATGCAACAATCCTTAACCAACTTACAGAGGTGGACCAAAGAAAATTTAATGACTGTTAATACAACAAAATCAAACTATCAAATCTTTTCACTAAGAAAAAAACCGCTAAAAATAAAACTAAATTTTGAGGGTCAACAATTACCAGAAACAAAGGAAGCAAAGTATTTAGGAGTTACATTTGATACCAAACTTACATGGACCAAACAAATAGAAAATGTAATACAAAGAGCAGAGAGGCGTCTTTCACTGTTAAAACGTCTAACAGGAATGAAGTGGGGATGTTCCAGAGCAACACTTATATATATATATATATATATATATATATATATATATATATATATATATATATAAAACCATTGTTTACTTACTGCAGCGAAGTTCTTGTAACAGCAAACACAAAAAAAATTCAAATCTTTCAAAACCAAAGTCTGAGATTAATTACAGGTGCTATCAAAACCACACCAATAGCAGCTATGGAAACACTAACCAACCAATATCCCATTGAATATGAAATAGAAAAAGCGGCTCTTATTCAACACGAAAAGTTGATCAGACTCCCATTCAATACATGGCACAAGAGAAATTTTACACATACACTAAAGACTCAGGAGAGCTTTCTTTCCAAAATTCAAGACATCAAGAAGGATGTACACCTTCCTAATTCAAAGGAAAACTTCATATCTAAAGTCAATCCAACACATACATTAGACATCACATATTATTTACACCTGACAGAAGAAGTTAAGAAAAGTGACACTCCAACTAGTGTTCTAAAATTATTGGCATTAGAGACAATCCATACTAGATTTCCAGAACATGAGTGGCTCCATATTTATACTGATGGATCATTTATATCAAACAAAGATGGAGCAGGTGCTGGAGTCACGTGTCACCTCTTTTCCTATTACAAATCTTTAAGTTATGGAACTACTAACTTTGATGGAGAAATTGAAGCAATTCGAATGGCCCTACAAAATCTTTTGTACAGAATTTCACATTTTCAGCAAGCAGTTATTCTCTCAGATTCCAGGGCAGCAATTATAGCAATTACTTCCAAGTTGTCACCAAAAAACCAAACTATTATAGAATGTTGGAAGATGCTTAGCCATCTAACAGCACTTCAAAAACACCTAGTCTTCCAATGGATACCGGCTCACTGTGGGCTGAGTGGTAATGAGAAAGCTGATTTTCTTGCAAAAAAGGGTACCAGCGGTGTACAAAAATCTATAGTTAATTTACCATTTTATGCAGCTAAAAGATTAGTCAACTCTGAATTCAAAAAAATTATTGCAAAATATTACTATGAAAAATCAAAGAATAAAAGATGGGAACTACCAAACATTCAAACAGTGATTCCTGAGTATCCTCGAAAAACAGCAGTTGCAACCTTCAGGTTGATTACAGGACATGATTGTCTGGCAAAACATTTAAACAGAATTGGGATATATTCGTCACCACTCTGTCCTCTATGTGATCTGCAAGAGGAAATGGACCGAGACCACCTTCAAATATGCCCGGCCACTTCTAGTGCCCCATCCATCAGTGAAAAATATTGGAGAGCAAGAGGATTAATGACTTCATTGTCAGAAATCCAGCATTAGCTAACAACAACAACAACAACTTTCATTTTGTCACATCTCAAAACTTTCGTAGTGACCCTCCTACGGTGTGTTTAATTTATGAAACCACTTTCAAATTCTACGCGATAAACATCTATTCATTTGTGACTTCTTTAGTACTACTTATGTTTAAGAAGTCTATCAACATTTGGTGACAAAGTTGAAGTGCATAGCCTTAGAAGATGCACCAAGTGATCGTCGCGTAACTTATTGCGGTACAGAATATTGTTCAATTTGGAGAAACTGTTCGCAAATATATGTAGAGCTACACTCACCCTTATACAAACTATGCTTGCAAACCTTATTTCTCTATCTACTTCATTTTAACCGACGTAAATATTTTCAAAAAGTATCCTATTGCAAATGGTATTGTAGGTGCAAGAGGAATTGGGTATACAGTAGGCTTTAAGCGATATTCAAATGTTTTAAGATCTGGTTGCTATGCGATGTCTTTGAAATTCCGTTTTCTTTACAGGGCCAAGGGATAAAACGAATAATATATTCCTATGAGAAAATTTTAGGTATTGGCAAATTTAAACAAATAAAGAATATCTCGGAAATAGTCCACTAAAAAAAGTATTTGACATAAATAGTGTGAGATCCACATTTTTTATTTACTAAGCTTTTGTATGCCTTTTACAGTTTACAATTTATGTAAAAATCTTCCAGAATGAAGAGGTCTTCTGAGGACATTTCCAGAGAATTCAAGGTATAACTTAGAAACTGCCATGGAATGCCCTGTTGGTGTCCGTCACTGAATACTGACTGCTTGTGAGTCTAAACGCCACAGGCGTGATTCAGCCTGCTACTAAAAGAGGAGGTAGGGGATAGCAGCTAATTACGTAGGCATCTCCAAGGAGACAAAGTTGGACACCAGTGGTGTATACATTCAATGCTGCCAACATTAATACCGATTTCATAGTTTACCATTTCAACACAGACTTGTTTTCCACCAACAAGTTCCTCTCTCTTTGAATTGCTCTCTCGTTTACAGTTTCCCGAGGCTGGCCAGGACAAAGGTTGTCTTTCAAAGTCTCTCGCCCTTTTTAAAATAATCAAACCCATCTTGCTATGGTACCAAACGAACACACTTGCAAACCATAACCAGCTAGCATGTTCTCATGGATTTTACTTTGCTCTTTCACTTAAGATTCTTGCATGTCAAAATTCTAATGATTCCTTTAGAAATATCCATGTTTATAAGAAAATAAGCTATTGATACAGGGCCTAACTAAACAGGCTGTAGTACTATGATTATGCATGTTTAAACTTGCACTATATGCATAGTATGATAGCTTAAGGCTTACCAACTGTGCTATGTACATTTTTGTGCAGAGGGAGATTGCAAAACTTTTTGAATGCCCCTCGTACAGTCCAGGAAGATTACAATTGAAACATCAGAGGCCTTTAAGCTTTTCGACAACACACGAAACGATTCATAACCTGAAGGATACATTTGTGTGCAAAAAGAGCTCCAAAGCACTGCTAGAGCGGCATTAGTAAGACGAGGAAAGTGGGCAGCGAGGAAGCGCAGGTTTATTTTAGAACAGTAAACAGTGAAACTGCTGGGAGGTCGAACAGGATATTTCATACTGTGATTCTCTGGTTGCTCGCCAACACTGTGATTTACCAGACGTTTAGCTCCTGTCAGGTACACACTAAGGATGTGTGATGATAAACCAAACGGGGGGATTGCTCTCTTGCTCCATGAAGTAACTTCGTCTCAGTAACTTTGACTGATATGTTAAATTCACATGATTTTCTCAACCCACAATTCAGCAGAAACAGAAATGGAAGTTGATTCTTGCTAATGTTTATTGTATATATTTGATGTTTACCAATGTTGTGTCAATTAATGTTATACACATGTCTCAAAAAATACCGAAAACTCTTAGTATACCGTGCGGGATGACAAACTGATGGGTTTTCAAGAAGGAATCCCTGTCCTGAAATACAGGGTTTGGGCGCTGTAGTGCATCAAAGTGAGAGATGGATGTGCGTTCACATTTCAACAATAAACTCAACATGAGTAGTACATCGAGCTATCTACATTAAAAACGGGCTTCGAAGTGTGTGCCTCCTACGTTATTGCAGACGGCGGTGGTAAGCCTCATGCACATGACCCAATATGTGCGGTTGTCTGAAGATTTTCAATCGCTCCATGGACTCGAGTCATAAGTTCCTCCGCTGACGCTACAGGACTGTCATACACCATGTTCTTCACCCACAGAAAATAGCCGAGAGGTGTCGGATCTGGCGACAGTACTGGCCATGAAACTGACCCACCTCTACCAATCCATCACTTGATATGAGACGTTGAGGCAATTCCGCACATTTATATTAAAGTGTGCTGGAGTTCATATGCGCCTATTCCGCAGCTATGTACTGGTACAATTGGCTCCAAATGTTTTGTGAGCCACGTGTTCCTAGCCGCGTCGGATGGCTTATACCAGGTGGTTGATTTACCAGCTTATACCTGTCTACAACATAAGAGAGGAAGGAAACAAAATATTCGACATTAGAGACATCATATCACTCTATAATAAAATTAAATTTAAAAACTTTACATGGTTTTAATACAACACGTTTTTAAAACGTACCAAAAAGTCTAAAATAATTTCTCCTAGCTCCATACACTGTCCTGTAAATGTGTAACTGTGAATTCTTAATACCCAAGAAAATACTTGGAAGATTTAAAATGAAAACTTGGGGCGCATGCAATAGATATTGACGCATGATTATCACTAACAATTTCATTGCACTGCAGATGATATGAACTAATATGTGAATTTTCTCAACGACAGCTACTTCCTACATGCCTTGCTATCGTTTATTGCATTAACTTCGATAGGTTACGATATAGCTTATCCCCCTCAGCTTTCTTGCTTATCAACCTTTATATCTGAAGCCACTTTATTACGAACGCGACAGCAAACAACCGACTTATAACTTCAGAACAAAGTAGTTTCAAACAAAGATCAATTTAGTGCGTTAACAATTATAAAGTGATGTAATTTTTATTTCCACATTTTCAAACACTAACTTAAATACTATTTTAATAACAGAATAACTCAAGAGTGTAGAGATTTCATATTTTGCCTAAATATTGTGTGATCCGTGTAAAATATACCCAAATTAGGAAGCAAACGTCGTCTTTTGCCCATTTTTACGGTAAATAGACGTGTTATGGTTATCCCTTATTTCTTTCTTTCTCTTTTTTTTTTTTTTTTTTTTTTTTTTTTTTTTTTTTTTTTTTAATTACAGAAAAGCTTGAGAACGACATGTACATATATTATTGTATATGTATTTCTAAATCTAGTTAAATATATATGTTGGAATTGAATGTGTCAGCGTATGGAAGGAAACCTTACATTTTGCGCTTAACGTTGATCTGCGTTAAATGTCTTACAACTTTACATCCAAAATTTATATACACAAAATAGCCGATGGCATATTTATTGTTAAAATGATTATTATTTGTATTATTATTATTATATCTAACGAGAAATACATTACATGCATTATCTTTGTTCAAATAATTGTTTAATCATGTTTCTAAAACGTCATTAACGCTATAACAAAAAGCAACATTGTTTAAATAGGCTTCGAAAAGGATGTATTGATTTCTTTCGTTTGGACTGAATAAACTTGAGTGTTTAGCTTTTTGTTTCCTCCTCACTGACCACACGAAAGCCGTCTCGGGCCAGGCAAACCAAGCGCAACTAATTCATAAGAAAACCCCTTGTCTCTTGCTCCTACACCCTCTCATCCATTGGAAAACATTTGGAGCCGGCTCTATGTGTCGCACTGCCTTTAAAACGTTGCTGTACTGGGAAATGCACAAGCCACGCAGTGGAACGCTCACCAAGGACTCTATGGAGGAATGTTATTATGGTCAGGTCGTACATCCGCAGTACACGGATGCCTAAGGGGTTACATAACCTTCGGTTTTAAGATACCAAAACGAATTTAACAAATTCCTTACAACTGTTCATCTCAAACTTTGGCGCTCTCCAGCGTCCAAACAGTGCTAAGCGTTGTCTTTTTTTTTTGGGGGGGGGGGGGGGGAGGAGGGCGACACCTTGTACGGTAACATGAAACATGGCCGACATTCATTATGTGTATGAATAATAAGAAAAACAAAAGAAAAACAATCACTGCGAGGCTCCGTAACCAACGCAAATAAATAGTTAATCTTTTGCGACGCAGTTGCGACTTTAACGTCGCACAAAAAAGTATAATTAATTACAATTAATGAAATAAAACAGAAAACACGTTGATAATCCTAAATAACAAGAAGAGCAAGTAGTCCACTAGTGACTGTGCAAGGAATATATAGCGTGTAATATATACCGAGAGAATCAAAAAGTTCCGAACCGCCTGCGCGGAGTTTTTCCTGTCCGAAACTTCGGAGCTCGTTTCCATCTGCCGCTATCATAGCAAGGCGCGGATGAAAGCATACACAATTTTTAAAACTACTTTTAAAGGCTTTACTTACCAACATTATAAAAGGAGATGTTGTCCATACATTTTTGACACCTCTTTAAGAAACTGTCCATCATTCGCTGTAGTTCACGTTGAGAAATGCTGTCAGATATTTTGTTTTAATTCTCCCAGGGTGTGTGTGCTTGTCTTGTACACTTTATGTTTTAAGTTATCCCAGAGATAGAAATCGCAGGGCGTTAGGTCGGGGTATCACAAATTTGTACTAATAATTCTGTCCTGAAGCACTCTTTCAATTGTTCTCATCGAAAGATAAAAGAGTTGGTGCAGAGTCTTGTTGAAAAAAGGCAAATCACGCTCCCTGTCTGTTAATTCTCTAGAAAAGGGGACAAAATTCTATTCATGTATGTTCAGGCGTCAACTGTTGGTTCGAAAAAAAAAAAAAAAAAAAAAAAATTGGCCCTATAACTCTTTCTCCGCTAATTGCGCACCATACCTCATAAAGGGGTACTTCATCAACAATAATAGGTTTGTAAGAGCTCCAATAGCGATCTTATTTCATAAAGTCGGTAAGTAAAGCCTTTAAAAGTAGTTTTAAAATATGTTGTATGGTTTCATCCCCGCTGATGGCACACGGCAACGAGCACAGAGGATGCGGACGGGCAAAACAGCGCGCAGACGGTTCGGAAGTTTTTAACTTTCTCGGTATTTCTGGATATAAATACGCGATAGGGAAGGTAAAATTAAAGTTTTTCGTGAATGTGCCTATTTAGGCTTCGGATCAGAAGTAACTAAAAGAAAAACAGCCATGGGAATAATCCGAATACTTTCGGGTGAATCTATTTGTGAAACCATTGTATTTAAATTCAAATAAAGTTAATTTTGGTGATATCTGGCCTTTATTTGAAGGATTTTCTTTCCCATGGCATTGTTTTAATTATTCGTTGACCGTTACATATGATCCTGTAATAAATAACTCATTGCCCACACACAAAGGTAGCAAAGTGTCTTCTAAAAAACCGCTATACCACTCTAAAAATTATTCTTAAGAAATCTTGTAGAACTAGTTTCTTTGCATAATTCGTTATAGGTGCATGGGGGATGACAGAGAATCGATAGTCCAGCTTAGTCACTAAATGCCGGTTTTGAAATTCCATACGCATTCCATCATACTGTGAGAAACAACTGAATAGTGACACTTCTTTAAAATTACAAAATTATTGAGAAATTCAAACCAATAATAATGGATATATCAAACATGGCAGATACTAATAGAACAAAAAGGTACAGGAAATCAATTCTTTGTATTTAAGAGATATAGATTGTCATGTAATACATTTTGTGTATCTGCCATATTTACCTTTTATACTAAATTAGAACAAAATTCTTTCAGAATGAAGAAGGCTATTCTCAGAAAATTCAAGATAGAGAATTTATTGCTCATGTAAATGCCTTAAACGATTTGTATTTTAAATTAGAACATTAACTCATTTTTTATAAAATGAGAACCTTCGAAAAATGTTTTATACTCTTATTAAGTTAGATAATTTGAAGTGTGAAGATTTACTTGAAACGTTTGTCACATCTTTGAAAGATAGTAAGGTTAAATACTAAGTTATCACTTATCACACAACCATGAACGCACACGCGCGTGCACACATGCCCGGAACATTTTACTTATTTGTTTGTTTATTTATTACTTGCACTTTCTCTAGTGGTAAGTAGAGGAAGTATTGCATTCCACCCAAAAATTCCATGTCGAGATTTCAACGGAAATATATGTTTTGAGACCCCCTAAATAAAAAAAGCATTTTTAGAAAAAGATCCGTGTGTGTGTGTGTGTGTGTGTGTGTGTGTGTGTGTGTGTGTGTGTGTGTGTGTGTGTGTGTGTGTGTGTGTGTGTGTGTGTGTGTCAGCCTGTGGACAGAATAACAAAAAAAGGAAAAGTCGGTTAAAAACCAAAGTTGGTATTTAAGTTTAACGTCTTTCAAGGATGCGACACGAAGATTTTGAAGAAAATAGCCCCACCCTAAACTACCCTTTACATGGAAAATATTTCAAAAATTTTGATTTACTTGAAAAAGGCTCTAATGATTTGGATTAAAATATCACATGTTTGAGATACTTGTATGACAAATGAAATGTATATTTTGAATTTCCTGGCTATAGCTTATGTAGTCCTGTTTACTCTAGATGACTTTTGAATAACTCGTAAATCGTAAGAAATGGACAAAATCTTACTGTACAACAAATATAGATCTCGCTATAACACACAATTTATGTCCAAATAAATTTTTTGTAGAGCAAACCATTTCGGAGATATTCCTTGTTATTTGTGTCAGTTTCGGAAAACTTAAAACTTTGGTGAAATGGAACATCGTTGTTCATTTTTTGTATGTTAAGCGTGCAAAGAGAACAGGATCTCAAAGCTTTAAAATATTTGACTATCGCTCAAAGCCTACTGGGAAGTAAGCAAGAAGATCATTTCTGAAAATGTTTATCTCAACTAACGCGAAGGAGATACAGGAGTAAAAGTTTGTAAGAATGGTTAGTACAAGAGTAGAGAAAGTCATGTGAGTGCAACACATAAGATATATTTTTTTATTTATTTATTAGGTTAAGCGTCCTTTAACCAGTTATGGCATATTGAACGGTGAAGGAAATGATAAAGTAACGGCACAAAAGGGAAGTGACGGAAAATAAACTGTGACAATCCAAGAAAAACCCAAAATGAGAATGGCCAGTCGACGGAATCGAACCCGGGGCTTTCTGAATTTGAGTCTGACACATGACCTCGGAAGCATCTCGCTCAGCGCATTTAGCACGTAACGGAGAAAAAATATTTTACGAAGAAAACTATAGCTATGTGAATATACTTAGAAAGGTGTCAAAATGTTTTCACAATATTCATCGTTGAAAGTTGAAAAAAATCGTAGTCCTTAGAGGAATAGTTATAATACTTTCTGAAAATTCGAAAAGAACCACTATACATATAGCACAGAGTTCTACTACTTTACAGTTACGCCCAACATGACTATGCGGGTTTATTTTCGAAACACAAAGTAGTGCAATAAAATTATCTTCTTAGCATCTCTGCGTACGTTCCCTTTTGAAAGTGTAAATTGTCCCCAGTTGATATTCAAACTAATGGTGCTGCACCAAATTTAATATCCGGTGTCACGTTAGTACGCACATTGTAGCCTTGATTTCCTGTCGACGGTGGAACACGTGGCGCCACTATCTACTTCGTTTCTTTCAATTCAATTATCTCAGACTTTAACATAGATACACAAAATTGTGCTCTGAATCAACAAACAGACGCCCTTCTAGACTATCAATCAAAGGCGGGAGAACTACATAAAAACTCATATGCAACAATACTGAACTTTTTCTATGCATATAACCATTTCATTGCTTTTTACTAGGTAGTTACATAAAAATCTCCTTCTATTCATCTTTAACATTTGTTTGTTCAGTACACAACGATTTCCACAATTAAAATGTTCACTTAACATAATATACTTTACTTCAATTAAAATATAATGTAAAAAGGTAAATTAAACGCCATTTACAACAATAACTATAAGACAAAGGTAATTAGAGGAAAAATATTTTAATAATATGTATATAATGTCGAACTATTAAATTATTCTATAATTGGTAATAAATGGTGACAATATATAAAAGGCTTAGTAAAGTCCATTAATATTACTATGCAGTGTAGGTTATTGTATAAAAGACTACATTCTAACTTCAGGAGAATATTTACACCAAGCAGTGTTTACTCTTGGAATAAAAAAATATGAAGTATATTTGGGTGATATTGGGAATACAAAAGTATATAGGTTGTGTTAGGTTTTTTGTCTTTTTTGTGTCAAGGATGCTGTCAATTGCCAGGATGATGTCAGCTTCAGCTGTGTTCCGAAATTTTGTCTCGCATGAGTTTTTTAACATGCCAGTAAATCTACTGACATAGATTGCCGCCTTTAAACACTTAAAAACGATCTATCTAGATCGGTTTGAGCTTGGACCTTAGGCTCAATTGGCGAAGGCCTAACTAAATGAGAACTGACTCAATGTGTCACTTCCCCTACATCATAGTGTCAATCCTGTCCACTGTCTCACATCAATTAGCTGCCAGGCCACGCCTCCTGTTATTGTCTCTCTACTTCAGAGAACCGATCAGTTCTTCAAATTGTCAGTAAGTGGAGATGGTAAATACTGGATGGCATCCCTGTCAGCCCTCTTCCCCATGTCTGGAAATTCCAGATTTACACTAACAGCTGCACTAACAGCAGTTATGATTATAAAATTGTAACTTTATTTTGTCTATATTGTATTTATAATCAAATTTTTAGTTTAAAATATCTGACATTTTAGTATGTCAAAACGATGACTTCTTTACACCAATTATCTAATGCAATCAGATAATTTTGTAATCTAATATATTCAGACATAGGTTCTCTGGATATTATTGTTTAAAATAGTTTGCAAACGAGATATTGGAAGAAATAACAAGAGAAGAAATACAGGGCATAAATTATAACCTTGTGGTACTCCAGAGAAAATAGAACTGTCTAGTGTGTTATTGATTAGTAACTCACAACTTGTTCTCTCAACTTTAGATAGGACAAGAAACAGAAACGCTGGTAACTTTATCATCAACTTTGCTAATTTTTTTTAAAGTCTGTGTATATAACATTAGCATGCGATCTTTTATCTAACTCGCCCATACAGGGTGGACAAAGTTGTATAAGTTAATCACAGTAGATCTATTGAATATAAATCCATGCTGAGTAATACTAATATTGAATTTGACACGGTAGAAATGTACTTATAAACTACACCTTAAAATACTTTAGCTGGAGTTGGTAAAATAGCCACTGATCTATAATGAGTATTAATTTTGGAATCTCCACATTCTAAGTATTGTGAAGTGTGTGCTAAAATGGTTTCTGGTGCTCTAGTTTTGGATTATTTAAGGAATAAATAAAAATGGAATAAGTAATGATAATAAAAGTAAATAAACATAAAACAAACAAAACAAATTACTTTATATAATTATGTCATGCTTTCATTCATTAGTCACTGCAAATGGATTCATTTTACCTATAATCTGAAAATATGCTGTTATGTTTTTCATTTATACTCTTTGGTAACGAATTAATTTTTGAAATTAAGTGAACCAGAACAGCCAATTATTAATTAAGTGTAAAGATGTTTCAAACTCCCGTGCTTCAATCACATAGAAATATGCGCGACTAGAATGGTAAAATACAAACTATAAAATGAAAGGATGAGATTGTGACAGGAGGCTGTGATTAGTTAAATTTTCCGCTATTATGTCTTACTACATAGTCACTAATTTGTGAGATATATATGCTTCATTATCTATTTAAATTCTTTCGTACATACAAAGTTTTTATTTGTTCCTAAAAGACTAACAAACGGGTCCCTTTTACAACAGAAAAGTGCATGGAGGCTGTTTTTATTGAGCGCACATGCTGTCATACAAAAACTCGCTGTCTCATTGAATACAGTAATGCAGTGGGAAGCCGCCGCTATTTTGTCACAGTCAACTGTTTTCCATCTCTTTCTCATGTCTGTTGTGCTTGATGTCAGTTGTGCCGCTGTTTTTTGTACATTTTGCTTTTGTTACACCAAGCCACATGACTTCCTGTATGAGATTTTTACAAATAGACGCACTTTCGTATGTATTTTGCGCTAAAATCATTTTAACGCCGGGTCCAGAACGCTTCACATTTGTTTTCTCTGGTGAACTGTGAAGTTAGTGCACGCCTGTAACAGATTGGTTTTAAATTAAAAGTCTCTTACAGTTTTGTTTTGGTGCAGTCAACGGCATTTGTAAAACACATTTTAGCCCGAGTTGCTAAATGAAAAACTTAAAATTGAACAGCAGGTTTTCTGTCAGCATTGCACAAAATGGAAATTAGCTCAAATAATATTGCAAGTAAGAATCGGATATTCATGTGCTAAAATTGTAACAATTACTATATTAAGTATAAGAAGTAAACAAAAAATACTTTTCATTTACTAGTTTAATAATCAGTGATGATTTAGTTGTTCTTATTAGGCAACAAAAGCAGTACTTTATATTATAACAAAACACAAATCGTAAACGTAAAATATGATAATCATCTATATCTTATTCTTCTTGATAATAATACGCATTAAAACAAAATCGTTCTCTCCTAATTGATAGTTATTGAAATATTAAAATCATTACAGTTTGAAATAATTACTAATTATAATATTGTATAATATTTATTGGAGAAACACTTTTTCAATCATCAGAAGTGTTTTTTTCACAACCTTGCTCCTGCGTAATTGTACACTCTCCTCTAAGGATTAGATGAGCAATTAGACGAAGGCTGAGGTGCTTAATTTCAGGTGGTAGCGGACAGATGGCGCGGATGCTTGCACATGGTAACGCTTCACACTTTATTCTACATATCCTTCTGCAAGCTTCTTCACTCATTTTTACCTTAAGTTCGCATATAAAGCTAGCACCAAAAACTTCAAAATATAATAACAATGTTTGTTAATGTATCATATCTTAAATGTGTCTTAAATACATAATACGGACGTGTTCTAACTTGAACCTCTCATTACTACACTTATACTTTTATAGTTAGTACTCAAAATATCTATTAAAATCACTTTATGCTTAATTTTATGTGCTACCTTTATATACTTATTTTTAATTTCTCTAGCTCTTTCCAGAGGTACATAGGTAGTTGAAGCATTAATTTTCACCAAACAGTTCTTTGCTAAATTTTCACTCTTATTTGTTTTGACGTCTCTGAGCTCGGAATACTTTACTTCCTTCACTGCTTTGAAGTTCCCCGAACTTCAAAAACTTGTTTAGAAAGATGCCCAGTGTATCTGTCCATATGAAGCATAACTCAAAAACAAAAAACCAGATAAATGCTAAACTTGATATCCGAGTTTAGATTCTTCCGAGATGTCAGGACGATTATTAGAAAATTCCCACCGCCAAAGAAAGTAAATGTTTTCTAGTTTTTTACTTTTTAAAAGTAACTACTGCTTTTATCAAACTACCGTGTATTTAAAATAATTTTATGGGTAGTAAATATTCATAGGAAACTTTCGCTAAGCTTCTAAAGTTCCTTTTAATATTTCACAATTGTGCATAACCGATAAATCACTAGAGATGGGGATATACTTACTAGAAAAAAATTAAGAGTTTGCAAAAGCGCGGAATTTATCTATGAAACAAGTTCTATGGCAGTAAGCAAACCCAAGATATTCCTGTCTATTGATATAACCTCCTCAGTTCGTCATACAGTGATGCCGTCACCATTCAGATCTTTTTCGCAATGTCGTGTAAAAGGTATGGAATTTCAAAGGCAATATACAGCAAAACCGATTTTTAAAGATTTGACTATCGCTTCAGCCGCCTGTATCGCTTTTGTTCCCACAACGGAATGAATAATGAAACCATTTCAGCAAACTTTTGCCTGGATTAAGGTAAAGTAAATAGAGAAATAACTTTTCTAAGAATAATTTATTAAAAATATATAAAAAGTTTTCTGACGTGTGCACGCACGCTTTCTCTACTAACTCTTGTAGAAAATATTCTTAAAAATACTTATTCTTTTATTTACTTCATTTTAATTGACATAAACGTTTCTAGAAATAATTTTATTACATATTTCCTTGTAAGCACAATCCCATTCTCTTTGTGTTGTCAGCACATAAAATAACGAATAACGACTTATTTGAGAAAGTTTAAGCATTTGAAAATGGAAACCATGAAGAGGACCTTATAACTATTCCCAGAAAGCTCAAGATGTGCATTTCATTTTTCATGAAAATATCTTAAGCATATAATACTTTAATTAAAATTGTTAGCCATTTGAGAAAACCAAAAAGGTCTAAAAATGTTCCATGTAAAGGGAGGTTTGACAATCTTCATGTTGCATCCTTTGAACATCCTGAACACAAACACCAAGTTAGGTATTTTACCAAATTTGGGTTTTTTAGTTATACTGCTCGGGGGCACACATACACCTCTTTTTGGATTTACAGTGTTTCAAAACATGTATTTTGATAAAATGTTCGTATCGGATTTTTGGGTGGAACACAATACTTCCCCTATCCATACTACACATAGTAGAAAAAAGCAAAAATCTGATACGTTGCACTCACATGACTTTCTCTACTCTTGTACTAACCATACAAGCCCTTATTCCTATATCTTCTTGGTGTTAGTTGAAATAAAATTTGCTCGTTTTCATGCACCTGCAAGGGGAATATGGGAATACAGAAGGCTTAGAACGATAGTAAAATCTTTTAAAGCTTTCAAATTCCGTTCTCTTTACACGTTTAACATATAAAGAACGAATAACGATGTTCCAGTTGACAGAAATATTTCTCCAAAACTTACACAAATAACAAGGAATGTCTCCGAAATGGTTCACTCTAAAAAAAAAAATTATTTCGATATAAATTGTGTATTTTAGCAAGATCTACATTTTTGTATAGTAAGATTTGCTCTATCTCTTACGGTTTACGAGTTATGCAAAAGTCATCCAGAGTAAGTAGGACTTCATGGGCATAGCCAGAAAATTCAAGATATACATTTCATTTGTCATAAAAATATCTCAAACAAGTGTCATTTTAAACAAAATTGTTAGAGCAATTTTCAACAAAATCAAAACTTTCGAAAAAATTTCCACATAAAGGGTAGTTCGGTGTGGATCAATTTTCTTCAACATCTTCGTGTCGCATCCTTGAAAGACAAACTTAAATAGCAACTTTGGTTTTTAACCGACTTTTCGTTTTTGAGTTATGCTGTACAAAGACTCATAAACACATACAGGCGCGCGCGGAGCTTTCCCTAAATATGCTTTGGGGGGGGGGGATTCAGGGGGCTTCAAAACATATATTTCCGGTGAAATCTCGACATCGGATTTTTGGGTAGAATACAATACTTCCTCTAGAGTAGAGAAAGTAAAAATCAGTCATCCAAACGTGAACCGAAAAATCAGCCCGGAACCAGGGTCTAACACTTGCGCCTATTTGTATGTTAGGAGCCCATGCTCACTACAGACCATTTAACGATAGAAGCCTCTGTGCTGTAAGAAAGGTGTTGAGGTATAGCGTGAGTTCTGCATCTATCTGCAGGCAACTTGTCATGCATCCTTCGTATCGGAGGGTAACTGTAATAAACTGCAACCAAATCAGATTGACTGCTGTAAGAGTACGTGCTTTGAAATATTCACTAGTTCACCAACAAAGTATGACTTTGTACCTCCTGGATTTGAAGTGCTCAGAACATCCATCATGTTGTCCATTTTGCTCACTCTCGAGAAATGCCTCAATCATATTCAGAAAAACCACTCGTATCTTTTTACTTTCTCTATTACATGCAAAGTAGAGGAATTATTGTATTCCACCCAAAAATTCGATGTCGAGATTTCCGTGTGTGTGTCTGTCAGTCTATGGACAGCATAACTTAAAAACGAAAGATCGGTTAAGAACCAAAGTTGGCATTTAAGTTTAATGTCTTTCAAGGGTGCGACACGAGGATATTGAAGAAAACCGCTTCGCCCTAAATGTAAATGATTCAAAAATGTTGATTTTCTTGAAAATGGCTCTAACGATTTTGATTAAAATGTCCTATGTTTGAGATATCCTTATGACAAATGAAATGTATATAAAAAACGTAGATCTTGCTTATATAGACAATTTGTGTCTAATTTTTTTTTTTTTTTTTTTTTTTTTTTTTTTTTTTTTTTTAAAAGAGTGAACCATTTCGGAGATATGGCATGTTATTTGTCTGAGTTTTGTAGAACTTATACTTCTGTCAAATGGAACATCGTTATTCAGTTTTTTATATGTTAACCGTGCAAAGAGAATGGAATTTGAAAGCTTTAGAACATTTGACTATCACTTAAAAAACCTACTGTATTCCCATATTCCCCTTGCACCTACAAGGAAATAAGCAATAAGATAGTTTCTGCAAATGTTTATCTCAACTAACACTAAGAAGATATAGCAATAAGAGTTTGTAGGAATGGTTAGTACAAGGGTAGAGTAAGTCACGTGAGTGCAACACATCAGATTTTTTTTCTCTTAGTTACGATTGATTGCATGCTTTTGAGGCATGGATCCGTTATTGTAGAAATGGAGATATGTGTTTCGCGATGATTATTTAAATTCCTGTGCTACCTCTGCCCTGCATGTGCCTGCTACGTGATTCACTATTCCTGGAATTCGGGTAATGCTGGCATTTTCGCACCTGCATGTTATTGCAATGGGAAAATAAAGGATAGGATTATAGATTTATACTCTCCGTGCTTATGTAAAGAAAAACCAACCAAACGGGGAACTCAAACGTATTTTCAATAACTTGTGACGACTTTTTTCGTATTATCCAGAGAGAATGAAAGTATTTCATATATTCCTATTAGCTGTTAACCGACATGTTTTACCTGTAAGTCCTTGGAAGATTACATACTGATCTCATGGAGTTATGTTTCACAGGAGGTCGCGGGTTCGATACGGAACTTAAGCTTTTTCGTGGTTACCACCTTGTTACTTCTGAGGGTGTTGGGGTGCTCATCCACATAACATGACCTTTCTGTCTCATTTCCTATTCCCATCATTCCCTTCTGTGGCAGTAATAGAGTATCGCATCCCCAACTTAAATAATTTTTGTGATGTTCAATTTATTAATTTATTGATTTTGGTTAATTTTTTATGCCTTTTTGCATACAGATTGTTACGGTATTATTCATTCGTTTGTATATGTTTCTATTTACAGTTTAGTATTATAGAAGCGTTACATTTGTGTAAATGTAATACATCTCTTTCACTCTGACATTATGAAAACAACGTATAAGCGCATATTGCTTGTTGTTTCTCTTGGCGACGCTTACAGACGAAGGATAACAGTTACAGAATTTTCCCCAGTGGACGAACGTTTTGAAATTTCGACTTATGTAACGATGTCTAAATAGGACATTAATTTTACAGAGAGAGCTTTATTACCCCAGCATTGTGTTATTGCAGCTGTCTGTTTAGCTAAATTGAGGAGTGCCTATTTTATTATACAGCGTTCTGTGATTATATGAGAAAGTTGCAGAAGATACATCCTTGTATAGTAAAACCAGACATATTGCATTTCCATGTATTAAACAATTTCATTCCTGTGTATCTACACTCGCTGAGACACACCTGAGGAAAAATAAGGCCCCAAATTAAACAGCTAAGCGGCGAGGGACTGACGCCTCACTTATCCACTTCAAGGTTGAAGGCCCCACTGTGTTACGGGTTACTGCTGGGCGGCAGGGTTGCTAACTCGTACGATAATTATGGGGGCATACGATAATTTTAATGTTTGTACACATGGTTGCCAGCCCGTACGATAATTATGGGGTGCACGATAATTTGAATGTATGATACTTCGATACTGGCGAAATATCATTTTCACTGGTTTGTCACACCAGCGAAAGGAAACTAATTACCAACAGCGACATCACTTTTGCCCTCATAGCCTGTCTCCACCTCTCTAAGGCAACCGTTTCATACCCTACTGCGCCTCCTACCCTTTAACCTCTTATTGTCAGTGTGCCCAGATCTGGTAATCTCGATGAAGAAGACGCTGTTCAGACAATTGTTGATGAATGGGGAAAACTCAAAATAATTGATATTCCGTGTAAAATAAAGAAGATGCCTGAACTTGGCAGTTTCGGGAGTACTGTTAAACGCATGTCTCACCTTGGTGGAAATACTGAGTACTAAGAACTAGCAGCCTTTGCATTATCAGTGATTTCGTTGCCCCACAGAAGCGCTTCTTCTGAAAGTCTTTTTTTTTTCTAAACAGGGTTTAATAAAAACCAAAATTAGAAACAGATTGGCACTAGATACGGTAAATGAACTTGTTCGGTCATCTCAGCTTATGAAAAAATGGTGTAGATCCGAAAATCTGCAAGTCACCGAGAAGATGTTAAGGTTTATCTCAACAACAAATTTGTGTAATACTGCAACGGTTGAGGAAGATGAACTTTCAGATGAATAGTGCTAGAAACATAAGTGCTAAAGTTGTAATACTGGTTGAGGTCATCAATCTGTGAAATGGATATCATAAAAATCATCACTATTACATTTTCGTGTTATACTGTTATTTTTATTGTTGTAGAATTTGGTTTATGATGTACGATAATTTTGAATCCAAATCTATAATTTTGAGTGGCTGGTACGATAATTTTACTTTAAAATGTTGGCAACCCTGCTGGGCGGTGACTTGCGCTCTCTGAAACATTTCTATTCTGGTGTCGCTGCTGCAGACTACCCGGGGCCGCGCCTCCGTGTGGAGCTCCAACTGCAGGAAGGGTTGCTGGAAGTGAGTGAGCGGTGTAGATGTCCTTCCTGGAATCGTTAGAGGCCCCGTCCATGCTTGTGTCTATTGTCATCAGGACTTGATCGTTTGCGCGCGCATGTATTTTCACAACACATTCTGGTTCTCTAAAACCTCAGGCACTAACACCACTAACCATTCATCTGACTTATTAAAACCACGGTTACCCTAACAACTTCTTGGCTTGAAATTAAAACACGCTGCTTTATTCAGCATTTCTAAATTAAGGATTCTGTGGTTCAGATACAGACTGACTTTATTTTTGGGGTATCGTACACACTTGGATATACAAGTAGAAATAAATGTAGGTACAGATATTTTTGAAGAGGAGAACCTGGTATATTTTGCTTCTACTGGTTTAATTTTCATATTCATAGAAGAATATTACAAAACCTGTGCATGAAAGATAATACGCTTATTAGAAGCAGCTTTCTGCTAGAGCTTATAGAAGGGATATTGATAATTTTAATAATAAGTTAATTTAGAAAGATTCTAACTTTTCCTGTCTCGAAAACCAGACCATTATTGCAGGTGCCCAAGGAGGGTTGATGAACGAACGAGTCTTACAACTAGGTTATTTATACTGTTAAAAGGGTATATATACGCTTCTCCTTGGATCAGACATCCGTGCCGCCCATCCGGCACCGCTCACACCACGATAATCCGAAGTACACCTCAAACATGAGTAGAGCTGGCGCAACGAAAACCTGCCAATCTGCAGGATGCGCAGAAAGTTATTTTCGTAAACGTACAGTTATGCCTATTGCAGGACGACTGTATCCCTATTACGGGCTCCAGTATCTAAGAACGCCTCGAGGTGTGCATATCGTAGTGAATGAGTGCAGAGGGAGTAGACAGGTACAATACGGGGAGTGGAAATAGTATTATGTCTTCAATCGAGCGAGGTAACCGGACTTTATCCCAATAGTACAGACGTTTCGTGCAGCTCTCGTTAGCAAGTTTTCGTTGCGTTAAATCTACAAAACGGAATGACAGGAAAATGAGTGAAAGGAAATCACGATGTAGAGAAACCACGCCAGCATGCACTTGCTTATCAAGGAAAACCACGAAGAATTCAAAATCAGAGAAGACATTTGACGGGAATCAAAACTGGGACTTAAGCTTCACAAGCTACCGCTGAGTCACCTCACTCGGAACTGGTAGATTACAAATTCAGCACCATGTACAGCCATATTTGTTTTTCTTGTGTCTATATATGTCAAAATGCCTGTTAAACTCTACTCGATCTTCCATTAGGTTCAACCAGAGCAGTGGTGTCATTGAGGGGAAATGGATGGTTACTTCTACTCCTTCCTAGTGAATCTTCCCTAGTGACGTAATACATATGAGGACAAGGAAGAACGCTGGGAGCATTCGAGTTGGTATTTGTAACGGGACATGTTGACGTCTGACACTGACTTTATTTTGTGAAACTCAAAGGGATGCAGAAGTACCGCATTAACATATGACAGTCACCATTACCCTGCACGGCCACGCCACTAAGCCAAAGCTATTGGAGGGGGGAAAAGGAGAATAACCCATAGTGGCACTTTTTGGCACCCCCGATCTAGACCATAATCTTCCAGATTGTGAATATGCGGAAGACTTGGTGCCTTTCAGTCCAACCTTATGATAAATGCGCAAATTGTATAGCTGTTTGAAATAGTGTTTGTCTTGCGATCGCAGTACAGGCCCTAGAATAATTTCTTCGTAATAAAGTGAAAAGCAGTTCGATTGATTTAGAATCGACTTCTATAGACTTAAGGTGTATTGTTGCTACTTTTGTATTAAAAGAAGTGCTCAAGTTATTTTGATTGTAAGGAAAGGCTAGAAATGTTCTAAAGCACCGCTTACCTCCCCTCCCTCCCTCGTCCCAAGTTTTCTTTGGGTTAAGCCCCATCTTCGTGCTGGGAGAAGATGAATGTTAGCAGGTGTTTCGGATGCACACAAGAGATGGTTCAAGAGATAAGAACAATCAGATCGCGTGATCTGACGTCTAAATCCAACAGATTTATCATCTCACTTCTGCCTGTGTGTCGAGGCCAGTTCCTAGTGCAAATTGCAAATTCTACCTGCTCAACATTCCCACACAAACTTAAATAAAACCTCTTTTCATACAGCGTTCTTGATTTGCTAACATTACCTCTAAAAATCTAGGATTTGAGGAATGAAGTATTGCAGAAAGAAATCAGACAGGAAATATTCGTTATCTTAGCTATCAATTATTAGCTTAACATTTCAGTCTTTACCCCCTTTCAGTAATGTCAAAAAATAATTTTAAAATTATACAAATATTATACATTGTATATTACAATTTCACTCATGCAACAAAAGAGCAGATACACCAACACGTCTCAGAGAATGTTTTTCAACCGATCACCGTCTTGATTCACTACACCTTCACGGAAATACCTTTATTAATTCTTTGCCTAATTAACATAGATCCGAAATTTTTTCCCTTTTTGCGAGTAGTGAATAGTTGCCAAGATTACCCCATAAATTCAGGTTCGTGACTTCTTGGATGCAGAAAAAAAAAACATTCTTAGCAAAAAGTCTCTGTGTGCGTGCGTGCGTACGTGTGTGTGTGTGTGTGTGTGTGTGTGTGTGTGTGTGTGTGTGTGTGTGTGTGTGTGTGTGTGTGTGTGTGTGTTTTCTATTCCCATTGCCCTCATAAAGAAATACGTAATAAAATCTACAAATGCCTATCTCGAGTAGAATGAAATAGACTGAGGTATAAGTGCTTTTAGAATACTTTGTACAAGAATGAGTAAAGAAAGTCATGTCAGAGTTCAAAATCTGATATTTCAATACCTTCAACAGGTACAAGATACTTGCTCTGCAATAAGTGAAGAACACCATTACACATTTTACACAAATTAAAACACAATATGCCAACTACTTCGATATCTGCATCAAACATAAACAATGGACATTTCTTCTAATCTCCATAGATTGACTAATGATGTATTCAATAACTGTTTTCAAATAAAGTTTATTTCATAAGAAAACTCGTAGCCTATGGGGTTGTTTATTGCATCCTTGCAATACTGGACGGTTAATGTAAAATATACGATGTGGTGTTACTGATTCTTTTTAAAATAATGCCTTTTAGTTTCAAATAAATATAAATATTTTATGACTGTGTATTAACAATCGTGAGTTTTGGGTAAATCACTTCGTTTTATTTGTGAAATACTCCTAGCAGACGTTACTCAATTTCGAAATGTAGTTTAGGGAAGAGTTTTCTTGAATAACTTTGGGTCGCATCCTTCTTAGGGGAACGTCCATACCAAGTTGGTATTTAGCCAACTGTTCGTTTGAGTTAAACTATTCACACACAAATAGACGCATACAGTCACATGTTTTTCTAAAAATACTTTTTTTGGGGTTCAAAGGCCCTCAAAACTTATATTTTCGGTGAAATCTTGAATACAGTACTTCTACTTAGTATTCAAGTAGAGCAAGCAAAATGAGTCTTCAACAAAATGGAAGTTTCAAATTGACTGTCTGCATCTGTTGGAGATGTTGCTATGATTATTAACACTGTTCTGCATTTTGAAGGAAAAAAACCGTTTTTTATGTAATTTTGAAAGCCGACTCTCCCTAATTTTGAGATGCTGATTTCAAATGTCTTATTAGATTTATTCTATCACGTCCAGATTTTTTAGGAATACAACGGCAATGTTTTCATGTTCTCTCATTACCGATATATTGACATAATTGATATTATTTTACACGAAGAAATGTTCTTTCCGCACTTCCCCTTACAGATACCAACAGTAGTCTTCATTCATGTTAAGAGCACAACCATCGTGGTATCTTCTTTCAAAGTATTTCAAATCTTGGTGAAAACGTTCACCCAGTTTCTCGCTGTAAACTCCAAGACAACAATTTGGATGTGAACATGTAGGAATTGTAACTTCAAACTCAGGTTACAACCTAGATTTCTCGAATTTTCCAACATGGTGATCACAATGATTTTGTAATCTGAACTCTTTGTTTGGTAGGAAATGTTTTACATCCTTGTAGTTATGGCAAGCTTGTTTTTATGTTTGTCTCATTGTATCCTCAAAATTAGTGTCACACATTAATTTCCTGATCTAAGCTCCAGTAAAAGCACCTGCTTTTAATTTATTTAGGATCACTCTGTGATAAACACTACGTATGTACTTAAAACAATCTGTCCATGTCTAGGGTACATACAAACTGGCTCATATTTTATTTGATGAAACAAATTGATTTTCTGGAAAACCTAACGTGATAGAAAAAAAATAATTACACTGTTCAACTCAGCACAAGGTATCTGTTTGGGAACATGTATTCCTTTTAAAACATTTTTGATGCAGAGCAGTGTAGTAGATGTGAATAAACTGAAGCTACAAAGGAAAAACCTCACTCATGAGAAGTAGTCTGCCTTATTTATTGAATCTCTACCACAGGTTGATTATTTCTATTGCCACTGATAGTACTGCGTGACTAGCGAACATTTGAAAGCTTTACAATGCTATGTTGTAATCACGTGCAGGAAAATGTTGTAACATTAAAATTCTGCACCTGCAGTGATATTCTGTGCAAACAGTTGCTACATTAAAATAAATGTTCCGTTCATAATCACGCAATATACACGTCAGCTTTGAAGCGACAGCTCCAAATAGAAATGCGAGTACTACATCTTTAAAATATATGTATGAACTGCACGCTTCATTTGAGTTACTATCGTAAGATAACATACAGCACACAAGTTTATGGTGCAAAAACCGGGGCAGAAAGTAACCAAGATAAGGAAACGCAAACGTACCTTATCTTTCATTTCACTTTAGCTTCTTTCTTGAATACGTAATTAACATTTCTATTTTGTTTCCAACCAACCTCATTTTCATAGTACAATGTGAAAGTTGGTTACACAAAGAAAGAGGCAGGCATGGGCAAAATGGGCTCAAAAGGACCACTCCACTGCAACGTCTTCTTGCTACACACCACCGGCCATCCCTCCCCTTCACTACTGTTCATCTTCACGTTTGCTTCCATTTAGTGGCGAGCATGACTTCGTCGGGATGTCTGTTTCATAAATACTGGCAGAGAGGCTTTTCGTAAATTACAAAAACAAGAAAGTTTAATATGCAGATTTTAATTTACAAATATAATACATTACAATATCAAACACCACTTTGATCAGAAGCATAAAGCAAACTTTGGTGATCTTACAGGTATTTATTTACAATTTCAAAAAGTAATTTCTGAATACTCGTGTTTGTAAACATAGAAAAGGGAGGATATCATTCCACTTCTTAGGGGTTTAGTTTCTTGGTTTATATAATATAAGCTGTCGTATTTCGTGTTTCAAAGTTTGAAGATAATATGGAGTTGAACACCAAACAACTTATTGTGTTAGTCAAATAGTTTTAAAATATTTTAGGCTAAATACCAATGAAGCTTTGCTGCTTTATTGTGAAAAAGAAAAAAATCAGTATATTAATGATAAAGCACCTTAAGAATATAACGTGCATAAGATAAAGTAAGGTTATACAATTTAAAATTATGTACTCTAACCACAGTGTCTGTGGTAATTATTGTATGTAAAGTATGTTTAATATAACAAAAAAATAATAATAACAGCGTAGAAATTACTACCGCGCAGGTGGAACGAAGCCACCATAGTACTTGTATCAAAACAACCTTCGTCGCTCGACAAGAGAATGTGGGGTGAGTAAGGCAAGTTCAATCGCTACCTCCCCTCTCGTGCCCGTGACTGTGTGAGGGATCTGTTTATGGTGTTAAATAAAAGTCTCGTCTGCAAGAACCATCCGTCTACACAGTACAAATTGCATTATCTATGACTACAACCAGCTTCGGAGGAGAGTTTAGCCCTTCGGCCTATGGAAGATGTTTAGTGTATAAGCCCCTGAGGGGCGCACACCGGGAGGGAAGTGTAAGGTGAGGAATACCAAGGATGGTGGGACCTGAGATGAGACGACAGCAGAGGGCATGGTCCCTAACAGCTACAGATTTAAACTCCCCAGTGGCGGCATCGCACAAGTCATTCCTCCCCTCTGTGGGCTAACATATCCCCCTGTGGCATGTTCCCTGACGCACAAGATGAGGAGTTACGGAGAGCAGATTCCCTACCATGCACGCCGACACTCAGAACCCTGAAATAGCTAACCAGCATGAAAGGTAAAGTGAAATGAGAAGCGAGATAAAATAGAGGAATGTAATTAACCTTCCCAGAATTTTCCTAGGGATAGAGGAAACACCCTAAACCCAGGAAAGTAGGCAGTTGGAATCGAACCTAAGACCTGTCGAATGTGGGTCACAGAAACTAGTGCCATTCCACTCAGTATGTATCCAATGTATTTCATATTTATCTACAAGTTATTATTCTCTCTTTACATTGCTCACGATGAATATTTGAGTACCAAAGATTTAAACCTAAACAATCTGAATTTAATATACAATATGTGGAAAAAGGATTAAATGCTTAAATCACGCCCTAGTAACAAGTTTCCCCAGGAAATAACAAAAGTGTCGAACCTTCCATTACATAATGCATTTCACGTAATAGTGTTATAAATCATGGGATACAAAAAAAATTAATAATAATAATAATAATAATAATAATAATAATAATAATAATAATAATAATAATAATAATAATAATAATAATAATAATAATAATAATAATAATAATAATAATAATAATAATAATAATAATAATAATAATAATAATAATAATAATAATAATAATAATAATAATAATAATAATAATAATAACAACAACAACAACAGTAATGCCAGTCTATTGATATCAAACCAAAATCAGCATACCTTGCGGCTGCTCAGGTGAAATGTTTCCATACTTCTCCCCTTTCGCCACTCACCTAGACCTCACCTTTGTTCATAGGCCAATACTTGTGCCGGACTTGAATTCAAGCCAATAAGAGATTGGCTAACCCAGGGCTGGTGATAAGGAGCCGCTGCCAGCATTAAATAAAGAAAAACACCCTAAATAAAACCAAAACGTCACATTTTGGTACACTCGACTCTAAGTGTTGAAGAATGGCAAGTGTACTGCGTATGTGGCCGAGTAGTCAGCGTTAGCTTAACCACCCAGATGTCCCAGGGTCAATTTCTGTTTGAGAAGGGATGATTTTTCTTTAAATAGTATATTTTCCTGGCTTTAGTAGAACCTGGAAACATGTGCATGTTAAATGATGAAAAACTATGCTGAACAAACCCCACTCAATGAGTGGTTTCCAGGAGCTTTATGAGATTTTAGAAGTTAAAGGGAGCTATAAAAATGAAACAAAAGAGAATCAAAGAAATGTTAAGCACTGCTATCACGTTTTGAATGATGTTATGATACTACACCCCACTCGCTACGCCCGTTATGGGCAGGTATGGGGAATACAGCGGTCGAGCAGTAGGCCTTGCTCTAGAGTTGTTTTAGTAAATGGATAATTGTTAATCTTCGGTTTAATTTTAGCCGACTTCAAGAACTTTATAAGGGTTAGAGGTACCCTCAAAAAGATGAGCGAAATTTCAAATATCCAACCATTTTTTGTTTTTGTTTTTCCTTTCGCCTTTCATTATGAAGGATCATTTAGTCCTCCGGATGTCGTTTCTATAATTCATACACGTTTACATACGTATTTACCCTCTCACTCATACTTTCAGGCCATAAGGAGAATGTTGGTTAAAGGAAAATCCCTATCGTCCAGTCGGGAACACAGGATCCTGGATTTGGAAGCTAGGATATTAAGCACTTCGCTATGTACAGAGGCAGTCAGTAATAGCTTTGAAATTCCATTCTCTTTGCATGGTCTGAACACAACCGTAATTTTTAAATGGACTGAAGTATTTTAAGATATTTGTTCATGGCTTTGACAAGCTTTGCAGTATATTTTTGCCTACACTGTTTTTTTCATTTTATGATAAGAGTCTTTTAGGAAGAAAAAATAACTCCTTTGAAATATTCATTTAATAATGTATGAAATGTACGACTAATGTGCGGAGGGGGAGGGGGCGGAGGGTGAAAGTACATACATGAGCGCTTTGTTTCTCTTTTTGGAACACAGCTACAATTTTGGTTCTCGTGGAGTAAAGCGCTTCACTGTGAATCCTAAATGGCCGCAGTGATATAAAGGGACAGTATAACAGAAATTCCTCGCATGTACTGCACGACCCCGTGACCTACCAACAAAAGAGCGATAAAGATGTCGCCAGCATCTGCCTCGACAGAACATTAGGACGATCTGCCTCCTTCGGTGCTAGAAATTTGATTTACCCTGGTAACGGAAATTAGAATCGGAGAAAACGTGGGACACGTGCAACATTGCCATCCCTGCAGGAAATTAAACGAAAAAACGTGACACCAATTCCCAAACGTTTTCAGCCTCATCCGACTATCATAAGTTCTGTGTGTGGCTTGCTTTAATTTCTCTGTTAGGATAGGTGCCACTGAATTTACTGTTTCATAATACCTGGCACTGTCTACACAAATAACAGAACATTTAATTTCGTTTTAACGGTTATTGTACTGGTTGCAGCTCTAATGGCGTTTTTTATTACACTAGAGATTTTAAGGTGTATGGTTCGTACTACAGTTGGAAGGACTAATGGCCCCACACGTGTAATTTGTTGCCTTAGTTCAGGTGTGGCAAAATTGTATTCCCTCCCGACTCACAGGATATGATAGAGGTCCAGCAGGAGTCGAAACTCCCCCTCAAAAACCAGGGAAGGCGGCATCTCCTTAAGTGTGGCTTTCCAGTACAGCAATACTTGAGTATAGAAAGGCCCCCCCCCCCCCCCCCGCGTCTGCTGTTACACAGGGATGGAAGTGGTACGCCACTTATGCACGTCAACCCATCCGGGAAGACTACCTAAAACCTCGGGCGGACCGCCAGCAATATAGCACACCAGCTCTAGAAGAATACGGCCGCAGTTGGTGTTACTGCAACCGTTATGTTGCCACAGAAGCCCTTATTTTTGAACTCGTTGCAGGGATAGCAGCCGATAGGTTTTAAGACAAGATTATGTTTAGACACCATATCAATTTGTGGATGCTATTGTATTGCTCCGGTGTGCGTGGTTTTATCTTGAATTATTTTAGTGCATTATATGTGGCTATACTTGTTAACGGGTAAAGGGGTAAAGAGTACAGACACAGAGGGGACACCTCGCTCACTTCAACCTACACATATATATTGTGGCCACCACCCCGCAGGGGACAGGGATGAAATGAGGGAACCGAAGGTGCTACACAGGGTCGCTGCTAGACTGGGCACAGAGACGCGTGGAAGTCCCTAACAAGTGCTGAGATCTCTTCATCTCGGCGCCAGGCACCGCCAAACAGTCATCACACGCGGTTCCGGTGTCGCACTGAGGTCCCCTACCCCCGACGGAGGACAATGTCGGCCTAGCGCCAGAACAGCAGTTACCATGCGCAATCATCCGCGCCATCTGCCCGGCACTGCCAACACTACACGCCTGAAAGTACACCTGAAAGATGCTAAGGAAATGAAATGGAGGAAAATAAGGAAAAAGAAACTGTGGTATGAGATAATGCACCCCAGCATTCCCCTAAGTGACATGGGGAAACCACGGAAAACCCATGTCAGAGTGTACGACCACGGGGATCAAACCCGCGACTTCCCAAATGCGGGCCCTATACATTACCGCCTGAGCCACCCCGAATCGATTATAGTTACTGTTACTGTAGTATATATATATATATATATATATATATATATATATATATATATATATATATATATATATATATATATTCGCAACACACTAGTGTATTAAATAATTACGATATTTAGGTTCGGAAGTGATTTTATCCAAAAGTGTTATTCCAGAACTACGGGGTGCACTCAGCCTCCTTAGGTCCCGGGGTAACCAATTGAGGAACTACTTGATGGAGAAGTATTATATCTGGCTATTGCCATGAATTTTAGAAGGGCGCTAATGACCTAGAAGTTGAGCGCCCTTAAACCCATAAATCATAATCACCCAGGTCGAGAAGGCCGTATAACTGGCTGGGAGGGCTCTTGGTGTTGACCACGTCCCACCCTCCAATGCTGCACCCCACCAATGACGCCTGTAGTGGGCAGACGTGGGGGAGGCAGCGGCTGGGCGGCAAGCCTTGGCCCTCCATGGGCTGTTGCGCTAGGGTTTAGTTTTAGTTTAGTTATTGCAGAACAAGATTTGGCGTAGGTGAGTAGGTTCATGTGTGATAAGGAAATTCAAGCATTATTATCGTTGGAAAGTATGTTGCTTTAACCCTGTCATATTTGAGGTTAGAAATAATGATTTTATTATGTAGGATGGTAGTACTGCTTTTTTGTGTGATATTCACTGCAGTTTAGTGAAATCTCGGCTGGACTGAATTCTTGCCGATAAGCTGCTTTCGCTATACTAGCTGTCCAGGTTAGTGCCGGAGGGCAGAGGCGTCTCACAATCCCGCCTGAGCATCACCGTGCAGGCGTACTCAATCTCCCACGGGTATCAGAAATCGCTCAACCGCCGAGGCCAACCCAATCCGAATAATTCCCCTGCGGGATGGGCTCTGATGTCCGGCCCGATATACTTATAGTATCGTCAGAAGTACCACGCACCACGGCAACTGAAGGGGTCGGAACCTCTCCCCCACGGCAAGTCACAGGATATGGAATTTGCACACCACCATGGCGCAGGGTAGCCACATTGCTAATAAGCCAAGTCACCGTTTTGAGTCGCTACCTCAGAGCAAGCGGCCAATTCCAGAATTTCCATATTCTCATAATTATGAGGTCATAAGGAGGAGAACACATAATTAATGTTATACCCTAAATTGCATAATCCTTTCGCTTGTGGTGTCGTAATTACGTGTCACATCAAATATAGAGAAGCCAATGTTAGGTCCAAGCTCGGATCGTGTGGGTAAAGTGTATTCGGGGGTCCCCCTCTATAACGATTATACTGGGATAACTTTAAACAGCTTTCTTCAAGCAAAATAAAGATATATTCACAACTAGCTGAAATACCCGGCATTGCTTGTGGTTTGACAATTTTATCCCTACAGCTTTTAGACATAGGTTGGATACTAAAAAGAACACAAAATAACCAATATAAACAAATAAATAAATAAATAAAAGACCAGGAAAACACTATGCAGAAGTGCTTTTGAACAACCTTAAATACCACAGGAAGAAAGGTGAGTAGAGAAAGCCGTGTGAATGCAAGACGTTGCATTTCATTTTCAATCATATAGAAAATTGTATGAGTTATTTGTAGAAAGACGGAGTAGAGAGAGAGAGGTGTGATTGATTTTTATGAAAGAAAAGTGAGTAGAGAAAACCATGTGAGTGTAATATGTTGCATTTATATTCAACAGAGCATTCAACATTGCATCCAGTATAGGAGTGTTATTTTCAGCATTTTACACTTTCTTGTTTGAATAATTGCGTTGTGTTTCAAGATCCGTACGAAGAATTGCTTTTTTATTGCTATTTTATTTCTGTAGTACGCTAGCATCTGAGTGATTTCTTTTTGACTTTGCTTTTTTCTGATAAATCAATGGATAGTCAGTTTTCTGGGAGCACCTATTAAATTATTTATACCAAATCGAAGCTTACCAGAAAATATCGGTCACTGGTTTAATTAAATGTATCTGTATATAAAGGGCACATCGTATATAGTATTCCAGGTCAAAAATATTTTTTTTTTTCACTGTTGAAATCTGCATTCTTTAACGCATCCGTTGATGTATATGTATATGTTTTTTTTTTCCGCCAAAACTATTGCATCTAGGAAGCTCAAATTTTTTGAGATGCTAAATCATCATATGAAGTTTAAAATGAGTGGATAAGTTTTGCCCTATTTTACATGAAATTTAGAAATTATATGTATTACAAAAATTGAGCTCATTTTTAAAATTAAATTATATTGAAATTAAATTTAACAGAAATTTTCCCTATGAAATTAGAATTTTTTTTAAAAAAAACTCCATTTATTTTGTCAGAAATACTGTTTTCTAGGTTCGCCATAAGTTTAAACTCATTAGAATAGAGTTCTTCAAACTCTATTTATGGTCAAATTATTTTTTTTTTCTGTGTATTAATTTACATAGACATCGCTGCCTTTCTTTAGACGTACAAACATGATTTTTACGTATATTCTACCCCAAGTACAGTGAAAAATTATTACAACTACGGTTTAGGTGATGTGAATATGACAATGATGAAATTTTTCCATGTGTATATCAGTGTGTTTTAACTATAATGTGCTCTTAAAAATCTAGTTCCTGAAGAAAAGTCTTGATGCAAAATAATTGGAATGGAATATTCTGGAAGTGAAAGCAGAGCCTGAGTAGGGTTTGAACCAGGGGAAAGTAGAGCAGTGAGGGAGGGTTTCGGTTGATTGGATGTGTGGGTGACTGAAAAGCCTCGAGGTGTCACAGTCCCGTGGTATTGGTGAAAGTGTAACCTCTACACTTTAGAAGTCAGGTTTGTCGTTCTGATGGAATTAATGCTTGGAGGGGGAAGTAAATGGAAAGAATTAAATGTCTCCTCCTACCCCTTCTCAGCAGGCACTCTCCACCAAGAGCGCAGCGCCGTGTGAGCTTTAAAGTAGATATACCGCAACAGGCCCTGCAGATGAAGCCCTTAACATATTTTAAAACACAAAGAAGGAGGGAAAAAGGTACTTTTATAAAACGATCAACATGTACATCTGTGAACAGCAAAACTCCCCTCCTCGCCCTCCCCCTAAAAAATGAAAGTGATTAAGCATCGAAATAACAATTGTTATACGTGGTAGTTCCAGCACCAGGGTCACTAACAATTATTTTGGTGACCTAAGGTCTGGTTACATAAACGTTAATTTGAGTTCAACCATCTGAATGTGATCTTTGGTCAAGCGGAGCTTAGAATTTGGTTGATTAAACCTTCATCTAAGTTCATGGCATCTTGATCTAAGATCAAATCTGACTAGTGAGGTTTTTCAGTTAACTTGATTGAACTTAGCTCAAGTGAACCGCAAAAGGAAGAAGTAAATAGTACAGCTCTAAATAAAATAAAAATATTTTTTTGAGTTACTTGGATAATTGAAGCATTTTTTAATGTTCCATTTATATGCCACATTTAATATCGAAGTCATATCGGCGACTTTCGATCTCTTGGAGCAATTGCTCAACAGCAATAGTGTTGACTCGCTTAGCGGTGGTTTTGATCTTTGGGTTTTTTTATTACTTTGGGTGTATTACAATAAACTCGCACAGATTCACACCCCCATTCATATTTGCAGGTTAGGGTGCGTGGAGAATAATCCCACTTAATAATCCCACCCTCCAGCCGGGAATCGAATCCGAGACCCTTTGCACACCAGACAGATACTCTCCCTACTGAGGTACGAGGCCAACCTAATTGAAGCATTGTTTTAAATTGTATTATGTCCAAAATGCAAAATTGTACAGGAGATACAACTGATTGCTCCTAACCTAAAAACTTTTCAGAAATGGTAATATTTTACGTTATTGTGTTTGAGGCTTACTTCTAGAAACGAGAAAAAGTGAAATCAATTGACCGCCAAATAAAACTTTCAAAATCGTAATCTGCAATAACAATTTCAACGTAAATACATATCAATCATTCTAGCATATATTATACTCGTTTATACACATTTATTTGCTAAATATCCGCCGCATAACGACATAAAACATAAGTACATACTTGGATGCTGGTGAAGTAATACCGTATCGAGCTCCCATTCCTGATGGAAAGCAATGAAATGTGCTCTCAGAGATGATGATACCCCAGATAACATTGAGCAGTCCCTGGAAAATTCCCCTTCGAAATCACTTAAGCTAATGAGAATATCGTATCGAAGGATTACAACATAAACTGTTGTATTTAAAGAAGTTAAACCCAGTGAACCTGAATTTATAGGTAGTATTGAGCTCTGTGTATCGTTAGAACTTTAATTTAATCTCATTTTGTTTATGGATAATGGCTCAAGACGCCATCATAAATTATGCAATAAACATTAATCATTTCTTCCAAATAACGTAATTTAAGTATTTTCAGTTGCATTCTATGTTAATTTATATTCCTCTCAAAATTAAAAGTTAATTTTACGTTTTTATACTAAAGCACTCAAGTATCCTGAATATATCTCTCACTTAAAAAATTAAGTTACTGGAAATGGAATGGTTTTTCACTTACAGCGGCTTAGTTGTGGTAGGTAGAGGAAGCATTTTCATATCAAGTTAAGTAAAAATACGTGTTTTGAGGTCCAGTACCAAAAAAGACATTTTAAACACTGTGTTAAAATCCAGCATCTTTAAATATAATGCATTTATCGAGTTATGTTTTCATTAGAAGTATCACGTGTGTAATATATTGACATGAATAATAAACTGTACAGGTATCCTCATTGTTCTGTGAATGGCTTCCAATGTCCTGTTAATTTTGTATTATTTGATAATGAAACCTCACTATAGAAAAAAAAAATGTGAAGCTCATTAAGCATAACAGTTTTTGATGAATAACTTTTTCTAAACGGTAATTTTTTTCCGAAGTATCTCATATTATTTCATTTATCCAGATATGTCATCGATAAAATATGTTTGATTATTGTCTATTCATCTTTGACTTTCTCTACCATTCATTTGTAAGTAGGCACAACAGTACAAAAATTTGATATCAAGATTTTATTAGAAATACACGTTTTTGTCTGTGACAAAAATTGTAAATCTCCTGAGTATCGGGTTTGTTCTTCCATGAATTCTTGAGGAAGATTGTCTTTGCATATTATATGTAACCGTATACTACTTAATTTGAAGACACGTTTATGCAAAAATGTACTAGGTATATATTCTAGAAGGTGAACAGAGGAATCAATTTTTTTATGCATTTGTAGCAAAGTAAGAGCTGTAGCTGAAGTTGTAATGAATTTGCGAGAGTTGTACATTGGATGTGTGAATTCACAAGTTCAAATGAAACAGTTTCCAGTGTCTATCAAGTCAACATACAATAATAATGCTTGAACGGAGTTTAATGTTCATTCTTGCCATGCGACACCTTAGGCATTTGACATAGATGATGCATACAAGAAAAACAAACATGTGAAGCAAATGTTTCAAGTCTTAATTTAGAGAAAGCCCTCGTAAGAAAATGTTAAAAATAGGGCCTTTGGGAAGACAATAGTTTTATGTTGCGGAAAAAGTAACAACGTTTTGAAAACGTGCGGAAAGAATATAGTGTATCCGTGAACTTAAAAGAAAAGTACATTTTAATAACTCAATGCATCCGTAATTCCAGAGAACTATAAATCATTGTGAATTAGAATAAAATAAATAGCTTTGCAACTGTCAGCGTCTGCAGGTGAAACTTTCCATGGAAATATCGACTTAGAAGCGGGAACAATAACTAGCAAAAGGTTAAGGAACTAATATCCTACCTTAGAAACAAAGGTTAAAAAAGGCAACCATTTTACCACATACATGCTAAATTATTACGCCACAAAAACATACAACGAACATATAAAAGAAACTAAGGAGATATACGCAGTTTCAACCATCACATTTGCCAAATATGACCTGGGAATTGTGAGACTATGGTTGTGATGGGACTGAAAACGTGGACCTCAGTCGCACGAAATGGCAAGTGACTCTTACATATATTTAAAAAAATAAATAAATAAATAAATAAATAAATAAATAAATAAATAAATAAATAAATAAATAAATAAATAAATAAATAAATAAATAAATAAATAAATAAATAAATAAAAACAAAACAAACAAAAATAATAAAAAGAATTCTATAGGTAAGTAAGTGATAGCTGTCTTAAATTGTCTGGGTATAACCTGACCACATTCTCTTCTTTTGAGACTTCTGTACAACTGTTAAAGAGTGACATAGACACGACAATTTATATACAAAATATATAGACCACATTTAAGTACACAATTTATCCAATTTTTGCAGGCTAACCCTCTATAGTATGAATTATTTTGTTATTTATGCTGTTGTTTCTCCATGACACAAGTACCTTAATGGAAGAGATTCAAATAGCCCTTATTATTAAGATGAAATAAAATGGACTGGCCACCCATTCAAAGTCGAATGTTAGGAGTTTGAATCTCAATAACTGCAGTCAAATGTGTCTGCAGTAAAGAATGGGGAGAACCCACTTAAAACAAATGGTGTGATGCCACACGTGGATGATAGGTTTGCATTTTATTGCATTGCTTTGTACAAAAAGTAACACTACAATGGTACTAAAATAAGTTAATATTTTATGATATGGCATAGATAAACTCGCTTGTATTTTGTTAAAGACTAGAATAACATGAAAATGACCAAAAAAGTATTAAAATAGCCTAAAACCTTCATTTAACATCTATTTACTGAAGGAAATTCTATACGATAGATGAATAAGAATTATTGTGATTACTTAGTTACTGATCTGAATTTTATTTTCAAATGAAGTTGCTATTGTTTGTTTCTTGTTCATACAAACAGGAATTTTAAAGTCATCAAATTGTGATTTACTTAGTAAACATCTGACAATCGATGTATTCTACTGTTCCCATCTTATCCCACAAAAAATATGAATATGAAATTAAAGTTTATCCCAATTAAAGCAGCAGATGAAAGAAGGAAGAGGCCTTTGTAGGAACAGTTCCATGTTAATACAATATCAAATTCTTGAGCTGGGAGGTGACATATGGTGCACAAAATGACAGCAGTAGGTACAAACAGGTGGGAAGTTCTTTGAACCGAGAGTTTTCTCATTCCAACTTAGTTTATACGGCTGTAAACGTAAAAATATACCAGAGCAGAAGTGTTTTATATGTCTTCTCACTTTTGCAGGGAAAACTTGCTCTGGGATACTCTCTCATATAAAAGTTTACTCCTCTACAGAAACTCTTATGCCATTTTCCGTCGTGGGTGCGAGGCATCTTGGATTTCTGAAATGTGCCATCAAAAGAAGGGCGTTATTTATTGCCTCCGTGGCTCCATCGATACCTCGCACTCATTGTGCAACTTCCGGTGCAAAAGTGCGTCATGACTGGAGATGAGACTTTCCTCATATGAAATAGTTTCTCAACGAAAATAAAATAAAAATAACCTCTAGAATTCCGCATATATTACTTTCTCTACTCACTCGTTTACAAAATATTTTTATTAAATCTTATTTTTACATCTACTTCATATTAATCGAAATAGCCATTTGTAGAAATGGATTTACCGGATTGGTCTGAAATTAAGTCGTCACCACATGTAAGCCACAACCCTAAATTTCGGGGAGTTAATTAAAAAAAATATTTTGTGTGAAAATAAACCGCACACTGATTGAGAAGATAAAAATTACCAGACATTTATTTATACTTTGTAAGACGTACGTACCATAAACTTATTAACCTCCCCGTATGGAGAACTTACACTCCCTAGGACTTGCATTTCTTTAAACAGCGTAAACGTGTATCCAGCCAGATCTAAAAGTGTTATCGTGATAGGATAAGTTATGTTATTTTATTACTTTTATTATCACCTCAACTATATTACATTTAACAGAATTAAATTGTTATTCTAATATTTTAAATATTTTTGTGCACCTTACATCAAAATGTAAGCTAGTGCCGTGTCAGATGTCTGTCGGGGAACAGAGGAACTTATGGACCGGACAGAGTGAAGACCTGGAAGTGGGTGGTCAGCCAAGCTCCAGGTGTGAGAATGAGGAAGACGATATGAAGTGCAGACGAAATGTGATGATGGAGCAGTTGGTGGAATGAACAGTGCGAAAAATCCCGATATAACTCGCCCAGTTGCCGCTTTGTCCAGGACAAATATCACATACAATATAGCTATACAATATTAACGCCAATGAAATACATGTATAGTTTGCATTGTTGCGTAATAAGATGCCTTGCTGCCAGTTTGTTGTAGACGCTGCTTGTATTATTGCAAACGAGCATACTTGTTTGTGCAGAAGGGTATGTAAAACCACAAGGTAGTAGATATAACTCGGACTATAACTTTTGGAGGGTGAAATTTAAATAAAAAGTGCGTCTTATTTTTGGACTAATACGGTTAGAACGCTCGCCTCTCACCAGCCCCTGGTTCGAGTGAGTGGGCGAGTGAGTGACTGAGTGAGTGTCTGACTGAGTGAGTGAGTGTGTGATTGAGTGACTGAGTGTGACTGACTGAGTGAGTGTGTGACAGTGTGCGACTGAGTGAGAGACTGAGTGAGGGAGTGAGTGAGTGACGGAGTGAGTGTGTGACCGAGTGAATGAGTGAGTTAGGGAGTGTGTGACTGAGTGAATGAGTGAGTGTGAGTGAGTGAGTGAGTGAGTGAATGAGTAAGAGAGTGAGTGAGTTAGGTTCACGACTCTTCGACGACGGGGTCATTTGAGACCGTAGTCAAAAGCGAAAATGGGAAAACTAGGAAGTCTGGAAACTTCTAAACTTCACAGACAAAACCGGAAACGTTAAAACAGGAAAAGTTAAAAAGTAGAAGCTAAATATTAAAAGGTAAAACGCAAAAGAGCTAAAACGGCAGAATTGGAAAAAAGCTCACAAGCTTCCACATTTAGGTCCGGGTTCGAATCCTAGGTGACCATATGTGGTATTTGTGCTGGACAAAGCGGCATCTGGGCGAGTTATACCCGGATTCTTCGCACTGTTCATTCCACCAACTGCTCCATCATCTTTCGGTTCATCTACTTCGCCCTCGGTTCATATTACCTCCTTCCCAATTCTAACTTGCGACTTTGGACTGATCACCAACCCAGCTATTCTCTCTGTTCCAGGGTTTATCTGCTCCTCGACAGGCATCTAACTCCAGGAGTCCACTTCTAGGTCCTCCATATGAGGAGGGTAAATAGCAAAAAAGTGTATTACGTATCTCTTTGGAAGTATAATGGGAATATGAAAAAATATTGGTTTGAAGCTATAGTGAAAACTTTTCAGGCCTAGTCCCCATTTCTTTGCTTGACCAAGAGGGGGGGGGGGGGAACAATAAAGATTTCCTATTTAAGAAAAGTACTATCGGAAAATTTAAAAGCCCAACATGGAATTGCTCAGAAATGGTTAACTCAAAGAAGACAAATTTGTTCGCTTAAACGAGATCTACGTTTCTGTGGTAAAGATTTTGTCTATCTTTTACGGTTTACTAAGTATGGAAAAATCATCGAGAATGAAGAGAATTTCACAAGTTATTTACCAGCAAAAATAGGATATCTACACGTTTTCTTATCTAAATGACCGCAAGGTATTTTAATCAAAATTGTTCGAGTCGCTTTTGAGAAAATAAAAAAGTAGCACTTTTTACTTTTAAAGGGCAGTTTTAGGTGAGAGGAATGTTCTTGAAAATGTTCTAATCGCCTGCTGGTAATATGGTGAAGTTAAATAGCAACTTTTAATTGTTGTGTTATGATGTTCACAGACAGACACATCGCAAATGTTTAACGTCTTTGAGATATACTGTCCGTTTTGCTACACACAGCAATGCACAGTCCACTGACCTATATAATGAAAGTTCATTGACCTTGCAGAAAGCTTTAAAGCTTAGTTCCGATGCAGCATTCGTTCCGCCCACTTCGCGTTATGTTTTCTGTGGCACATCTACTTGAAAATACTAATCAATCTAAAAGCATTGTTGTCTTAGTCAGTGAAATTCCACCAATGAAGCAAATATTGATGTAATATTGTTCCTCCATTAGCAGGGCAAATATCTGCACTTATACAGCATAACTTAGGTTAGAAAATGAGGCCGAAATTGCAATCAGTACAACGGATTATACAGCGACATAAATAACAAATTAGATTTTAACACTTATTTAACATATTTTTTAAATTGTAAGATAAGTGCTATCCAGTGAAAGTTTAGTTGGTGTGATCTTGGTAGTAAAATTTAAGTCACTCACCAATCGCTGTACTTGTAGCGTGGTGTCTTACCTATAACAAAGAGAAAACATTTGTTAATGTTTAGCTTATTCTGAACACAACAAAGACTTTCTCCAAACTAATCAAAATCTCCATTATATGGGACTCCCTTTGTTCAAAACTGGTATTTGCTGAGGTTGTACAAGTGGTATTCTTGAAGAGTTCAAACTGGATAGTTAGGAATGTTTTGAGAGTAAAAGATTAGAGCAGTCTATGTCCTCGCTCTGCAACTATTCTCCAGCATACTAGCCTGTCGTTCGCTCTGTTCTTGCTCTCTCCCATTTCAACGTTCCATCCTAGACTAGAGTTGCTATAGTTCGCAGTTTTGGTACAGTATACAGAGTGGAACGTAAATCTTTAAATTAATTTAAACCAGTGATTGATCTCGGTACGTATTTGGAACAGATTTTGTATCTTTCCTTTTTGTCTCTGACAATTTTATATTTTAGTTTTGTTGAAAAAAGTCTGGCAATACTACAGATTGTATGGGCGTTACTTTCACTTGTTCAGTACATAAACAAACACCGCAGCGGTGTCTCGTGAACGTAAACAAATACCATGCTGTGTCCTTCCATGTTTACTGTGCGAGAGGGAGCTTCATTTTCTTTACCTTCAAGTACACGATGTTACTGAAGTCATTAGTCCAGAAAATTGTTAAAACAGATAATATTTAATATTGTCTTTTTTAATTGAGGCTGCACCTTCGATTACTAAATCGGTAATTGTATATTGAAAAGGCACGTTCAATGTCACCAGATACAAGTGGTGCACATTGTGTTGACATTCGTAAATTAAATCCTTAGTCGCTGGAACGTCCTGGGCATTTTTCGGAGAAGTTCTGTTTTAGTTTCTGTTTTCCAATCTCCTTCACGTCTATCAGAGCAGCCCATTGTGAATCTTTCTCAGGGAATTGCTCCTCCAATCATGTAATGGCAGTTGTCAGAAAGAGTAACCATGCACAAAAAGAAGTTCGTCTTCCAACTCCTGTTTACTTTCTAGTTCTCTGGTCTTTTTAAAGTTGAAGAACCATTAAGGGACACTTAGTAGAGACAGAGTAGCAATATCCATGTTTAACCTCTACGAAATGTAGATTAAGGTTTCTTGAAAACTATACAATCTACGATAGTAAACCTTTGAACACTTACAACTTCTGATTCAGAAATCATAGTCAAATCATAACTAAGTATCTGCTAACTTGTTGATATTTCAATAAAGAAGAAACTTTGGGAAATCTTTCACATCTTTTCTACCTAAGGTACATTTATCTCCTAAAGATACTGAATAATTTACTTATGCTCATAAACAATATACTTTAACCTAGAAAAAAACAAAACTTAAATGAGTAAAAAACTAATCAAATCAATGAACAAATATAGTACCCCTCCATTTTTTGGGTACTAGATTCTCCCTTCCTTTATCCGTACCATTATATTCCAAAATATAGTGCCAACTGTCATACAACCTACCGCAATTTGTGCATCTCTTCCTCCTTTTTATCCCTATTATACCAATTAAATTCGTTACCCCCGTCCTGGCCCACGCATACCCCATTTTGGCCTCTTTATTGCATACTTTGATGTATTTCTGTCTCCTCCATTCCATTATTAAGAATCTATAATGTATTAATGACCTTTTGTCGTTAAAGCTACTCAGAATTTTTTGCTTTTCGATATCCCTTATTCTAATTTACCTCCAGAAATCCTTACTTTTATTGTTTCTTTCTACCCATGTTTCTCCTATACCTATTTCCTCGAATATTATATGTATTTTGTGCATCCAAGTTTCTTTTCCCCCCATTTTCTCCTGTACAACCATTCATTGTTTTAATACATCATTTTCCTCCAATAAATGTATTCTATACCAGTATTTAATTGCTCTTTATAAAATTATACCTTTGTTCCTACTCTCCCTAGTTCTGTCTGTGCTGTCTGTTCTACAAATAGCTGGCACAAACACTAAACACTGCTTCACAGGATAAAAAGTTCCGACGCGACGATTAAATATCCCAGACTATCTCTGGCGACACACACTAAAACTCTGAATTGAGTGCACACAACGCATACTTAGAAATTCGCTTCTCGCATCGACCCGACTCACTTATAAGCGAACTCCCTGGAAAATGCACTATATGATAAACAAGGCCAGGTGGTGAATAGTTTCTCGAACAGTCTGGAAACGCTTTGTTCTGCCGCACTCCATTGTCGTCGGACCACGTATTTACAAGTGGTATGATGTAGTTAAAAATTGAAACTTCTAATATTTAGAGTAATGATGTAAGGATAATCTTTCTGGCAGTATATATTGAATTCATCACTTTCGCCTTAACGTGTCATCGTGGCACGAGCGAAGACTAGCGCGATTCGAAAGCATTCGTGCTATCAGGATATCTTGAGTCGAAATTGATCAGAAGAACAATTATCTTGTGCGGTAGCTTAACGTTCAGCGTCTGTTTGACGGATGGCTGGCGTCACAATGTAAACAATTATTGTGGGAATTTTGCAAAGGAGCGAAAAAGGTTTTAGAACAAAACGGATGATAAGATTAAGAATAACCTCAAAAAGGTGCTTGGATTGGAAAGATCAACGTCCGCAGCCATTATAGAAGTAAATACAGTAAAATGCAACGCCTAAAATTCCTAGCTCTTATTACTATGGCAGATACAAAATTTAATGGTTGATGATATCTGCCCCTACTATCCTCTTCCCTGTTGTACAAATACATTTTATGGGCGCAAGTGATATTTATATCAGCAACTTTACAGCTTGATTTCACAGGTGTTTAACTATACAACACCGCAAGGTATGGCAAACCTCTGACTGGATGTTCTATTAACCAGCTCCTCCTGCCATCCACCATTAAATTTTGTGCCAATCTTAGTTATATAAATGCATGGTAAAAATAAATATCTCAATGCAAATTTTTTCATGTGGTGGGTATAAGATCTAGATAGTTCTCAGAAATGTAAGACAATAAATAAATTATAAACGAATGAACACGAACGCCACTAAAGACGACGCAGAGCGGCATTGGAAAGATTGTGATGCACATCGCGTTTTTCCATTTCCATCCATCATCCTGGGAACGCGATAAGAGACCCGGACGGGAGGATATTATCATGATAAACCTTTCTACTGACCGCCTGATCAACATGGGACTGAACCTTGGGGAAATAACGTCGCATTTGCTTAGAACACAAGAGGTCTCATGTGCTGTGTTAGTATAAAAAATTATAGTTAACTAACACAGCTGCGACTTGCCCAGTCAGATGACTCCGAGGTAGTGGGTTCGATTCCTGTTGGTCGGCTGTTCGACCTTAATTTTTTTTCCCCCTGGATGTCTGTTATACGCGGATTTAACAGTCCCCCACTTCCTGGCATTTCAATTTTTACAATTCCAGATCGAAGGATCAGGCGAGTGCACAGCAGGCGAGTGCACGGCAGGCGAGAAGTATGACGGTGGAGTTCGGTTTGTGCAACTGTCAGCCTTGTAGGATGGGTTCCCAAGGACACCAGCCCATGAGGAGAGATAGGCCCACCAGTGGGCTATCCTGGCTTCAGGATGTAATATCTGAGACTTTAGGGACCTCGGCTGTGTCCGAACTTTCCGCTCCGGATCTGGTTGCCCTCCACTTCACTCCTTCCTTCTGGAGGTTTTCAGAAACAATAGTCAACTGTACCCTTCATGATTGCACTGTGACGTTTGGTTCATTTTTATTTATGTGTTTATTTATTTGCCGCTTATGTATCTACAGTAAAAGCAGAAGTGCTGCACTATTTGATTCGAAGATTTGAAATCACATATCACTGAAATACGCATCTTGAGATTTCCTGAATGAATAAAATCTCTTTGAAAATGTGTGTATGAAAAAGTAACTCAAAAACGAAATGCATAAATACTAAATAAATTTGGTATGTAAATTCAATATCTTCAAAGGCAGCGACACGAACATTTTCACTGCAAACTTTCCGTTATACAGAACATTTTTCTTACTTTTTTATCGTAAAGTAACTCTATAATTTGATTAAAATATCTTATTAATAACTTACGAAGATGTCTTGGTTCTGAATGCACTTTATGATATATCAAGATAGGCAAAAGCATTCTACAAAAAGAAATGTAGATCTGCAGTCTACAAATTGTCGTCATTTACCATTTCCGAGCATTTCGTTGCTATTAGTTAGTTTCATTTGTTTCTCGTGACGTCATGACCACTTTTTAAAGCTTGATTATCATTTCATCCTCTTGTAGCTACACAAATGTATGTCTCGAATAAACTAAGAAGAAGGCTTTCTAAGAATAAGTTAGTACAAGAGGAAATGCATATAAATTATATTTTTGGGAAGATAAGGTGTATGCAAATTGCAGAAATTAATAAGAGCTACAATAATTGCCAGTACTACATGCCTATAAAAAACCTAATATTCTTGTTTATATCTTTTTCTCTTGGCGTGTAGTGCTAAGAACATATCTATCTTTCTTCTGTTGGTAACGTTTCAAAAGCGAAACGTTATTACCTCTGTGGTTTCTTTCCTCATTAGCCAAAACTACTAACAAGAACGTGGAAAGCTAATAAAATATGAACTTCCAGTCTAGTGCTACCCTTTAAATTAGGTAACATTCACTGGCCAGTAATCAATTAGATCACGGTAGAGCTGTCAAGGGCATGAGTTTTAGATGTTCTTTTCATATGGTAGGTACAGACTGCTCCAAATGTTTTCCGATGGACGAGAGTGTGTAGAGGAAAGAGGCGAAAAATGTTCTTAGGAATTATTTGCGCCTGGTCCGCCCGGTCCAGCGATGGCTTCACCAGAGTTGTTTACTTTTTGTGTGTTCCTCTGATATGTGGTCAGCGAAGAGCAAACAAGAATCTAAATAATCAATTTTATCCTATCCAAACAAGAAGAAAACAGCACATTTTCTGCACGTTCTAATTCTAATTACGCTATCTATTAAAAGTAAATGCATTTTTCTTTTTTCCTTTTAAGTTTATATTATATTTTCAGGAATTCAAGTCATATTTTGGTAATTTTACAGCATAAATGCATTCATATTTCAAGAGGCTTTTAGATAATAAAAATCTGAGCTCCAATAATTACTCTCTCATTTCTACGAACCCAACTCATTCGAAATGCAGCAACGAATGTACCTATGCTAGGGCATAAGTGTTATGGTGTTCTTGGATCGTTATTTAAATCACTTTCGTTCATTTATGACATTACAAATCACTCATTCAAAACTATCATGGAATTACGGAACCTTACCCTATGTCAAGCTGTTCCAACTCCACGAGTTTGAGTGTGAGTACACGCGAGTACGGAGCAGTGTTGCGCGGAGCACGGCTGTAGAGGAAGTGGCGGCGAAGAATGATCGCCAACCATTCCGGTTGTCAGTTGCTTTTTCTCTTCGTATTACAGTTTTCTTACAAACCAATCACAAAGTGCACTATCCGATGCTCCTTGCATGATTGTAACTATCCCGCGAAACGAACAACGCCTGTCGTATAGACTATCCGTTTTGCTGCACACCTTGGAGCGTGACCTCCTGGCCTAGATATTGTGAGGTTCCTCTTGCAAAAAGCATTGAAACTTGGTTCTGGTGTAGCATTCGTTATCACGAGACCGGTCCTCTTTGCGTCAGGCTTTCTGTGTCACTCCAGCATGTCGAGTAGTTGTGTCTTCAGGTATCCGAAGTTATAATATTTGCTTTTCTATGCAGTTATCTTCATGCGTTATCCAAGTTTATGCACTTTCAGGCGTAGCAACAAACTACACAATTATAATCTATTACCACCTTTTTTTAATATTGAGCAACGCTAATTTAGAGCTGTACACCCCTAGTGACGATGAAATGGCTATCACTAAGTGTCCCTAACAGCTAACTACAGCCCCGCTCCCTGAAATTAATGTTACACTAGCAAATGTTTTTCTTAACCCTTGCGTGTGCTTTTTACTCTGGCAGCCGTTCTCATGTTTTATTCAGGGGACTTTTGCTTTCCGTAATCCCAGTCGGCCTGTCGGCTACGCGGGCTCAGTCGGCTATTTGCACACCAGTGTTAATTATTTACCTCTATGGTGGGGATGTCACTTGTCGCTTGCGCGTGCGTCAACCGTGAAATATTGTTTGCTTTGCCCAAGAAATACTGCACGGAAATGTTAATTAATTTCCTCAGCTAACGTCATCTGAAATATTAAGGTACGTTCAAGTAAAACTGCTTTTATTTGCATGTATGAGATAACCACGCTTTCGTTTGTCTTACTACACAAACAATTGAACTCGGCTATGGTGACGTAGGAGTCAACATCCTGAGGAGAGAAAGCTATAACAGTGCGGTTTATGTACTTAAGGTAAATAGAGGAAATACTGTACTCTACCTAAACAATTCAATGTCGAGATTTCATCTCTTTTGCCCACTCCCACCGGACCCCAAAAAACATTTTAAAAAATCGTGCTGTGTTTATGGACAGACTCGACAGAGAACTCAACAATAAAAATTCTGATAACAAACTTGCTCTTAAATTTGAGTAGTTTCTAAAGAGGCGGCACGAAGATTTTCAAGAAAGTCACCTACCCCAAACTACCCTTTACATCAGGTATGTCTAAACCTCGAGCCAGTGTTTGATACTTCCCACGTGGCATGTATTTGGAAGAAGGGAGAGAAGTAAATAGACCTTAGCAGTGTGCTATCTTAAGTTACGAGTGAACATGCTGACCTTCGTGACCCATAGTATTTTTAAAGATTTCCCCAGGTCGCCTGTCCTTCCATTTCGTTACATTATAATTTCATTTCACCCTTCAATCCGTTAGGTTTCTTTCAAGGTTGAGAGTGTCGGAAAGCGTCGCCGCAGGAAGAACAAATGCACTCTGGAAATCCCGTCCCTCGGATTGGAAGAAGGTGAGCCTCTGGTTTCCGGATCCTCCATGAAATGGTACAATCCCAAGGGGGCAGGGGGGCTAAGCCCGTCTCCGCCAGGGTGCCTCTAACTGGGAAAATTGAGGGACCGTAGCAACACGCTCTGTCGTTGTACCGTATCGGCCGCCCTTGGGATCCATTCACCTTATCTATTCTACTGCGGGGTGCCCCGTCAGGGGTATAGACATAAAAGGTTGCCATAGCAAGTTCAAATACCTCAATTCCTAAACGAAATTTACGAATACTTTGAACAATACTTCTCTACAGCCAGATCTGTCCCTTAAAACCCACTACTGTTTGTTAGTGGCATTCACTGCAAGCGAAGGGGTGTGTCAGTAGGTACAAAGTTCAAGTGACTTGTAGGAAGGATAAGACAAGATTAGCTCATGAGCCTGCCTTTGGATTTGGCGGTTTTACATGGACATCTGATATTTCTTTTTCATTTCCTTAAATATAGGTCTAAAGCTTTTCATTAAAATAACATACTTAAGAATGAAACGTTATAGCTTGAATTTTCTGGGAATAGGCCTTCCTGATGTTATTTTCATTGTGTTTCATAGCTGGTAAGCTGTAAGAGATGGAATATTACTGCACAAAAAACGTAGTTCTTGTTAAAGGATAATCAATGCAAAAGTTGTTTGTGGAGTTAGTTATATCTAAAACATTTCTAATTATTGGTTTCATTTTTCAAGAACGTTCTCTTTGCACGCTTAACATATAAAAAATGAACAGCGATGTTCCATTACACGAAAGTTCTAAGTTTTCCGAAACTCACACACATAACAAGGAATATCTCCGAAATTTTTCACCCTACAAGAAAATGTATTCGGACATAAGTTGTGTATTTTAGCAATATCTACATTTTTTTGTAAAGTATGATTTGGTCTATCTCTAACGGTTTACCAGTTATGCAAAAGTCGTCCTTTCATTTGTCATAAAAATATCTCAAACATATGGCATTTTAATCAAAATCGTTAGAGCCATTTTCAAGAAAAATTAAAATGTTCGAAACATTTTTCATGTAAAGGTTAGTTAGGGTGAGGCTATTTTCCTCAAAATCTTAGTGTCGTATCCTTGAAAAACGTTAAGTTTAAATACCAACTTTGGTTTTTAACCGACTTTTCGTTTTTGAGTTATGCTGTCCTCAGACTGACACACAGACAGACACACACGGACCTTTTTCTAAAAATGCTTTTTTTTTTTATTCAGGGGGTCTCAAAACATACATTTCCGATGAAATCTCGACATCGAATTTTTGGGTGGAATACAATACTTCCCCTACTTACCAGTAGAGAAAGTAAATAGAACTGTCTAAAGCAAATGTGTTACAGCGGAGAGTGAAAACTCGTATCATTGCAAGCTATTTCACCGTACTGGGAAGACAGATACAGTGATTAGAATGAGATAAGTCGGGAAAAAGCCGTCTCCATTTTGTAATTCTCATAAGGCGGGTAAATTTCGATTAACATCATAACAGTTTGGGTTTATGCAGGAGGTGATGCCTTTGAAGCCACCAAAAACAAGAACCAATCACGAATAGAGTAGATATAACTATGGAACTACATATGTAAGAATTTAAGCTAACAAGAGCTAATCGCTTGAACCTTTCCAGTTGAGATGTACACGACGGAGAGATTAAGATTTGCCGCCGAATCAAATTTGCATAGTGCTGCAATTGGATTATAGTGCGACCGTGTGGAAGTTTACAACAGTGATATTCGGATTGCTGTGGAATATCTTGGAGTATTGCTTGACACCAAATTATTCTGGCATTCCCCCATCTTCCACATAGCAACACTTGCCAACATTAAACTTATTAAACTGTATCCACTAATAAGCAAATATTCAACACTCGGTCTTCAATGTCAGCCCTACTACTTATCTCCTATGGAGCCCAGCCAACAAAACATATTCGTCGCATACAAACTATAGAAAACAAATTCCTTCGAAAGGCGAGCAACAACCAGCTTCAACATGAATTTGGAATTATCCCTCCACAAGAATGCCTGAGAACTCTCTGCAGATAATTTTTATTTTCCCTACTACGTATAGAAATAGGGGAAGTATTCCACCAAAAATTTCGAAGTCGATGTTTCACACAAAATATATTCAGGCCTCCTGGATAGAAAAAAAAAAAGCATTTTAGAAAAAGTCTCTATCTATCTTTCTCTCTCTCTCTCTCTCTCTCTCTCTCTCTCTCTCTCTCTCTCTCTCTGTGTGTGTGTGTGTGTGTGTGTGTGTGTGTGTGAACAGCATAACTCAAAAACGAAAAGTCGGTTAAAAACCAAAGTTGGTATTTGAGTTTAATATCTCTCAAGGATGCGACACGAAGATTTTGAAGAAAATTCCTCCATTCTAAACTACAGCTTATATGGAACATCTTTCGAACATTACGATTTTCTGAACAATGGCTACAACCATTTTGATTATGCCATATGTTAAAAGTAGAAAATCCAAGTGTCTTTAAAATACATTTTTTTCATTCGATCATTCATATACTCACCCTTAACTTCTATACTCCTATCACTGTCTTTGACTTTAGAAACAATTACTCGACTGTAGGTTCGTTCTATAACGTTTTTTCAATAACTTTTCAGAATAGATTCACACTCCCTCCCAGATGCATACATCCAGACTTCGTAGGAGGCAGGGAAAATTTCAAACAAAGATAAATTTCAGCGCCCCAGTCGGAAATTGAACCAGGATCTCAAGGTTGAGAAGCCCAAAAGCTGATCACGCGACCAAAGAGGCAGTTAAAAATTGAATTTTCTGTTTGTTATTGCCATGTCTGGGCACTTCTATGCATCATTTCTGTACGAAATTAAAAGTAAACACGACAAATATCTGCATAGAAATTGTATCAGATAATGCAATCAGTTTTACACAGCGGTTTAAGGGAAAATTATTAAACTAAATTAGATTTCACTAATAACGGCCATAGTTTCCTATGACAAAATTATCACTACTTCCTTCTTGTATTCATGGTTTCTTTTTTTCTTCTGTGTTTTTGTACATCAACCATTTATTTAAATTTCTCTATCGCATATGTTATTACTATTTAGGTCCAAACCTTTCTTCATCAGTGATCCAGAAATAATGTTCACCAGTGATTGTTGAACATTTTAATTCTTTCAGTCTTTTTCCTCACTTCATAGCAATGTACAAGTTTCCGCGTCATACTTCAACAGAACTTCCTACTAATCGTTTCTGTAGTGATTGCTTTAAATTCTACAATATGTATATTTTATTTAAGAGCTTCCTTTGGATTACAACCCTGTGACGTTTTTTAACATCGCAATTAGAGTTCTACCAGATGATACCACCAAATAAAAGGAAAAGAAATGCAAACATTACGTTTAGTTTCTGTTCAGTGACTGGCGGTCACATTGTGCGGGCGAGAGAGTTGGCTGACCTGCCTAATAGTTACTAAGGCTAAGTTGCTAAGGACAAATCGAAGAAATGGACAGATTGGTAGTGTAGTGGGCTGTACAGTGCTCTGTAATGAGATCTGATTCATTTACGTGCTGCAGTTTTATTATTACGATGGTGATCGATTGCTTTGTTTGCCTGTTGTGTAATTAGTGAAAATAAAATGTGAGTGTAAACCACCTATGTTAAATGGTGTCTTGCTGGCAATAATTAACATTTGCATTACAGTCCATTTTAGGTATGTACATACATTTCCTATACCATGACGGTAACAGTTTCCATTAGTTTAGCGTTGAAAGGTTGTGCTAATAGAGATTAAACGGTATTCATTGTTTCCCCCGTATAGCACAGTGTACTAAATTGGTATATAAGTTCAGCATTTTTCAACTAGCAACACTAAGATTTTGAAGGCAATCCCTCACCACACCATGTCCTTTACACAACTCTTTTTGAAAATTTTGATTTTCTCAAAATTGGCTCTAATGATTTTGATTAAGAAACCATATGTTTTAGATATTTTCATGCAAAATGTAATGAACACCTTGAGTTTTCTGATAAATAAACCGTTAGTATTAAAGAGTGCTAACACAGTTGTTAGCTAGTGCAACAGTCAGTATTCGCGTTTCATGTGACTGGCTTTCCTACCGTGAGATAAAGGTGTAATGAACTTTATTTAGCCTCAAATGGGTGAATATGCACGTGATCATCTACAACTTGGTTAAACGAAGTAACAAGCATTAACTTGTAGTTTCTGACATGATCGGAAACTTTTAAAAATATCTTTAATTTCTGTAGTAATTACCTCTTGTGAACAAAGAAAAGCTTTCAACTAAAAAATTATACGTAAATTATACCAGAAATACACATTTTAAGATCAACTGGTTCCAGAAAGAAGAAGTGTTTAGAAAACGTTCCGTGTGAAGCAAATGTGACGTGGAGTGTATGACAGATAGTGGAAGCTCTATTTAATTAGTGACTTCGGATCGTCCAGGTAGCCAAGAAATGTGTGTGAACACCATAACTCAAAATAAAAAGTTGAATAAATGCCAACATTTTCACTACTGAAATAGCAGTATGGCTATCTTGAATTTTCTGTAAACAAATACTGAAGTTACCCCGCACTCTCCCCTCACCATACTGACCGAGTTTTGTGTTAAGTTTGTATACCTTGAAAATCTTAAGAGATAGCAAACATATTTATTTCTTTTTTATTCGTGATGTTAGCCGTTTCCGAAACATTCCATGACGTGTGTTTATACTTTCCGAAACAGGTCATTAACGATACGATTATATTTTGAAACCATTAGGACAGCCATGGGCAAACGCAGGCTCACCCTCCCTGCGTGTCACTTCGGTGACTACTGACGCACCCTTTCACTTGCAGTGAATGCCATCGCACTCATAACAGTGATGGATTATAAGAGAGTGATGTCGCTGTCTGAAAGTATTGTTAAAAGTAGTTGTAAATAGTGTTTAGGAACCGAGGTGTTTAACCTTGGTTCTAGAAATCAATATTCTCATCTTAGGACATTCAGCGCTCGTATATTGGCAATATCTGCCTACACACATATCAATGAACAACTTTTTGTTCGAATAAAGCAAACAAATGTAAAAATAGAACAAGAATATCGACTTCCATCTCTTGGCACAGCTAAAAGTATTTATTTATAACAGATATTATCACAAATTTGGAATGTTTATTGAAGATTGTTGTTTATTATACAATATTCCTTTCTTATGTACAATGTTTAGTCGTAACTTAAGATAACACCACTTGGCAGTAAAAATGTTGATTTCCTCCTCTCCCTCCTTCCAAATACATATCATGCGGGAAATATCAAAAGGTGTTTGGATATGGCTGCATTAAGATTCCTCCCTGAAAAGTGTATTCCATGTTTTTCTCAGTCCATATGAATTTAGGCCTAGAACTTTTCCTTACAAATGTCTTTTCCCAGTTATTTTTAATCATGTATCATCAGTGTTCTCCGTCTGTGGTATCTATGTAATAAAAGCAGGCGTTAAATACTACTAGAAATTGCGCGCCTTCTGATGGACAATAAGTTATCGATTCTCATTCTTTTACCATGATAAAACATCTGTATACTGCTTCCCTATGCAACTAATCTTTATGGCATAATTTGAAATCATAATCAAGCAAAAAATAATGATATTGTGTACCATTGTGTGAAGACCAACATAATGAAATCAATAGTTTTGTAGGTATCATGTATGTAATTTTATTTAAGCATCAGTGAATGAGAATTATTACTTTTTATACACTTATCAAAATTGTGGCATTACTCACATTGGTCATTTTAATTCCAATATAACATTATATTGTTTTGCCTTAAATATTTTACATATTGTAACAAATAAGAACAGTTACTGCCAACCGAACTATTTGTCTTCTACACTGTTAGTGCAGCGCTAACGTTACATTTTTGCACACTTGAAACGTACGACTTACCCGACGAATCGAACTGCACTCGGAACGGTTCACTGCCGCTGTCCACTAAGCGCTTCATATGGTTCTAACTGACCTACTGGCCATTCAGTAACCTCTTACATACGTCCCGCACACAATGAGAAAGGTTCTGAAAAAGGAAGCTTCTAGAAGGCGAATATTCTCGACTAACACGAAACGAAGATTCTGGAGCCAGAAATGGTATACAATAGCGATTGTTTTCACAGTAGGTAGTTGCTCTTAAGTGCTGTGTCTCACAGACTTGCTCACATATTCTTCCGTGCTCTTTCTTTCCGTTTTTCCCTGATTGATTAATGTACCTACACATCTGAATGGCGATCCAACTCGAGTTATAAAAGCTGTAAAAATTTGAGAGGTAGAACTGGAACTTAAAAATTCAATGCCACAGTTGGGATTTGAACCACAGACCTTCCGCTTACCAGGCGGGTGCTCTAACCATTAAGCTACTGTGACAATCTGCCAGAATGACATTGAATTCTCAAACCAGTTCGTATTTTTCCCAGTAAACCACAAAGGCAGTCTCACATCAGAGACAATTACCACAATGGTGACTTACTATTGCAAGCACTTTATGTCCTGGGATTAAATTATTTAATCATTAATTAATTAATTAATTCATAATTCATGGTCCATAAAATATGATTAAATGCAGGGGTGACCAAGACAACTATTTCCATTAGATTCTTTTCTCCGATCTACACCAGAGGACGTTCGTGACAACGTTTAACTGGTTGGTAAATTCGGGTTTACCTTTCGTTGCTCACCATGCCCCCTCCCAAATTACCTAACGCCTCCCAAGGGGGCGCATCCGAGAACCGTTGTTCTAGATCATTGTAGAGCCATGGGAAAATGATGTTCCACGTCGTGGGACGGAGATATCAATAAACTCAGCGGCATGATGGAAATACCGACTTGTGTAAACCACGCTACAATACGATGTGGGGCTTAGAAACATTCTGCTCTCCAAATGCATTGAGACATTCTTTCCATTGCTGTACAATAATTTTTATAAAGAACGGGGAGGAGGTAAATGAAAATAAATGAAATTAATTGGCCATTATTGAAGTTTAAAAAGCCTATGTGCTTAACCGGTTAGCCAGTGTTATAATGTATAATATAAAATTTGTTTACAATCTGATAGGAGTACACGGTTGAGGGAACAGGGACCAGGCAGGACACTTGTTGTGAAGGTAAGAAACGTGTTGTGGCACGGTGCCTTGTTCCCCCTCCCCGAAGTGTCTCACTGGGACAAGCACGTACTACAGCATGGGCCACTCTCCAAGGCAGAGACGGCCGGACACCAATTTGCATGCAGCTGCCGCAAAACCCATTACGTCATCACTCACTTGCGACATCCCTCCTCGGTGTCACTTGCTGTATGTTCATCTGTCTTGTGAAGCGTACACCACCGCCTTCTCTATTAATTTTACCGCAAAGCGCCTTCTAATAACCCTCAGTTTAAACCAGTTGCCAGCGATTTTACAGTCACACATTGTAATAATAATACCAATAATAAAACTACCGATACCAACAATACCACAAACACCAACAATGCCAACATCAATACCACATACAGGGTGGAGAAATGCATTCCTTAATGGTTATAGCGGGGTATCTTCCACTAAATTTATTTTTAAAAAATCTGATGTGTTGCACTCACATGACTTTCTCTACTCTTGTACTAACCATTCTTATAAACTCTTGTTCCTATATCTTCTTCGTGTTAATTAATATAAACATTTTTACAAATTATCTTATTGAAGAGACTTAGCAATAAATGTAACCGATTTTTAGAGAGCACCATATTTTTATGTTTTGGCGGTCACATCGCTCTCTCACAACCCCCAGAATGTCTGGAGGACCACGCCTGTCGTTGGTTTACGGGTCTCATCGACCTGACCGGGAGAATTATCAAAATAAATTCACCGACCATATCCTCTGATTACCAATCAGAGGACATATACATGCCATGACAGGTCAGCATGTTAGGGGTTAAGGTTTTATAGAGAAATTAGAGAAATGGAGAGGTTGGAAAAATAAAGACTCCCTAGCCATCAGGAACCCTAATAGCATCGGGGTCGGAAGAGAACAAGAGATGACCAAGGTAAGGTCAGATAGAAAAGTTACAGTGAGGAGCAAAACACCAGTAAGTGGAAGTAATGTTCTGCTCAGCTTGGGTACCTTGTGGTCGCTATTCACATATCCCCTAGACGGAGACCCCTGAGTACAGAATTTCACATTTTCAGGAAGCAGTTATTCTCTCAGATTCCAGGGCAGCAATTATAGCAATTACTTCCAAGTTGTCACCAAAAAACCAAACAATTATAGAATGTTGGAAAATCCTTACCCATCTAACAGCACTTCAAAAACACCTAGTCTTCCAATGGATACCAGCTCACTGTGGACTGAGTGGTAATGAGAAAGCTGATTTTCTTGCAAAAAAGGGTACCGGCAATGTGCAGAAATCAATAGTTAATTTACCATTTTATGCAGCTAAAAGATTAGTCAACTCTGAATTCAAAACAATTATTGAAAAATATTACTATGAAAAATCAAAAAATAAAAGATGGGAACTACCAAACATTCAAACAGTAATTCCTGAGTATCCTCGAAAAACAGCAGTTGCAACCTTCAGGTTGATTACAGGACATGATTGTCTAGCAAAACATTTAAACAGAATTGGGATATATTCTTCACCACTCTGTCCTCTATGTGATCTGCAAGAGGAAATGGACTGAGACCACCTTCAAATATGCCCGGCCACTTCTAATGCCCCATCCATGAGTGAAAAATATTGGAGAGCAAGAGGATTAATGACTTCATTGTCAGTAATCCAGCATTAGCTAACAACAACAACAAATTATCTTATTACTTATTTCCTTGTAGGTGCAAGGGGAATATTAGAATACAGTAGGCTTTGTGCGATAGTCAAATCTTTTAAAGCTTTCAAATTCCGTTCTCTTTGCACGGTTAACATATATAAAAATGAACAACGATATTCCATCTTACGAAAGTTTAAAGGCAAAACACTACGCAGGTGACTCGTAATTTGTTTGACTTTCTTGGTGTCTTTCGTAAGCTTTGTTCTACACAGCTAGTGTGAAAGAGCACATACAATTGATTGACTTTATAGTTGGTTGAACTATGAAGTTTGGGACTTAGACCTTCTTGTAGTTTACCGGGAAAAATGCGAGTGAGTTGAAGAATTTAGTGTAGTACTGGCCTATTACCATGTGGTTAGAGCAACTTGTGGTTGATCCATGGTTCAGTGTAGCAATTATTATGCTTCTAATGGCCATGTACGGTATTCAAACCCATGAGGCCATAGTAAGTATATAGTAAAGACTAGTATTGTTTAAAGGTATTCGTCACCATGTTTTGATAGCGTGTTGACTGGTAGAGGTGCAGAATACAAATGGCTTGTCTGACCTCGGTAGTTTAGTGATGTAAAAGGTACGCAGCACTTCCTATGTCAAGGCTCATATATGGTGACATCACTGCACAGCGCTCAAGGGGAACGTTTACACTGACTGTTCATGTTCAAATCATGTAGTAGGTACATCTAAATAGGAGGTCAGGGTCCAAACAACTTGTTAGTTCACACTTTTTACTTTCTCAAATAAGTACTTACATTCAACAATTCGATGTCGATAGTTCATCAGAAATACATATTTTGAGGCCTCATAAACCCCCAGAAGTCCCTTTTACTTTTCTTCTAATTAATCAATAGTAATCAAAGAAAGTATTATAGTCTAATGATTCACTAGAGTCCCATAAGACTCCCTGGATTAACAACGTGTTTTTAGAAAAACATCCATGTGTGTATTTGAGTGCCTGTAAATAGCATAACTCAAAAAACAAAAGGTCGGTTAAACATCAAGTTTGGTATTTAAGCATTTTCCAATATTGCGTCACGAAGATTTTCAAGAAAATCGCCCCACTTCAAACTACCCTTTACATAACATAACAGTGAAAAAAAAAAAAAAAAACAGTGACTTTTATTAAAACAATTCACATGATTACCCTCCCCTTGTGTAGGAACGCTAGGACTTACAAGCCAGTGCCTAGGATCAGACGCCTGTCGGGGAGCACAGGAACCTATGGACCGGACAGATTGAAGACCTGGAAGCGGGTGGCCAGCCAAACAACAGGTATGAGAGTGAGAAAGAGCAGTTGGAATGAGTGGCGGGGGAAACCGAAGAATACCACACAAATATCACATGCCGGTCGAACCCAGGGAGGGTACTGCCATGAATTTATTAGTAAGTGGAACTGATTTATAATAATCCTATATTATCAAAGCCGAAAATTTAACTGCGTTACTTAAGAACTTTGATTTCTATTATTGTCAACCGAGGCGATTACCGTTATTCATGTTATCGTCAAGAGTACTAAAGTGAAAATATACGGGAGAATACATACAGTGTTAAATACATCATAATTAATTATGTAAATAACAATTTTGTGTGTGTTTTAAATACATGTCTACAAGAATGCGTTTGTTTAATCCTAAAATTAATCTAATAGCTCTTTTTTATAATTTAAATTCTCTTTTATCTTTGTCGCAATTCTCACAAAATATTATACCAAACTCAGCAGACTTACAATATCCAAGGTAAAGGTTCCTCAAAGTGTTTAGATTTACAATTTTATTAATTAACATAAGAGAACCTAGGACAGAAGATTTTCTACAATTTGTTTCAAAGGGTTTCAATTTTTTTATGTTGGTCACCCTTATTCCAAATAGCATATTGGGTAAAGTTTAATAAAATTGATGAAGTAGTTTTCCTTCAGCTATGAGCTATCGTGATATTTGAAATATATGAAATATCATCAGTACCACTTTGTCATTAATATTTGAACTCTTAAGAAATGACTCTGGAATGCTTTTTTTTTTTTTTTCTTTTCTTTTTTTTCTTTGAATAATAAAATATTAGGTAATTATAATCATTAATGCTGATATTGCAGCCGCAAGATTAAATATTTTTGGATTAATAACACCATTGTCCAAGTTTTACATTGTAGTCCAAAATGGGTTCTAGAATTTCTTTAGATAGTTGTGTCAAGTTATATAAAAAGTAAAGTAAAGTGTTGTATTTGTGATATCGAAAAATGCCATTGAGAGAAAACAAATTTTATATTGAAAATATTGATACATACAAATGTACGTAGTGTAAAGAGTTGCAGCCCTTAAAAAGGTCTGGAACACAATAAAATGTACTAACATTAACCGTAACCTTATAAAGGGTTCATTTTTGTAGAAATCGAAAAATCGAAAATATTGGCCATTTTGGCTAAAAAATCTGTCACAGGTCCCCTTAAACAGAAAACCTTTTTCCTCTTCTTCTACCAAAGCAATATTGAGTGCTATGCCCATTGTGTGATTATGAAAACTGACGTTTCCATCGGTTGAAGGTCTTCCTAGATCTCTTTTAGGTATATTTCGTGGTTTGAAGTGATATATTTGGTAAATGTGCTAGTATAAAACTTAACTAGCTGCCACACCGTGAATATACGTTTGTTCTTTTAGATGTTGGTTAATCCATAAACGAAGATTTTGTTTTGTTTTGTTTTTTACTGCACTAACTGATGATTTATTCGTGAAGTTACAGTACGACTGTCCCTGTAGTCTAGTGTTTAGCATGCTACCTTCAAACCCAGAGGTCCTGCGTTTGATTCCCACCTGGAGTGTGAGAATTATTCTTTAGCTAGGATTATTCCCCAATTTTTCTAGAGTCTGGAAGCACGAATGTGTGTATGAATTTAATGTAATAATCACAAGTAATACCAACTGTAAGCTGTTGAACATTATTGTTCTAAAGGTGAAACTCTTAAATGTTAAAAGTGGCATATAAATGGAACGCATAAAAAGAACTTTAGGAAACTGCCGCGATGTGACCACTCAGATCTGTACACACGCACATATATTGAGGAAGGTTAAGGACTTACAGTGAAGTGGTTACAGCTAGGAAGATCTGATATGCCTCCTAATTAAAGCAGAAGCAATAAACGCCCACACAGCCACACTAACCTCATTATCTACTGGCAAGCTGCTGCAGGAATTCTGTATAAAACACCGTTAAATTGTTGACAGGAATTGTGTGGGATACACATGGTAACAGGACGGAATGTCGCGCTCCACTTGGACTGCTCTAATTAATATACAGTTCGACACTACCTCCTTTTGTTTACGCCCAAGTTTCTCCTCTCTGTAATCATAAGGAAGAACAACGTAAACAGAAACGCTTTCTTTTTAATTTATTACTTTCTCTACCACGCATGTGGAAAAGGTGTTGCATTCCATACAAAAATTCGATGTCAAGATATCACGGAAATACAAACATTGAGATTTGAAGCAGCTTCTTTCTAAGCCCTGGAAACTCAATAGACAAACCAGAGGCATCAAGCAGCTGACTTCATTTATTTAACCAACAATCAAAATGGAAAATGGACCTTTATCTAGAGTGCAACGATACATATTATATAGTGTTAATTAAAGATAAAATTAAAAAAGCAGTAGTACGAGAAATAACGCAGAGTGCATATTGTGTTTTCACAGACTTTTTAATAAACAACTACAATGAAAGATTAAATGTGTAGAGAAAAATTTACAGTGCAGAAAATGTCAAGTGTTATAGCAAAGTTTTGGAAACTAAGTGATGGACATCTAAGTACTTAAACTATAAAATATTCTAGTGGAGTTGTAATGATTAAGCAATAATGAATAGAAGGGACAATTTGAAGAGGATATTGAGTTTGGGGATCTGTGTTCAGGAGCTATTGAAAATTGACAGCATAAATATTGTGTTAGATTCAATTAAAAGCAACATTAAACACTAATCGTAAAATGAAGTGTTATTTAAAAGCAGATCCTTGCGTTTCCTCTGCAGCTGTACGTCCATGAGATAAGACCTCGAACTGACTACCTCACCAACTGCTTCATAATTGGCTTCAAAATGCGGGATACCCAGACTCGACAGCTTTATTATTGTCACCTCAACGTGTAGCCACCCTGACTGACTGCTTCAGATTCCCTGAATCCAAAAGAAGCACTTTTAGAAAACGTTTGTCCGTGTGTGTGCGTCTGTGTATATTTCTGAAGAAAGAAAAAACCGTGCCAAAACCGAAAATAAGTTCGGTTATATACCAATGTGGCATTTACTTTCAGCATCTTCCAAGGATACCATGCAAATATTTCAAAAACTCTCCTCAACCCAAAATGCTGTCAGTACGAAAATTGTAAAATGGTTTTACCAACTCAGAAACCTTCGTGGGAATGTGCATAATAATTTACCAAGCTTTCATCGCAGTTGAATAAATGGCATAGCAACTTGCATGAAACAAACAAAGAAGCATTCATTTATGTACCTATATATTGTTCAGTAGAGTACACTCTTTATCTTGAAGCAAAGAAAAAATGTATTTTTTTTTTTTAACCTTTGGAACGATTAGTTAGCAGTGGAAGTCTGAGACGGACTACTTATGTAAGTCTTAACGAGGTTTTATTCCTCGCGGCCTAGCATCAGTCAGAGAGCTATATGATTCTATAAATATTATCACAGGGGTAGTACGGATATATAGAGGGCTTTCTGTTGTCTCTAAATTTACATTTGGAATTATTTCAGAGGTTTTTTAAGAGGTGGAATCAGGACTGAAAAATTCAATGCCATAGCTGGGATTTGAACCACGGATCTTACGCTGATTCCACCTCTTAAAAAGTTGTCCACACACACGGCTTCTGTGTTTAAAAACGCCAGTATTAAGTTTGTTGGCATAAAGAAATAATTATTTCAGAGGGCTTACAGAAAATACTGCCTCACCTTCATATCGTCCTTCTCCCTTTAAACTAGAGTCATCACAGAAAGAGTGTTATTAGAACCAAATCTCCTCTTACAATGAACCATTAGTTGTATGCAATGCACTACACGATTCTGTGGGTAAAGGACGCAGGTTGCTACACCTTCACATTAAGCGTTTTTCTGTCGAACGAGGTAGATACTCCGGTCTCTTGGCAACATTATGTGGGTAAGGGAGGGAGGGAGGTAGAAGTGCTATTTTAAAAGGTTGGAAGACACACAGAGGGAGCGGATATCGGACACATTTTGCTTGGGGCAGGTTCTCACACTGACCTCGCTCGACATGTCGCCACACTGGAGATTAATCTCCAAATTCTGCAGCAGATCCCGGACCTACCGCAGAACTAGAGCCAGAACCTTTGGTGGTTTACTAAGCGAACGTTCTGCCAATTCTCAACTAGGATATCCCTGCTGGCTGCAACACTGTCATCTAATCTATATTATACAGGGTGCTCAACTTAAAATACTGACAACTGTAATTTTCAAAACTGATTACTCAGAGATAAATAAATACATATCTGGGAGGTTTCCTGATACAGAGTTTGCAATTTGGTGGAAATGGGAAACAGAAATTACTGTTATTGTTAATTATTATCATCGTCGCCATTATATTCATCATAGTCATCATTATCATTAAGGTTTTTTGACTTTGGTTGTCAAGCACCATATAGCCACCACAATGTAATTGCTGCTGAATTCACACACATTTACGCTCTCACTCATACTTCCAGGCCAAGGAGAATGGGGAATAGGTAATACTGGTTTAGAAAATTTCCATCCTCCATCCTGGAATCGAACCCGAGACCCCTGGGTGTTGAAACTTGCCTGCTTACCACCACACCACAGAGATGCTCAGGGGATTGAATAATGAGACGATTATTTCCTAAAACAGACGATGTTGAGGGTTAAGCATAAAATCTTGTTTCTATTTGGTTGGCAGAAATGGTCTGTGAAGGATGAATTCAGTATTCCAAGACATGATTTGGTTCCTGACTACAGATTAATGACGATTTAAAGTTGAATGAAGCTTTTTGCAGAAATAACAGGGAATGTCTGGGTAATGGTTAACGCCACAAAAATTATATATGAGATAAATAGAACTGGTCCACCAGGAATTGCAAAGGACCACATTGTTTCCGTGCAATTAGAGAAACAACTGAATGTTGACGATATTTAAAATAGAAAATTATTTCACAGAGACTATAGTTTAATATGGGGAGAGTTTCTTGGAAATCTTTCTGTTGCATATTTGAAAGATACTGTAGTTAATTACTAGTTTAGCATTTAGTCTATTTTCTTTTTTTGAATTATATTTCTCTCACTAAAACACACATATAGACACATACACGCGCACCTTGATATGAAGTTGAATACCAACTTTAGTATTTAACCGACTTTTGATTTGAGTTATGGAGTTCAGACACAAGCACGGACATTTTCTTCAAAATTCTTCACTTTCTGGATTCAAAGAATCTCAAAACCTATATTTTCGGTTTAATCTCGGTACTGAATTTTGGGGTGTTATAAAATAATTCCTCTAATTGCTATAAGTAAGCAGAGGAGAAATTAAACATTTTTTTTTAATTCAAGAAGCCTGAAAACATGCATAATAATTATGGAGGGGATTCAATACTGAGCGATGTAATGAGGCTATTGTATAACACATCCTGGAGGAAGAGATAAACTAAGAGCTCTCTACGGGCGTGTTGAAAGTCGGGCGAGCCAGCGTGACGGCCCTTAGCATGTGCTGGAGATTCATCTTGACACTAGGGTTCACCAAGCAACCACCGGTCATGTGGCCACCTCAACGCCACCTATCCGACGAGAACAGCAACGTAAAGTCCCCACACAGCAGCATCAAACTCGCTCATCGCCAACACTTCCGACCCTGAAAGACTGGATTGAAATGAAGGTGAAATTAAATAGAGGGCATGCAATTATCATTCCTAGTATTCGTCTGGTCAGGAATCGAGCGAACGATCTGCCAAATGCGGACCACGTACGTCATCATCCTCCATTACTGCACGTAATATGGGGAATAAAAATAAATTTTTATTGGTGTGAAAGTGCATATATTAAGTAAAATATTAGAATATTGCAATTTAAAGATATCTACAAATAAAAGAATCAGTTTTAGCATTTAAAGGAAAAGAGTAAGATTGTAATAAATAAATAAACTATGCATCAGGTGCCATCATTTAACTGCTTGGAATAGAATTAACGGCTGAATTAGAAGAGACGATGTTGGCAAGAAATTAAATAAAGCCAACCTCAAGTGCGGAACAATAAAGAGGACCCCTAGAAGGAAAACTGAAAGAGCATGGGCATTAAACAGAAAACATGGTTGAATACTCTGCTAGATTTTAACACAAATGAAGAAATAAGTCATCAATTAAATATGTTTAATCTAATTCGATGGAGTAAATAGAATAAAGGAAACTGAAGACTGGAGACATGAGCAGAGGATGAACAAGGACATATTCCCAGGAATAGTGACCGACTGCATTCCAATGGGAAGTCCGAGGAAGAGATGTAGAAATGATATTGTTTGATAGGGACGGTGACGACGATGATGATGAGTATGACTTTGTAAGTAAGTCTTATACAAGACAGAGAGAGAGAGAGAGAGAGAGAGAGAGAGAGAGAGAGAGAGAGAAGTGGACCTTGACTGGTTGTTACCTGCGACCCTTAAGTTCCCCTCTACCACAATAAATTGCAAGTTAGGCATGCATGCATGCATGCACCACGCCCAGTCTCAATACGGCAGTTAGGACTTGGCACTTGAGAACTGGCTATAAAGCATTTCTTCACAGGAAGGGACTACAAGAAAAGGGTGTAACATTTCTTCTAAATGTCACACATTCTTCTTGCTCCTTCCTTTTAGCATTTAGATTTTTCTTGTCTTGGGAATGGGAGAGATACATAACAATGGAGGTAATAAGAATAACAAGCAAGTGTGTTAGATGACCTGCTTTAGTACTCTGACCATTGCAGCTCAAGCATGGTCCCCTATTTCCTTTGTAAAGTTGCTAGTTGTGTAATGCAGATAAAAGCGACTCACATTGCTCTCTATCCATTACCATTTATTTTCATATCTATGTATTATATGAATTATTCATATACAAGAGTACCCCCTCCACACAACACAAAAAAAAAAAAAAAAGCTCGGTTTTCAAGAAGGAACCCTTGTCCGGAAATGCGCGGTTTGGACGCTGGAGGGCGTCGAATTTTGAGAACGAATGATTGTGACAAATTAACGTTTTAGTATCTTAATACAAAAGGTATGCAACAATTCAGCTATCTGTGTATTGAGGATATACAACCTGAGCATAATAACACTCCTGCGCATGCGCTACATTCCTTCATAGAGTCCTTGGTGCGCATCGTATTGCGTTAGTTGTGTAGTTTCCAGTACAGTAACCTCTTAACAGCAGTACGACACGTGCCAGTACAGTTACTGAAATGGCCGACATGAGCTCCAGACAGTTTGACATAAATGTGCGGAATCACCTCAACGTCGCATATTCAAACGAGGAATTGGTAGAGGTGGACTACTTCCATGGCGAGCACGGTCACCATATCTGACACCTCTCGACAGTATTCTGTGGAACTTAATGAAGAGTAGGGTGTAAGGCAGGGGTGTCAAACAGCACTCACCAGGCGTGAAAAATGTTCCCCTATTTTCCTTCCCTCCGTGATGATCAAATCGAAAAACGGGAAAAACAAAGCGAAAACCGGTTCTAATAGCGCGTGCTACTGCAGTTAAGGAGGGGTAGACCCCTCTCTTCACACCCTGGGAGTGATGTTTGACATGCCTGGTGTAAGGCGTACTCCCGTAACGTCAGCAGAAGACCTTATGGCTCCAGTCCACGGAGCAATTGAAAATCTTTAAAGACAGCCGCACCTATTGGCTCATGAGGCTCAGCAACGCCGATGTAGGCTCTGCAATAACGTAGGAGGTACATAGTTCGAAGCCCGTTTGTAAGGTAGACAGCTGGATGTTGGGTTTATTGACGAAATATGAACGTCACACTTCGACGCTCTCCAGGGTCCAAACCTTGCATTTTCGGACACGGGTTCCTGTTTGAAAACTGATCACTTTGCCGTACCGTACAACATGCTAAGCGTTGTCAATATTTTCTGGGACACCTGCATAAAAGTTGCCCCAACCGACACTACTCTTTACGCGAGCAGTTTACCCTTTCTCTTTGTCATGCAAGTCAACAGAAAACTCAAAGCTAAAACGTAGTAATGGATCCCTTTGTATCTGAAATGAAATGTGTAGCAAAATCATGTGTGCTTACGCTTTATGTGCATTAATATGAAGCAGATCGAAAAAAGAAAATCTGAAATGTGCTCTCACATGACTTTCTCTACTCTCTGGTGTACAAACTAGCCTTATAAACATTATTCCATCTACTTGACGTTAATTTTTGTAGAAACGCTTTTAAAAAGGAATAAATACTTGTTTTCCAATTAATACAAATTACAGAAATATCTCGAATATAATAAAGTTCACAAAACATTTGTGTACTTCAACGAGATTTGCAAATATTTCTGAAGTAAGATCTGTCTATCTCTTACAGTTTACTAATTATGCAAGTCATTCAAAATAAAGAGGACGTCAAAGGATATTGCCAGAAAGCTCAAGATATACATTATATAACAGCAAATACCGTAAATACATGCATTTTAATCAAAACCAATACAACTATATCTGAGAAAATAAAATTTAGATAAAGATGTAAAAGGTAATTTGTTATGGTGAATTTTCTGTAGTAATATCACGAGAGCGTTTCATATGACGATAATTTTTCAATGATCCAAAAATGAAAACCTCGAGTGGTACTTATTTAGAGTATTCCGCGAAATTGTCAATAATTAATTTGTTTAATACTATTTAACATTAATACTAATTTTAAGGAACGACTTAGAAGTTACAATAACATCCATATATTTTAATTGTTTATTTTCACAGTTGGCACTGCAACTAATCTAGTAGACTGTGAGAATAATCTTAGCATTTACTCCATTTAAATAGACTTAGACGTATGATGAATATAACGAATTTACGTTAAAACGCTATTCATTAAAGGCAGGTCTGGTATATTTAAAATCATGATTGTTGTTGACTTCGGTTATTCGATTAAAATATCAATATTCTCAGTAGAATATTCACCAAATCTTTTGTTTTACATTTTTGAATAGCTCGCTAATTGTTTTTACTGCACATGGATACTTCAGATGTTCAGAAACGTAAGAAAATATTTAGGTTGGTGGAAGTGAGAGAAGGAGGTGATGCAACTAAAGTGATAATACAAGAGGTGATAATCCGGCATAAGCATGGAAACCATCGTGTCATTCTTTGGAACATGTACTTATATACCAAGTTTGGTGCTTAACCAATCTTTGGTTTCTGATTTACGAGTTATGCTGTTCATACAGACACACATGCGAACGTTTTTCTAAAACACTTGAAACTTTTTGATTCGGCATCTTCAAAACATGTATTTTCAGTGAAATATCAGTACCAAATTTGTGGATATAGTGCAATTGCTTCCCTACCTACTATGTACATGGTACAGAAATAGCAGCAATATTCTGTAGAAGAGTGAGTGGAGAAAGTCTTGTGTATGCAGCAGATTGTGTTCTTCAAATCTGACTCCAGTTTTCTATGTGCTATACATTCTGTATTGCGTGGATTCTGTCATATGCTTTACTCTCATAGCTAACAATTGATCGACACTGGAGCAAGACTTGAGATTGCGCTCGTCGCCTGCAGCACCAAAGCTGAATGATGGTCGATGTCTTCGGGGATTAAGAACCAATCCGAGATCCTGCCTGCCTGACACGTGCGTATGTGGAACTAATCCTTGCCTCCTGCGATGTTTGTGGCTTAGTGAAACACGTCCCTCGGGCACTTACTTCACCATACACGACGTAAAGGCTTACTGACCTGAAATGGCACACATGTCAGGGAATAGGTCCCCAAACACCTTCACTGTATCATCCAAAACAGCCCCAAAGCCACTAGAATACAAGAATGTTATGGATGGTAACAGGTGGCAATTATTTTAGTCTTGCTTTAAAGAAAAGTATAATTATAGAATATATGGAGGCTGTGGCTATTGCACAAGCTTACCGAAATGTCGCCCCGCGCAGTTGGAACGATAAACAAGATAAGGTGCGCACTCACACAGCCTACACACGTTAAGCGCTATCGCTAGAAAACTGGCAGCTTGACACTGTAGAAATTATTAGACTCATAGCAAAGCTTTGGTAATTTACTGCTGCAGCTTCTACGTTCAAGACATTAACCAGTTAATATTTATTCTAAGATATGCAGCTATACAGATTTAAGGCCATGGGTTAGAAAATTTATGTTTCAACGAGAAAAAATTACTACTAAAATGTTATTGGATTTTCATACTTAACAAAAGTTGATAAGTTTCATGTAAGGCTCTATTTAGACTTTAGATATTTGTAAATTATTTTAGAGCTCAGAATATAACAACCATTGCAGCCCTCTAGTGTCCACGGAGAGTATTCTGCAGATTGCGCCATCTGTGCGGCACCGCCTGGAAGTCCTCTGAAAGATGGGAAAGATATGGACCTGCATTTACATGTATTTCTCTTCTCACTCTTCAACAAACAATTCATACACTTTTCTATAATGCAACGTATTACATTTCGCTTTTCTTTTACGTAAGACATTCACATGTCCTTTACTTGCCGTTCAAAAACAATTCATACAATTTTTATGTATGAAATAGAAATGCAACGTATATCATTTACACGTTTTCTCTGCTCGATTCTCTTTTAAGAAAGACGTTAACATTTGTTTCTCTCTTTGGCTTGAATCTTGACTTTACGGTTGCTAAACCATTGGTAGGGATTAAGATTGAAAGTTAGGTTAGGCTTTTGGGCAACAAACAACTGTCCTTGAACGACTATGGTATAGCCGACATTTGATGCATACCAACTACGGTGCCTTGAAGGTGGAGAATATCACCGTCTAACAGCTGCCTGCGGATGATGACAATTGTGCTAAGCATTCGGCCAGCCATAGTTGTGGATTTAAAGTCCAAATGCAAACTGCATCCTAGCCACGTGCCAGTTTCAGTTGCTTGCCATAGCTTAATGGCATGTTAGTTATGTGCTCGCAAATTGCTATTAATGGTATGGGTAATGGTGAGTCTTATGTGAGGAGGTATCCTGGAACAACTGATATTCGCTGTAACTAAGGGCTTAACCCCGAACTTCACCATACATATTGTACTCGAATGATTGAAAGGAATTTGTGGTATAGATCGTGAGACAAGTCAAGAGCAATTCCCCTAAGTGCGCAGTGGCAACTCTCCGCCTGAAAGACTGATGTGGGACAGCAGTGGTCACGAGTAACGAGAGGAAAACAGAATGAAAATCTTTAAGACACACATCTGTGTAGAGACTAAATAGTGAATAGTGGACAATAAGCATGTGTAACACCTAACGTGGAGTACCTCATCAGGTTAGAATAAATGAAATGTCCCTTTTGATAGGAGGCCTTTGTCCTTCAGGGACATTTTACACTATTTTCATTTTTTTTTTATTTTCATTTTCGTGGTAGCTCTTATGCAGCATGCATGACGCAGAATGGCCCGGTCTTATAATAACGAATGGTGTATCGGAACATAGCTTTCTGCAACGCCAATGAGCTCAATTATCTAGGGTAGTAGGTCGCATACTGAGGTGTAAAGCAAAAAAGGGCCATGTAAAAAATCAGGTAATAAATTATGTGATTAGTTTGTAGGGAAACTGTTAGAGAAACTGTTAATGGGTGCATATAATGGTACCAATAATTATCAAAATATCTGCATTTATATTGCTAATAACTTGTATTGGGCAGTTTCTTTCCATCGCAAGAAAAATACATTGCGCATACGTGCATGGGTGTATATATGTACGAGTAAATAGATGTCATTGTACTAAAAGAATACACATTGACACAATGGTGCTTGTAAAGAAATAAAAATTCTTGAAATATTCAGTTGACAAAACGGACTTCTGTACTTTATAGCTAATTACAATTATTGATAATTATAACCCTTAAAATTTTAAACTTTTTATACATTTTAATGGTGAGCTGTTCTGGCTCCATCCAGGAAATTGTGTATATTCTTAAAAGGTTAGAAGGTGTATTCTTTAATGTTTTTAATAAAGGTTGTTTTGTTTTATTGCAGTTTCTTGATGATTGTAAGAGAAGCAGAGAAGTTAAGGCACTTTTCTCTGAGCGGGCGTAGTCAGTCAGGAGGGAATTGTTCCGATAAACGTGAAGCGGGTGTTCCCTATCCCTGATGAGAGACTCTACACGTGTGCGATGAGGGTCCTTCCCTTAGTAATAGCTAATTTCCTGAGAAGCAGCAAAGGTCAGTGCCGGGAGCAGCGACCTTATCACGACCTGCCTGCCTGCCCGCCTGGGAACTCACCGCCTTCTCTTCGGCATGTGCGGATGCTGTCATTGTGAAGGGAGGGATGTTTTTGCTGTCGCTAACGGTGGTGAAATTTACCCCAAAATTGGTACTATCCCAGAAATTCCACGAACGCCTGCGATTCTTCAAGTAAAGAAATATTCCAAGGAAGCACTGTCGCGTGTTTAGGATCGTGCCAATATGACTTCAGCGGTTCATATTGGTAAGGAAAATGCTTAGCCGCTTAATGTATGTCTTACTGTAACCTTCTCCTTCACTTCTGAGCCTAAAACCACTCTGTATTCATAGGTTAACGCTTGAATGTCAGACTTTTGACATCAAGCAGTGACTGATTCTGTTGTGGCTTCCAGTAGCTGAGGTGTCAATTTCGCACTCCTCCCCTTCGCCATTCACCTAGGCCTGACCTTTGTTCATAGGCTAACGAGTCATTGTTGGACTTGAATTCAAACAATTAAGAAATTGGTTCACCCAGTAGCGCGTTACGTCAGCTCACACCGCTGAACATGCTCGCAACGAAGACCAGTTCAGCGTGTGACGTCACCGCACTCTGTACTGCTGCTCCGCAGAGGAAGATAAACTGACTTGAGACATACGGGATGTAGCACAGTAGGAAAGACAGGTACCATATCTGGGGTTTATAACACAAATAACGATTTGGACTTATCTAGACATGGTATTACACGGCTCCCACCGGACGTCACATGAATTGATGGCTTGTTCTTCGCTGTTTACTATTTATGCAAAAATCCAGAAGGATATCTTCTAAGGATATCCCAAAATTGAAGACATGACTTATAAACTGCCATGGAAGCGCCTGTTTGTGTCCTCATTGTAAAAAATTAAAAAAGAAATAGTTAAATAATATTAAATTTCACCTTTATAAACATGACAAGATATAATAGCCAATTTTAAAATAAATTTGTTTTAAAAATAGCTCAGACATTTTTTACCAGGATACTGTCTGTCTGTCTGTCTGTCTGTCTGTCTGTCTGTCTGTCCCATTGACTGAAGGAGGCAAATGGGGAAAGCCGCTCATTACGTAAGCGTCTGCAAAGATACAAGGTTGGACACCGCTGATCTACGCCTTATACTTGTGTTCATGATTGGGTAAAAGAGGACTTCAGAGGTAGTTCCCAGAAAATTGAAGGCAAACTTTAATAGCTATAAAAAGTATTAAACATATTGCATTTTAACCCAAATGGTTAGAATCTTTTTTGAGACTATCACCGTTTTCGAGAGGGAGATTTTCTGGAAAATCGTGTCACATTCTTGAAAGAGTTGAACTTAAATACGAAGTTTAGCTTTTAACCAGATTTTGATTTGAATTATCCTGTTTAGGTCGACTTTGCTTTTTGGGGGGTTCAAGGGCCCTCAAAATACGAATTTCTGGTAAAATTTCGGTATCGTATTTTTGGGTGTATTACAATATTTGTTCTAGTTACTATGTGTAATAGAGAAAGTCATCAATTTCCTAACAATAGGGAGTAGAAGTTACATAAAGAATAAACGATAGTGAATAGAGGTCATGTAAATATAATACGTTAGTTTTTATGTGAACAAGTAGGTTGTAATTCCATAAAAGAAGCTCAACCTTATGTTTGGTTACTGTTTTGTAGGTGAGAACTTCATTGATTGCTCACAATAAGAACGATAGGACATAGGTAGCGTTACTGGTTTGGATACCCCTGCAGAAGTGGGTCTAATCTAATTGATTGCATACACAGAATTGCCCATAAAGATTTCTGTTCGACAAGCTACAGTATTAACTTTCCTCGTAAACCTGCAATATACAGCTGGGATTGCGCTTAAGAGGGACGCTGGTCCCAGAGTGCACGTGCACCGCGCTCCTCGAGGGGAGCATGTGTTGCGTTACATAGTGCTGCTTCAGAGTGCCCGGTAATTATATATCGGCATGTTTCTTCATCATTTCTTAATTTATTTGCAGTAAAATTGGGTTCTGTATGGACTGCTCCAGTTCTCAGCGTCCCATTCTATAGTAGACGTAAAGACTGCTTAATTTTGCTCAGAGGCCTCTTTATCAGGGTCAAGATTCTTTACGACACAGGTCACCGGGTTTACTTTCCTTTCCAAAGGAAGCCAAGCTAAGCATTTTTTCGCCTTGAAAAAAGCCATCGCTCTTTGCGGGTCTGAACCGCGACCTACAGAGCCAGAGACTAGCATATTACCTCCGGACCACGGAGAACGACTTATTTACACTAGATATTATACTCAAAGCTCGTAGTACTAAATTATTTTGGAAGGTCGTATGTTTTTATGAACTTGCTATCCACTATAAAACACCTGGGAAGTCAATTTTCTTAAAGCCATCATAACCTCTCTGTAAACACTTAGACGAAAATTCAGTTAAAAACAAAACTATATTTAAGTCCAGCGATTTGCAAGGACAACAAATACTTAAAAACATTTTCCCGATTGAAACTACCTTATACATAGAACATTTTTGAAAAATGCTTTAACGGTTTTGTTTAAAATATCAATGTTCAGGTTATTTTCATGAAATTATACGAAATGGAATAGTTTCTTAACAAATTTTTGTTCTGCTTGAGTTTAAAACAAATGATAAACAGTAAGGCACATACAAAATCTTACAATATGGATCTTTAAGCACATTCGTCAAATAAATATTTTTATGGAGCAAATCCTTTCCGAGATCTTGCTTGTTATTGGTTGGAAATATCAAATATCTACTCATACTGTCCTCAGATAACAATGATTTATATTTATTTGATATCTTGCTATGCAAAGATAGTAATTTCAAAGCCATCACATAACTACCAGCTCTTAAAAGATATAAGTATCACTCAAAGCCTACTGTATTCCCATATTCTCCTTGCACCTACAATGAAATAAGCAATACGATAAGTTCTACAAATGTTTATCTCGATTAACATGAAGTAGATATCAGAATAAACGTTTGTAAGAATAGTTTGTACAGGAGTAGGGAAAGTCATGTAAGATGAGAGGGCTTAGAAGATCGTGAAAATAAGTGGCAACACTTCGTGAAAGTGTAAAAGGGAATGTAATATATTTGAAATATAGAAGAGTAAAGTAAATTGTAATTTATCCAGTGCATCTCTATTTCAAGGACATGTTTATAAATCGAAATAAAAAAAATAAAAAGGTCAATAGTATACAAGGATAAAGTCTTGTCATTGTATATAAGATAATAGTAGCCATTGCGTCCCCAACACCTGCAGACAAATATCGACTGGATTAGATCCGGGAACAACAAGCAGTAAAAAGGCAAGGAACTGAAATCCTTGCTTAGAACTATCTTACCACATTCAAACATTTAAATTATGACACCACGAAATGCAATAGTTTCAAAGTACAACATACAAGAGTGTTTGAAAATGTTGTCCAAACTTCATTATATATTTCGTTAACATCTGAAGAATTCTGGATTCAAATAGAGGGGCTTCTGGGTGAGCACGACCCCTCTCTTATCAGACGATCTTTAAACAGACATCTTAGACAAAATATGTACAGGGAAGTTGGCACGGAGTCGACCAGATGCTGCAGTACAACGTGACGTACTATGCAATTAATGGCGATGATAATGGCAAGCCAAGCAATAAAGAAGGCTTATGCTCTGATAATGGACTTTATACGCGCTACAGTGTACAGATAAAAGCGGCTCCCGTTCAAAAAGACAGGCGACGGCTCACCCCAAAAGCGGTCAAGTGGATGAGGAAATATCGGAAACATGTCAACAGCTCTTTATCGATATTGGTTCTGTGTATCGAGAAACAAGAGTCGATATATATCCGTTTTTGTTGTTCCAAGATTTTCTTTGTTGTGACGCAGGTGACATATTCCTTGCTTGTGTCTTTTCACCATGAAAATAGACTGCCAGGGATAGACATTTTGATAGCTTGGAGTTTAAGATAGCTTTTTCTAGAGCAGTTTGGGGCGAGGGGGTTGGTCAGGCAAGCAGGACACTCGTGTACCAAATATTATTCGATTCTTGAACTGAGTTCAAAAGTTTTACTATACTTATTATCATTTTCTGTAATTTACTTTTTACTTTCTCTTGCTAATAAGTAGGGAAGTACTGTATTTGACCCAAAAGCTCGATGTCAAAATTTCACAGAACATATATGTTTTGAGGCCCCCTGAATCCGAAAAGAGCATTTTTAGAAAAAATGTCGCTTCCCTCGCTCGTCTCTCTCTCTCTCTCTCGTCGATAGAAAGAGAGAAAGACAGAACGAAAAACAGAAAGACAGAACGAAAGACAGAAAGACAGAACGAAAGACAGAAAGACAAAACGAAAGACAGAAAGACAAAACGAAAGACAGAAAGACAGAACGAAAGACAGATAGAACGAGAGAAAGACAGAAAGAGAGAAAGCAAAAAAGAGAGAAAGCAAGAAAGACAGAAAGCAAGAAAGACAGAAAGCAAGAAAGACAGAAAGCAAGAAAGACAGAAAGCAAGAAAGACAGAAAGCAAGAAAGACAGAAAGCAAGAAAGACAGAAAGCAACAAAGCATCAAAGCAAGAAAGAAAGAAAGAAGGAAGGAAGGAAAGAGAGGGAAAGAAAGATTCTAAATATATATATATATATATATATATATATATATATATATATATATATATCTTGATCTTTTGAGAAAAAGCAACGTTATCAACGCCTTTTTCCCTTATTGTAGTGTCATTAAGACTCTCTATGATAGTAAGGTGAAGAAAACGCCTCAAAAGGCTACAGAAAACGATAAAAAATCCACCGAAGATTTTCTTTGGCACTGTTTGTACAAACCCTTATCTGGTTTATTAGTATGAAGTATATAGAAGAATACTTTGTACAAGAGGGAGTAGAGAAACTCATGTGAGTAGTGACAGTTACTAGAGGCAGCCAGACAGGCAGTTACGTGTCCTTGATCCAGTATTTGAAAGCTTTAAAGCCAGTAGCAACAAGAGCTGGGCTCGGAATGCAGTTAGTGGTATCAGTTTACGTTTTATAATGTTCCTCACATTTCAACAAGCTTTTCGTGAGACATTCGCCACTTCCACTGTACTAATGAGACGTCAGTTCAATGTACTGCTTAAACACACGAGGTTCTTTCCTGTGTCCATCAGAAATTCATCAATTTTCATTTGCCATGGTCCACTACAACAAAGTGAGAAATACCACTACAGTGATGAGGTTATCGCTAGGTTACTCCTTTTAGACATCACTCTCTTTCTTAAATATCGTGCACAGAAGAAAAGGTACATCTGGAGAAAAGTTTGGAAATTAAGAATTTCTTGTGATTCGTGTACCATACAAACTATTACCTACTGCTGGGGTCCCGTATTGCAGTGGGCAATACGCAACCAAGCCAAGATCATCTCCATCTCCACGCGAAGAGATACCCTAGAGGAGGTTGCCCAGTTTATCGGCATTTCCTTTACTGCTCCAAGGTTATTACCGCGGAAAGCTGACCACTGTTGGTGCCACGCTCTCAAGCCTAAAGTCTTCCGAAGCGCCACGAGAGATGGTAATAATGAGTACCGTGATTGCAGCCTTGCTGCCAAATTTGCCATTCCATTCCCGGCAAACCAACGTGATCAGCAATCCATGTACTGTAGCCCAGGACAAGAAGGCAAGCCTTAGGAATGTGTAGCGTAATCATTTTGTGCTTCCCGCACAGTGTTTATGCCTAGTTTCCGAGTATAGACACCACATTAATGACGCCAGAAGCGTATAAACCACCTCTGCAGGAGTTCAAGTTACGAGTGCTACAGAGTGGAAGTAGCAGATAGGTCGTGGGGATGGCACGGGTGAGAGGGGTTCAGATAGCATCATTGCCAGATTTAGTTATGACAATTAGTGTTTCAGGTTTCTTTTTTTTTTTTTTTTTTTTTTTTTTTTTTTTTTTTTTTTTTTTTAATTTTTCATCACATCTGTTATTATACTAAGTGATTAAGTATACATATATGTAACACTGGAAACAAATATATCGCTTATTTTTTTCGTTTTCATCTGCTAAAGCACAACGAGGCAACTGAACACGGAGCACATGGTTGCCACATCTCTATTATGTTTTCTGTCGTGTTTGTCTTGTTCAAAACCGAATAATTGGAGGTTAAAGTGTGTTAACTGACGATTATTCTTTCACATTAATATACTGCATTATTAAAAGAATTAAAGTGGCGTTTCCAGTGTTATAATGTGATAAAAGTTCGCAAACCCCGGCACAATGTTGCAACACTGTATGCCGAAACACGTGTTGCGTGGTACATCCGGTTTGTATCGCTCATAACCTCGACCTCTGTATACAGTGTGTTCCCTGGCGCACCTTCGGCACTCTCTGCAACTGCTGGTCAATCTTTCACAGACTCTGGTGGACGATAAACAAGCGATACAAAAATGTTTGAAGTTTTTATCAATGGCACATATCAAAATACGCATTTACAATTTTAGTTAACTATTATACACGTTAGTACTTTGTTCTTTGTTTTTTCTTTCGCCTCATTAATTTGATATATTTATCTATAGTTGTTCTTTTATTAGTCTTTTTACTGTATTGAAGTTTTTCTCTGGCTTTTGCCATGATCCATGGTATATTACCATGCAATAATGGTAGTCATTAAAAAAGTGGGTGAAATATAACTTTTCTGTACACGAACCATATTTAATAACAACTGTTCTTTCACATTTATCACAGTGTCATTTCAAATTGCTGAACTAATAGTCACTTGTGTTCTGAAAATGTTTACAATATGTTTCAGCTAATCCCGCCAGTACCCATCCGTATTGACGTGAATGTTGGAGAGAGAAACTAATTGTTGATATCCCAGGGACTGTATTTTGAGGATTTTGTCCCGGTGCTGCAACCTAACATACAAGTGATATAATTTGCAATACGAAAGAAAAATGGACCGAGAGGCTGCAATCCGAATGTTGTGTTAGCTGGTGTGATGTTTATCGTCAGTTTTACATGACCATGATCTCCCAAGAATCCCTGATTGTGTTCTATTTCTCTATGAACACCAAAAGAGTCCGGAAGTAAGAGATTTTGTGCAATTGAATATGTAAGAAATGTTTCTTTCAGAAATACAGTTTTGTCAGTTTTCACGAGAAATTCCATTTTACAACTAGAATCTCTGCCTTGAATAGTCAATTACAATAACTACCTAAATTAGTTTGAAATGCATGAAATAGGTTTAAAATTGTCCATGGTCTGTCATATATTGAATTAAAATTGAACTTGGACTCAAGTGTCTTACATTTAGCCTGTTGAATAATGCAGGGAAGAAATATTCTTTAGCCAAGGCACCGTCGGCACTTTTTGTCCAATGGTCAATTGAGTGAATGGTCTCTATTTGCCTTGACCAGCTCAGCAGATTATTCGCTACAGTGGCTTCGTATCTTTGGTAGCCATTCACAACGGCTTGTTATGAAATTAATTAAAATTAAAGTATTTTACATCGATATATTAATGCCGATTATTCTTAATAATTCATGAAGTAGTTTATGCTTATTTTAAAGAAACCAACAGCAATAACAGAAAACAAGACTTTAATGGACACAAAAGATTCTGATATGCCCCTTACACACACACACACGCGCGCGCGCGCGCACACAAACCTTTTTCTAAAAATGCGTTTTTTTTTTTTTGTTTTTTTTTTTTTTTTTTTTTTTTGCGACATGTTACATTAGCTGGAAGTCGCTAGTTAGTCTATTCTAAGATGTATGAATGCTAGCCAACCTGTGAGATAGGGTGAGCACGCTGAAATAAAGCAAGCTTGCTTCAGTTCGCATGCTAAACGAGAAGGTTTTACCCTTGTTTAGAGATTTTCAAGGCGGGTTGTAAACCGGGGCGATAAGGATGGTTGTAAAAGGGGAGCACGCTTTATGTAGCACCATTCTGAGTTTGCTGACGTGCTTTTGACGAATAATATTGCCTCGCTAGGCAAGGATTAATCACTCCGTGCCATCAAGAGTTTATATTATCAGATATAGTCCTAACAAAGTTCATATACCCCGGCGTATTTACATGTATAATACAGTGAAAGAGGTAGTAAATTATTGTATGATTTGTTTGCAAACCCCCATAGACCTGCCAAGCATCTATGAAGCATTTTGTCTTGTCAAAAAGTTAGCTATAAATTTAATTCATTTTCATGCCTGTTCTATCAGTTATCCATAAAAAGATCTCTTTCTCCTTGTACTTTCCCTTAATAAAGCTAAATATTCAGAAGAAATGGAAGGAAATAAACATATCCAAAACAGCCAATAAATTAAATATCTGATATATATCGTGACAGCGGCCGCGCAGCTCATAGACGCTCAAGGTCAAGCTACCTAACACTACTGTTTGTACGTAAGCAGAAGATAACGGAACGGTCAGAATAAAGACTACTATGAGTGCAGCAGAACAAAATATTTCCAGACTATTCTAGAAACTTTTCACTCCCAGCTTATTTACGAGACGTTCTAGAAAAGATGAATTTCGAGAAAAATCCGTGCTACCTTATCACCAATATAAGAAAATGTGTCAGCGAGAGACGGTTATTCAAAATCGTAAAGTGTTAAACAAGAGAGACTTTAGCAGTTGGTTTTAAGTATGCGTGCGCGTGTGCGCGTGCGTGTGTGTACAGCATTGAAATAAATTTAAGAGTGCCTCATCAAACACAGTTTTGGACATTTAACCATCGCGTTGGAGTTTTTGTAGTGCAGGAAGAGTTTTTACTGAGTGAATCGTCGGAGTTTGTTGCAATATTAGCGTTCTATGTCAAGTCACGAGAAGACAGGAGAGCTTTGTGTTGCAAAGTCACGACTGTTGCACATTGTGTTAAAGATAAAACAAAGAGGACTCTTTTTGTGATTCACTTTTACAAGGGAAATAATGTGACATAAAAAGTAACTGGACTTTGTCATCTGGTGTCAGATATGGGATTCGTCACTCATAATTTATCACTAGAATAATTGTAAATTAAGCAATTAGTGCTTACAGTTCTGAGCACATACTAATACGGCTCGGAGAAACCCGAACAGAGACAGCGAGAGAGATGTTACACTGTCTCTTTCATTCTCGCTCGCCATGCACTCGCAAGTCTTGAACTTGGAGCAATGCTACTGCGCAACCTTCACTCACCCACCTTCGTGTGTCCCTACTATAGTTACGCAATAATGGCTTTCGGGCATTCCAATATTTAGCTGTGATAACGACCTCTTGCGATTAAAAATAACATAACACGGAGTATGGAGGACTTCACAGCCATTCACAGAAAAGTAAAAATATAATTCATCACTTAACATCACAACTATCGTGTACTTAAGATGAAATTATGATAAAAAAATCGGAAAAAGAACATTTTGTTTTTCACCTATATAATTAAATAGCTTGCTTATCTGTACCGTTTGGTATATAATTTAGCCATGTACCGTAATTATAACAGCATTTAAATGTCTTACAGTGACATATTGTTTCTTTTAGCTTCTTATGCTTCCATTCCAAGAGATAACTTGTGTTTTTAGCGTCTTTGCTGCTGCGTAAGTTGGCACGACTGTCATTTAACTCGCTGTAGTATTCTATGATTCGTCTGAGTTGATGTTCTCTGACTTCAGTTGTGTTTCAGCTGTTCTCTCGGAAGTTAACCTTTTAAATATTTGCCCTATTTTCTCAGAAGCTACATGGGATATGCATAAAACTAACTTCGGGAAAGCTTTGATTAAACGAGCATAATGTTTTAATTTATGGTTTGTTTGTATAAAAAGGTCAAGAAAAAATTATAAAGGCATTATTGTAGTTCAACGTTCTCCCTAAGTAAAAGTTTCATGTAGGTGGATTTAGTAGTTTCAGAGAAATTGGGTCACTAAGCTGTACATTTTAACATTAGCAAGAAAACGAAAATCAGTAGAGCAAATGAAAAATAATATTCCCAAACAAAGGATAGTCTGAGACGGGAGTCAGTTTTGAACATTTTTGCCTGGCATTACGGCTGAATAGTGTTTGACTAAAACATAAAATTTAGTGTTTATCCAGCTGTTTGTTTTTGCGTTATGCTTTCATAGACAGATGCACACACACACGTAAACGCGCATTCCCGTAAGTAAAATAACCTTTTCTTTTTTGTAGGGTTCAGTGGAATTCAGAACGCGTATATTTGTATTCACCAAACACGTAAAAAGTTGCGACAATCAGCAGCGAATAGATCAGAAAGCATCAACTTTTAATTACCTTTATTTTGTTTCTCAAGTGGCTAAAAAGGTTTTCATAAGTTAGTCTGCCAATTTGCCTATAATGTATTAAAACTGAAGTTGACTACACTATACAGGCTGCTGGAGGTATAAGGTAGATATTTGGATAATTGGTACCTTTAGATGTGTCCACTTCGGTGTGTTAGCTGTTTTTTCTCTTCGTCCAACAGTTATGCCACAAACCAATCACAGACTTTACTACCTGAGTGTATGTAGAAGTTCGAGAAAGGTCCGTGTTACGTCATCGTCGCTATATAAGGAGACGAGGAGTCAGTCAGATCTTAGATTGAGCATGACTTAGTGTTTGAGAGACAGAGAAAGTGCAGAAAGACAGTGAAAGGATCGAGCCAAGGCTACCAGAAGAAACAAGTTGTCAGTTATTATATCACGAAAGGCTGTAGATTGTGTTAACTCCAGTAAAAGAACTGTGTATTTGTGTGAAAGCTATGGAAGAAAATAAATTTTTTAAAAAAAAGGTAATTGGACTGGAACTTTGTCGTCTTTATCACTGTATTGTTAGACTGTTGGCCTTGCAAAAACCATTGAAACTTAGTTCCGGTACACCATTTGCTATTACAAGACTTGGAAAGGCGTCCCAACCCACTAGCTAAAACGTCGCTGAGCGAACAGTAATGTAGCCATTTCTACAACGTTTTATGTCAATTAAAATGAAGTAGACGGGAAAATGAAATTTTGTACGCATAATTTCTATACTCACTAATAAATAACAGAAGGTCATGTGAAGTAGGAAGATTCATTTATAATTGTGATTTTCTTAAATGTTATATTTCACTGCAACAATAATTCTCAACAATTAGTTTGTAAGAATGCTTGATTGTCATACATCTGTAGTAAAGATAGAGGTAGAGTATGAATGGAGGAGATTCTACACTGAACCAACTGTTGCGACTATTGTATGGTGGACTATGGGAGGATGGAGCACTGTAAGGGAGAGCCAGTATGAGGGTCCCTAACGCGTGCTGGAGATTCTTCATCTCGACACCAGATTCGCCGAGCAACCACCTGTCAGGCGACTGCAACGCCACCCATCAGCCGAGAACAGCAGTTACAATTCGCAAAGTCCTCACACAGCAGCGCCAAACTCGCCCATCGGCAATGCTTCCTGCTTTGAAAGACTGGATTGAAATGAAGGTGAAATGAAATGGAGGGATATTTCAGGTGTTAATTATTCATTTGTCTAGTGACCAGGAAGAAACTATTTAAAAACCCATGAGTCAGGAATGTCGGACGCGGGAATCAAATCGACGACCTCCCAAATGCGGAGCCGTCTCGCTCGGTATCTGTTGTATCACTGCATATTTACAAATGAGCATATGAAGCAGGAAGTGCCATTCTGTTTTTGATCGCTGGTTGTTAATTGAAAATCACCTGTATGGAAGTGTTCATAAAGGAAGATGGAATTTGTTGAGCATGAATCATTACTAACCTTGATGAAAATGAAGTAGATAGATAGCTACTGCAAAGGGATCGAGGCTAGTGCACCCGTTACCTGTAGTTAGGAGTTTATGAGGTGGAAGTATAGAGGAGAGATTGCTGTTTTGTGAAATGGTCCAAATCCACATCGGGCACGAGTTCCTGGAGGTCGCATTCCCACTTTAATGAAACGAGCCAGCTGATCAACTGGGTCACCCAAATATCATCTAGAAACCACAGGTGAGCTCTCTTCCTCCTTCTCTTAACGTCTGACTTCCTTCACTTTTACTATCTCGCGCCACACTAAAATGGCACGAAGATAGAGTTTCAAACAATTGAGGATCAATAAGTGAAAGGAAAAAAACAATACAGTGGAAGTCGGATAATTAGGACGTTTACATGCTGCATTTTTATTTCAATCATATAGAAAACTGTATGAATTCTTTCTAGGAAAGGGAGTAGAGAAGGACATATCAATGCATTATATAAGAAAAAAGAGCAGAGAAAACTCTGTGAATGTAATACGCTGCATGGTAAAATGGATAGCATAAAAACTTTTTCCGAGAAAAATAGATATACATACCGAATTTCTCAGAGACCAGTCAGGTGCTTTTAGAGATTACTGGTTATATACGAGGCAAACATCCATTTTATATATACAGACTAACAGACAAACGTTCTACATCCAAAAATTATATGCATGAATAAACTAACATCGCTTCTGTGGGTTAGAAGTCGCCATTGTAGCGGGAAGATGGCCATGTTTGTTGTAGTTATGTGAGTATAAGAAAACGTACTAAACAGGGTGGGAGGGTGGGTGGGTTCCAGGCTGTATCTATAATAGACACAATACCTGTGGGTAATTACTTTATTCTCTTTAGTCTGAACAACGTACATTAGCTTATATAATAAACAGTGAATTATAAGCATCTTAACAACCCACGCTCGCTTCGCTCAAATAATTTATGATTAGTAGGTGCTAATTAAACGCAAGGGGGCCATTTCCAGAGGTGGTTGTTTATTACTTGAACGGGAAATGCATTATGCAGAAAAGCCGCGCACACTTTTAATGTACTATTCGCGCTAAGATGCGAGAAAAACGTCCTATAATCCGATCGCAGCATTAAGTACCGGAAATAATTCTAAAACGCGATAGCAGAATATATATAAGGGAGGGGCAGAGGGAAAGAGAGAGGGACAAATGGACAGACAGATGGATAGATAAGTAGGACATCCAATTTTTATAAAGAGAGCAAAAATAAGGCAGTTACAATTGTGTAATATCCTGTACTTAATTTACATCTCCTCTTGAGTGAGTGAGTGAGTGAGTGAGTGAGTGAGTGAGTGAGTGAGTGAGTGAGTGAGTGAGTGAGTGAGTGAGTAATCTCCTCTTGATGTTGTAGGCATTTCATGCATTCTTCCCTCAAGTCTTATCTATGTACTGCCACTAACTCGGCGATAGTGAAATAATGTAAGCGAAATGAACAATGGCGAGATTGAGTAATATGGTTAGCATTGTTCGTTAATCAGGAACATGTTACAATCCACTTATAGCGAGACTCGAATTCACGATCCATTGATTACTAATTACTCTTGTCTGTGAACGTGGACATGTAAATTAAATAGCCAGAGTGGGGTATCAATACATTAACTGCAGCTTATGATATGCAGCGTGCATGTTCATCAGGCCAGTATTTGCTCAAATAACACAGGGGTAGTGAAAATGTCACGAGCTCTTTTCATTCTTTTTGTACCACTCCATATCATTGATGGACAATCTCAACTACTTACCTACATTATTACCAGGAAAGCTATTTCATAATATCACACCAAAATTCATTTGGGATGGCTTCTGCCACAAGATAATTAAAATATCGACCCCTTTATTTTATAAATTATATTTGATTTTCATTGACTAACTACTTTAAATATATAAACACCTGTTTAGAGCAGTCATTCGTTTTAGTCCAGGGGTGCTCGCTTCCCCTACACATGTTATATTCCACTGAACCAGAGCTCCTAGTCAGAGGCGGATGGCGCGGAGTATATATACTAGTACACACAATTCAATGGGGAAAACTAATATTTTTGTTTTCGAGATGAAGACGATAAAGTTAAGTGCTTGATTTGTAAGACTGGTAGTTGCAGATTTATACCATTTCCCTTCCTTACGTTTTGTGTTCACGATAAACGTTATTCTCTTGGAAAACTGCACCGAAATTTTGAAACAACTGCACGACACATTCTCTTCACAATTTGAAGACCTAAAACTATTTGAAACTAAAATCCAATTATTCTGCATTTTTGAAGTTTCCATGTAGAGAGACTTCGTATTATTTACAAAAAATGAAATTACTTGGATTGCAGAATTTCACGATCGTAAAATGTTCTTACAAGGAAGGGTAGGAATTATTTGTGTCTTCGCCCTGCCGTGAGTATCCGAGGTTACGTTTGTTTGCATCTAGTTTAATGGCAGTCTTTGGGTCCACTTATATGTGCGAACAAACATTTTCAAAAATAAACTACATAAAAAGTGAGTATCGCAACAAGATGAGTAAAAATCACCTTACTTATCTTTTGAGGCTGTGCACTTTATCTTTTGCACCAAATATTGAAGACTTGAAACGTAAATCGTACCAAAAAGGTATCCTCAGAAATATTTTGGGTTAATCAGGAGTAGAATATGAATGTGTACGCCTTTGGAAACCAAAGAATGCATAAGAATATGCCGCCACTGGAACTCAGTAACCACGGATAAATGCGTCATTCTGTTCCCGCGGGTGGAAGCAGGTGATTTCAAGTAATAAAGAAGTCAGTAAATAGCTTATATTACGATAACAAACAACTCTGCTTCGCTATGTTACATTTCAAAGAGTAAAGTTAACTGCAAGGTTTTGTGTGGCACAAGTTCATGTCATTGCCAGTTTTTAACAAGAGGTAATGAAAACAACAGCAATTCAGATGAAGACGAGGGAGAACTGACAGGAATAGAAGAAGTACAAACAAATTAAGTGTAAGCAGTTACAGAGATTGATGGTGTAATGTCATATAGCTGACATCACTGGTAGTGTGATAATTTGATTTGTAGTTACCTTACTTTTTCAGCACAGAAAGATGTGAGTAGCGTACACAACATCTGGCTGTCATTTGTGTTTCTGCGTGCCAGTGTTCCCGTAGAGGTGACTAAGTGACCCTCATCTAACCTCTTACTCAAGAACTAATCCGCGAGCTATTCATAACATGGATAGTATTAAATAGTAGTATAAGGCACTAAGAATATATAAAAACAAGGAGAACTTCTGTCTTCTTTAGACTCTGGAGGTGTGTCCAGGGCTTTGACCTTCCTGAAGATGCCGGACATTATACCCTCATTCATACTTTCAGACTCTGGAGGAAGCTGCGGAAGAACCCTGGCTACAGAAAATTTCTCAGCCTTCATCCGGGAATCGAAACCAGACCTCTGGAGTTGCAGATTAGGTTGCTAACCACCAGACTAGAGAGGCAGTTTATTATTGTCCATTATCGAAACCAGCTCTTACGACTTTCACCCCCTCCTCAGGGCTGCCTTCTCGAAACGTCGTTATCCAGCTTGGCGGTGCAGTAGCAGATGACATTTTTCTATAACCCAATCAGAACGCATGAGATTCTTGTATTTGCTCCGCTATGGTTCCGATTCCAGTGAGTAGGGTAGAAACAGCGCCTGATCTAGCACCCTACCAGTTGATATTACAAGAGAGAAAGGTGACAGAAATGGTTCACCTTGGAAATTAATTAATTTGTTAATATTCAAGTTCCTTCTGCCCGACTCACTGCTATTGAAGACAGCAGATTTGCTTCATATTCAGGAGGCATTGAATTTAATCTCAGTTACAAGTTACCTGGATACGATTTTTTCGGCGGGGGGGGGGGGGTGGTTCCCATTTCCAGAGAGGACGATTGTCGTATAAGTATGTGTTATGGACTGCGCATTAATTTGGGCATTATTTTACCGATAATGTTATATGCACCAACATAACCTATCTTCCTTCGGGAAGAGAAAGCAATCAAACGATCAAGCAGAACGATTTTAAACAGTTTATTTAAATCAATACCTTCTCACTGACTGATAACACGCCAGCAGCCTGCGCTGCACCCAACCATCGTGTGCTTCGAGATGCTCTCGGACGTAAACATAACACTCGCCCAGTGCGTTTACCTTACCGCTGAAGAAGCCACTATTTCGGGCAATTCCACACAATCGAAATGTTATGTCTAATAGGTGTGAATGTTACTGAAATTATACGAGTATATTTGTTAAAGTAATTATTATGTGTTCCATAGTTAAGAAAGCACAAAAATGAACACATCGAAACCATGTATTTTAGGGTCGAAGAATGCTGACATAAAGGACTACAGATTCTCCAAATAATGTGTATTATTATCATGCATTACAGAAATAATTGCTTTTAATACATAAATAAGTAAAAATCTTCCTGTTCATTTTACTAAACAAATTCCGTTCCTTTTTAGATTACTGGGCTGAAATAGAAGTAATTTCCTTGTTATATGTAAGTGGTAGGTGAAGCTGCCACCCTACCCAGGAATGCTTATACCTGGCACATGAAGGTGTTGCCTGCCCTTCCCTTCCCCCTCACGCCAGGCGATAGCATCCCTAACCTATCCTTCATTCGAAAGAACTGGTCGTTTATCAAGATGAAAACACGCACCTGGCGTTGCCACCTAGAAATTAAACTTCTATTTTTACTTCACGTTGCGGCTCAATTCATTCGAATTAAGATAAAAAGACATTAAAGCATTATTCACACAATGTTTGCGCGACAGTTAGTGAAATAATAGACAATTTATATCCATTCAAGAAGCTAAATAGCTCCAAATATCTTACTTTTTTCTACGTAACGGTAACTGGTATACATACAAACCAAAACACCTGTTTCACATATTCAACTATTTCAAAGATAGGATTAGCTTAAGAGATTGCCAATCTGTAAGCAGTGTTACTTCGCCAGGTCACCCTGTGTTTCTTTATTTCCGGCATTTGTCGAAACGAATAGTCTATTTGAAGTAAAATGTCTTTTCTTTTACATTCAAAGTGTGTACTAGATTTTGTTATCCATTTCGCGTCTTTATAACAGCCTTAAATGTCTCATTTCAGTGTTTCGAATCTCTTCAGAGCATTTTATTGCTTTCTTTGCTATAGCTGGGCTGTAACATTCCAGTTTGTTGAGCTTTGCTTTTCATTTGCTTCGGCTTTCAATTTTATGTTCCCAACGCTATGTCTTTCCCAGATATTTGATAGATATTTGTTTCTACGATACAGCAACTATAATTTTCACAATGTTCCTTGTCATCAATTTTTAAATGTCCCAAAATATTTATGTACTACGATTGGAAAACTTGGACATTAGTTCATTGCTTGCTGGGACAACAGTGAATCGCCGAACTGATAACGTCTATAACCGTAGTCAAGAGGTCCCTCTTTAAATACCGTGGGCCCTCCAATTCGACTGGAGTCTTTCCAAGGTTTCCCTCAATCGCTAAGGTAAATACCGAATTGGAAACTTCAACCAACAACCCTAACTTTCACCTTTTGTAAAAATCTGATGTGTTGTACTCACATAACCTTCTACTCTTACACAAACTACTCCTGCAAACATTTATTCCTCTATTTACTTCAAGTTAATCAAAATAAACATTTGTAGAAATTATCTTATTGCTAATTTTCTTCTAGTTGTAAGATAAATGCGCTAGGTTTTAAGCCATAGTGAAATGATTTAAGAGTTCGTCGCTATAATATGGGTGTCAAATTCCGTTCTCTTTGCATGTGCAAAAGGAAAAAAAATTAATAAAATTAATAAAGATGTTCCACTTGAGATCACTCTATAAGTATTGACTAATTCTGACAAATAACAAGGAATATCTCCAAAATGGTTTACACCACAAAAAGATCATTTGAATATTACGTTTTAAGGAGATCTAGATATTTGTATAGTAAGACTTGGTTTCTAGCTTACCAGTTAATCAAAAGTGTTGTTGTTTTCTAGTGCCTTGCACCTGGCAATGAAGCCATTAGCATTCGTGCTTTCCAATACTTTTGAACTGTAGTTTCTTCTGATCTTAATGCTTCACAGGTCTTCAAGTGGTCTTCGTTCATTTCTGCTGGATCGTTACACAGGACACATATTGGTGAGGATGAGATACCTATTCTGTAGAGATGACTTGCTAAGCAGTTGTGATTTGTCAGTAGTCGGAAGGCTGCAACCGCTGTTTTCCTTGGTCTCTGAGGGATTATCTCTGGGTTGGAAAGTAGTATAAACCATTTTTTATCTTTGGCATTTGTTTCTATTTCTTGTAGGTATGTATGAGAAAATTTTTTAATGATCAAGCGTTTTATTGAGGAATATGAGAAATTGAATTTAGACTTTTGTTTTATTGTTGTGCCTTTCTTTGCAAGTAAGTCTGCAGCTTCATTCCCCATGACTCCACAGTGTGGTGGAATCCATTGGAGATTAAGTCTTATTAAGTTTTTGGAGTTGTGTTAACATTTTGTAGCATTCTCTAATTTTTGTTGACTTCTTTGTAGTATTTGAACATATTCCCTGAATTACAGCTTTAGAATCTGAAAGAATTACTGCCTTGTTAAATTTATTTAAGGGAAGATTTAATAACTGTCGGAGAGCAATGTGTATAGCCTCTAGTTAATCAAAATTCGTCAAGGGTAAACAGGACTACATAACTTATAGGCAGAAAATTAAAAATATACATTGCATTTCCCATAAAAGTGTCGTTAACAAATTGTATTTTCAGCAAAATAGAGCCATTTTTGAGAAAATGAAAATTTTCGAAAAATGTTTCACATGAAGCACAGTTTAGAAAGAATATTCCACATGGATGTCAAGCTTGGTTTCAACCAAGTTTTCGGTTTTAAGTTATGTTGTTCAGAGACAGACACACAAACACGCGCGCGCGTGTAGACCTTTTTTCTATAAATGTTTTTTTATAATTCAGAAGCCTTAAAACATATTTCCGGTGAAGTCTCGACATCGAATTTTTGGATCGAATGGAATACCTACTTCCTCTACTTACTATACACTGTAGAGAAAGTAAAAATACAAAACAAGATGGTAATAGCGATTGGACTGCCATCTACCCACAGATAATGAAAGTAGATTAGACTACACCCTAATGCCATCTTTTCAGCAGCTGTAGAAGCAGAGGTACAGTTACTATGCAAATACTTCTGTGGACGGGTGTGTGTGTGTGTGTTGTAGTGTTTAACGCCCGCTTTTACTACTACGGCACCGCAGGCGGTGACACTGATGATACATGAAGATGGAGCACCGGTGGAATGAGATGGCGGGGGAAACCGGAGCACCCGGAGAAAACCCGCCCTGACGCCGCTTCGTCCACCACGAATACCACATGCGGGTCCCTGGGATCGAACCCGGGCCGCCTAGGTGGTAGGCGAGCGCGCTGTGGACGGGTGTCGAAGTTAGCTTCTGCCTGTCACTGTGCACAGGCGTGTGTGGACATGCGATGTTGGGCATGAGACCTTCCGCAAGGTACAGTATGATTTGTTCGTCCTGAACCTGCTTAGCTGCGTGCGCAGTAACTGGACTATGGTCTAATATCTTATGGGAGGGGTTTTGGGTCGGCAGTAGCCGAGTAGCGTGTTGGAGGTAACAAAAGCAGGTAAGGAGAATTCTACCAAACTTTCTCCCCCACCCCAGACTACCTTCTCCTCCTCTGCGTTTCTGCAGGGTTGGGTCCAAATAATCAAGCTGTATCTCCTAACAAATCCGTCGCCATATAACGACGAAGTTAAATAGACGTAAAGTGGAGAGGAAACAGTGAATCTTTATTTGCAGATGAATGAAATACAAAACAAACGAAAAAAGAATCACGCTATGCGGGGCTCTTAAGTCTGCATACACTGGTGCATCCCATGGTGCAAGGTGCAAGAAAAGTTGACTTCAGTTCAAACCTCCACTCGCTATTTTCTTACGTCTCTCTCTCTCTCTCTCTCTCTCTCAATTTCTCTCTTTATCGTTTCCCTGTTCCTGACTTGCAGCGCTGTTTCTTCCTCACTGTGTAATCTTTACGTGGAGTGTTAATCTAGTTAATTTGGTTTTTGATATCAAATTTAATCTTCTGTTTTAATGGTGTAGAAAGCAGTGTTATAAATGTCATTTTTGGTAAAGAACGCTTTTCTGCAAGATGTAGGTAACAACTTGTTTAGTTCTATCTCTCTAGTATCCTCTTATACGTGTTTGCGTGTACTTCGTTACGATGCCTTTCAACAGATGATTTTCTTGCACAGTAACTATTGTACTGCAGATAAAATAATAAAAAATAAGGAACTTCTCCTCTGATTTAAATGCACTTTCGGTATTATTTGCTTTCTTTGGAGCAACACACGCTTCCTCGGTTCTTCGGTCTATAGCACGCGAAATGAGCCGAGCTTAACCGAGTCGCCACGATGCACGGTGCAAGAACCTCTGCACCTTGGATAGCATCCGTGTAATTTTAAGCTTTAAGAAACCCTGCACTGTAATATAAGTAGCAAGTTTATTAATAGATGGTCTTTGAATTAATTTTTGATATAGGTGCATTAGCATGTGAACAACGGTCGGATCTAGGTGAGCGGCGAAAGGGGAAGAGTACGGAAGCATTTCACCTGAGTGGCTGGAGTGTTCACAAGGGTGGTCCTCATTAGTTGTGGGTAAGTGCGTCTAGTATTGGTTTGATGTAAAAAGTATTAACCTATGAACACAAGTTGAACTGAGGCTGAGACTCTTGATTACTATCAGTGTCTTCGATCTGAACTGTAGCGTACTTTTGTTAGAGGAGCTTCCAAATGCTTTTGAAGACTTTTAGACTTAGACTTATTTTATTGAGGAAAAATTTGCCTGGTGCCGGTACAGAGGGGCCCGGCTTACAGGCTAAAATTGACATTAATTATAATTTACAATATTTACATGGGTACTCTTGTTAGCTTTTATATCATCAAAAAACCCATACAGTGAGCGGCTTTAGCCTACCGAGAACAGTTTTTGGGCGTATTCTCAGTCTTTTGTCTGTCTGTTTTTGATAGTTTTTTTTTTTTTAATTTATATACACGGATACATACACTCACTCACTCCTGACAGGTTAAGTGGCCCTTTATATACCGTGTTTCTGTTTCGAGAAAGTTCATAGTTTAACGCTTCCTGTTTCTAGAGAAATCTAGTAAAATATTATCAAATAAAGTAATCAACGGGACTGATATGTGGTAACGCCCGATAGGTAACCAATATTTCCAAAGTACAGACAACTTCAAATGTTTTCCGACTCACATGCTCCTAGCCGTGGGGGGAATACAGGATGACTTATCTACTAGTTATGCCAGGTGGTCTCAAAGGTCGACTTGCCAACTCATGCCGGTATATAAGTATGATACCTGTCTTAATGTGCTTGTAAGTCCAAAGAGAATAAAATTTCAACACTTGTTCGTAAGAAAGTAATCTAAATGTAACGAAAGCAACATTTACGTTATAATTCCAGAACGAACTCGCAGCGAGGATGGAGACTAAGTATTTGATATTAGAATCGCTATATCACTCTATAATGAAGCTAAATTTAAAAAGTTTAAGCAATTTAATTCACCACGTTTTTTAAGCTACGCATGCGCACTGTAAAATTTGGCAGCGGCAGAGGCGGTTTAACATTTCCTTACCAACATAAACCACTGCATATTATTATAATGCGCACTCGAATGTACTTGAACGAGTTCCTATAACAACGAATTGTGACAGAACTTCCAACTAAACACACAATCACCTCGAACTCCTCCTCCTGCTATTCTACTGTCTACACTTTCTGGTTGTTGCAAAAAAATCCCAAGTATTCCTTTAGGCCACTAAAGAGAGGTACCGTGAGAAGAGAAACGAAACAGACACATCTGTTAGACTCTTAAATAGACCGTGTATCATAAAACAGTTTTTCCGTCAGACGCCAGCCAAGTGAACATCCCCGTTAAAAACATTTGACGCTTGAAACAAGAGACGCTCGTAAAGCCGTAGCCGTAAAAGCCTTATCTGCCATTCCATTGCACGAGCGCCCCTACCAGCAGTCCGCATAACTAGACGCAGACGAGCAAATTTAATTTGAATATCATTATACTAAAGGGTTTACGTGCAGAGCAGCTCATTTTAAATTTTCGCGTTTGTCTCAGTTTAATGCTATGTTATGTGGGGTAACAGTACCAGCATAAACTGTTCGTGCTCCTCGAGAGAAACGTGAATTAGCACTTCCTTGTACGTACTCCAGGTAAGTTTTTGTTCTCTCTGCATGGTCATTTTCCCTGCAGTTAAGTTGAATAGAAGACTCTTTGCTCTACTTCTCAGATAATGTAAAGGAAGTAGTACATTCGGCTAGAATAGGCGTCGTTAACTAGCCCTTAGTTCCTTTTTGAACACTGCATTCATGGTGTTGCAGCGAAGTTGCAGGTATACCAATATTCCACATGTTGCAAAAAATTATTTAAACCTCTGTGTTACACACATGATTTTCTCTACTGTAAACACAATTCTTAGAAACGCTTATTCAGCTATCTAATTGTTAATTGATAAACATCTGTAGATATATAGGGCTGGGATTCACTGATAACATGGACATTCATTAAGTTTTCCCCTTACATTTTAGCCCCTTCAAAGGCATGTCCTCTACAGCCGATTAGATATGACAAACCGAATGCATTCATTCTAGTTCTTTCTCTTTTAATCAATAGGAATGAAAGCATAAACATATTTTTCGTTATTTCGCCATTTTGTTACCCTTGTTTTGCTTATTGGCTAAGGTTATTTACCAGAAGGAGTGGCACACCCTTGCACCCGGACCTAAAGCAACCAATGAAATAGCCATGGCTTCGTAGAACGATAAATAACGCGACATAGATATTAGGTACGTGAGATTTTCTTTGGCGCTCTTTGTACAAGGGATTGGAGTCACGCCTCGAGCATGGGTAGCGTGTATATGTGTGGAAGTACAAATGAGAGAGGAGGTGTGTGTGTGTGTGTGTGTGTGTGTGTGTGTGTGTGTGTGTGTGTGTGTGTGTGTGTGTGTGTGTGTGTGTGTGTGTGTGTGTTTACTAGAAAAATATCCGGATGGCTAAATGTTTCTTGACGACCAAAGGAAAGGGAGAAAAGTCAATAACATTCCTATTTGAGAACAGGAATACCTCGGAAATGTTTTGGTCCACAAAATTGATTCTATATAAATTCTACAGTTTTTACGGTTTACCAGTGTAAACTTCATTTGCCATAAAAATATCTTAAACATATGACACTTAAATCAAAATTCTTGGTGCCATTTTTGAAAAAATCAAAATTTTCGAAAACGTTTTCTATGTAAAGGGTAGCTTATGGTGGAGGAACTTTCTTCAAAATCGTTGTGTCGTATCCTTGAAAGATACGAAGCTTAAATACCAACTTCGGTTTTTACCAACTTTTAGAGTTACGCTGTTTTCTCTCTCTGTCTTTCTCTCACCTTGTTCTACTTTTTTTTAATACAGACGGCGTCAAAATATATTGCGGGTAAAATCTCGACATCGAAATTTTGGGTCCATGGTTACTATACGTAGTAGAGAAAATAAAAAAAAAAAAAAAAAGAAATTATACCGGTATATTTTTTAAAAGGATAAAAATTTGCTGTAAAATTTTTCAAACTAAAGTTGTGAATTTTATAAATGTTGCACATGGTATCGTTAATACGATAGGACAGTGACACCAGGAATCATTCTCCTCTTTTTGTCCTTCCAGTTACTTTGAATTAGCAGTGTGGGCGTGCAGGGTAAAGGCAATTGACCAATGTGATACTTCTGTCCCTCTGAGTTTCGCAAAATAAGGAAGTCAGTATCACAATGTCCCGTTAAAACTCTAACCGGAATCCTCCCTACATTTTTCCTTGTCCTCATACTATGACGTCATCACCGAAAGGTAATTGGGAAGGGGTAAAACTAACCGATGTTTCTCCGCAGTGCAATAGTGGAATTTACTTGGCGTCTCAGTCCAACCGAGATTCGAACTCGAGTCCTCTACCCCTACGAAGGTGTGGTAGTAATATGATTAGCAGTGTCATTGTTTTAAAATAAGGGAAAACTCCAGCTTGGCTAATTCTGTCGTAACACGCCTCATTTACAGGTTTGTTTTCCCTTCAGCACGTACATACATATGTGTAAGGTGGAGTGAGTGGCAGGTGTTGCTACACATTAGGACGCTCGCTCCCCTGAGGCAACACTCAAGGGTGTTCAAGTATGCACCTGTGACAGTATGTCATCAACATCATCATCATCACACAAGCCGCCAGCTAGCGTCATAAACATTTATAGCCTTGACGTCGCTAGGTTGCTGACCCTAGCTTTATAAGCTCACGGACAGGCAACCCCTAGCGGGGGTGGACGCAGTGCTGCATTAGGCTCAGGAGGACTTTATTTCACATGCAACTGGAGATTTAAAAAAGTCTCATGCGTTACATTCACAGCACTTTCTCTCCCCTTATCGTTTATCTTATATTTACAAAAGTAGTATTCGTTTTAAGGGTACTTATAGCAAAGATAAGTACTACATACCTTGCACATCATACTCAAAAAATTACTAGCTATTGATGGAGTTCTTCAATATATCTCACAAGCAACAGAACACAAGCTTGCATTGTCATCGAATCTAGTAGCAATATAAATAAATATAAGCCAACAACATACTACTATCGAACAGCACCAAAGATATTGCTAGACTTAATAGAGAAGGGAAAAGAAATACAACTTCAATGGATTCCTGAACACTGTGGTATATCAGGCAATGAAATAACAGATGAATTTGTCAAAACCACTGCAACATTAGAACCAAAAACTTCAAAACACATGAAAAATTAATAGCTAAACTCTAGTAAAGCTTTTCAAAACATTAAAATAAAATAATTTTAGTAAAAATCTTCCAAACGTTACATTTGCATTTCACGACTTTAAAAATAATATACTCATTTTTAAAAGTTTTATTATGTAAATGCCTACATTTATTTAATGCGCATTGAAAATCTGAATAAAAGTACTTATTTTCAACTTTGAGGTTCCTGAAAAATATTTTTCACCACTTTCATTCAATTCTTTTGAAATTTATAATATAGGTTCCAAAAACGAAAGCAATTAAATATATCATATACTTTTACCTTCTCTGCTACGTATGAGTAGGGAAAGTATTGTATTGTGCCCAAAAATTTTATGTCAAGATTTCACCGGAAATGTATCTTTTGAGCTTTCCTGAATCCTAAAAAACACAGATTTAGAAAAGGTCCGCGCTTGCGCATGTGTGCGTATGTGAACAGCATTAACTCAAAAAATAAAAGTCGGTTAAAATCAAAGGTGGTATTTAATATCTTACAAGGATACGACACCAAGATTTTAAAGGAAATTCCTCCACCCTAAAGTGCTCCTTACATAGAAAATTTTACGAAAAATTTTATTTTCTAAAAAATAGCTTTAATGATTTTGATTACATTGCCATATGTTTAAGATACTTTTATAGCAAATGAAATTTATATTTTAAATTTACTGCCTATAGCCTATAGTCCGGTTTATTGATGATGACTTTTGCATAACTGGTAAACAGTAAGACATAGACAAAATCTTGCTGTACAAAAAATGTAGGTCTCGCTAAAATATACAAGTTATTTATTTTTTATATGTTAAGCATGCAAAGCTTTAAAAGATTTGACTATCGCTCAAAGCCTACTGTATTCTAATATTCCCTTTGCACCTTCAAGGAAATAAACAATAACATAATTTCTAGAAATGCTTATCTTAACTAATATAACAAGATATAGGAATAAGAGTTTGTAAGAATGGTTAGTACAAGAGTGCAGAAAGTCATGTGAGTGCCACATCAGATTTCGGGTTTTGAGTTATTAATTTTTAAACCTGTATAAACCTTAACAAATAAACAAACAGAAATTTCCGGTTCTGGGGTATTAAAATAATTTTCTTTTGAGCTAACGCTAGTAAAGCAAAATTATTACAGATTTATAAGATAAATGCAATAGAATTTTAGAAGACTTGTTTTTAAAACTGCATGGTGTGGGGCATTTGTATAGGAAAATAAAATCCAGATTTAAAATTCAATAACTCAGAAACAAAGGAATGCAAGATCCTGTAATATTGATATATTACAACTTTGAAAACAAATTTTCAGCTAAATTGGCGGTTTTTCAACAAACCTCTCTTGCATTACAAAATGTTTGACAATTATTTATAGGTTAAAGGAATGTCGCTTGTTCGGTAGGTGTTGGTAAGGTGGAAGCAGCTAGTTCAATTCAAATTTGAGATGGGATGTGGATCTTTGTCAGGCAATAAATCTGAGAGGGAAGCGAAGCGAAGCGAGTGAAGTTAGCTAGTCTGGAGAAAGGTATCTTTAGAACAGTAAGATGAATAGCGCTTGTTCTAAGTAGCAGGTCGGGAATAGATCGGCTCTTGTAGTACTTACTTACTGAACAGCTTCATGACGCACGTCTCTTACCTGAAACAAAACACAAGATATTTATGTACCTACTACAAAGTTTCTCACAATTTATGTAACACAGCTAGTAACATGAATAAGTAAGCCAATACATGTTGGCTACACTGAAGAAATATGATAATGGAAAGTGGACTTAAACTTGTGAAAAACAAGTTCAAATACTACTTTGGGATGGCTACAACGTCAATAAATTTTAAAATAAACTTGCGGACCCGACAGACGTCCTGTTCAAACGCTGCATATCCAAAAATTATACAATTATGTGAATAAGCTAAAGTTTCACTGTGAAAAATAAACAAAAAACAAACCATCGCTAATGTCGCTTCTTCTGTGGGTTAGAAGTCGTCATTGCGCATTCTCTGTAGCGGGAAAGTGGCCATGTTTATTGTAGTTACTTGATTATATTACTATATAAGAAAATGAAGTAAACAGAAACGAAGTAAACAGGCTGGGTGGGTGGGTGGGTTCCAGGCTGTATCTGTAATGTACATCACAGTACCCCTTAGTAATATGTCGGTCTGGGTGGCTCAGTTGGTTAGACGCTTGCCTACTGATCCCAAGGTCGCGGGTTCAAACCCGGCCCAGGTCGATGGTTTTTAAGTGTGCTTAAAAACGACAGCTCCATGTCAGTAGATTTACTGGCATGTTAAAGAACTCCTGCGGGACAAAATTCCGGCACACCGGCGACGCTGATGTGATCCTGGCAATTGACAGCGTCGTTAAAACAACAAAATATTTACAAAATACCCTTAGTAATATACTTCATTCTCTTTAATGTTAACAACGCACGCTCGCTTCGCTCAAGTCATTTGTTATGATCAGTAGACGCTAATTACAATCAAGGGTGTTATTTCCAAAGGGGTTGTTCCTGGACGGGAAATGATGCATTACGCAGGAAACCAGCTTATTTACCTACCTTTGTCGTCTATCTCCTTTGCTTTTGTAGTGGTTACTATCATTTATCGTATAATGTTCCAGTGGTTAGCCCTCTAGCACAATTTACACAATGTATATTGTTTAATTACACTTTAAAAGCGTACTTCAAAAAATAATAATATATTAAATTTGAAGGTTAAGCGGATTGTTATAGAAGCCCTGTGTATACCTACATCATTGGAATTCATAATAAATCATACAAAATACTCACTTTAATAGTGCACCTTACATATTTGCACAATGTATATTTGTTAATTACACCTTTAAAAATGTTTTCTCAATAAGCACGCACTTTTAATGTAATATTAACGCTAAGCTGCGACAAAAACGTCCTATAATCACATCGCAACATTAACTACCGGAAATTCTAAAACGCGATCGCAGCGCTCCTGGACGTGTGAACCTAAACCACCCAAAGATCAACAACACACAAATAAAAGTATTAATTATAAAGAACATGTTCTACAAATGTTTAAAACATTCCTCTCCAGTAGGCAGAGATTCAACATGACATGCCGAAAGACCTAGGAGGTATCACTGGAACTTCCAGAGCTGCAATTACAGGGACGTCGTTACGTGAGCTAACAGCGAGGAAGATACCATTATATTATTTAAGAATATCCATCTCTAAAATATGCAACTTAAGTTGGATTCATTTAATATTTTAACAGAATACTTAGGATTTCATATGTTATATACAGTCGAGTGCATATAATACAGTGGTGTATGTTGGTAAGGAAGATCCAGCTCTCATCCCTTATGTGATTCTATCACTCCTCTTAATATTTTTACTCCACCCCCTTTTTTCCTTATCTCCTGGACCTGAAATCGGTGTGTGATCGTAGATTAATGTTGTTGGAAAGCTTTGCCTTCCAGTCACTTTGGCAGAAACTTTCTACTCCTCCCCTTTCGCCGGTCACCTAGGTTTGACCTTCGTTATTAGGCTCATGCGTGTGTGTCAGACCTTAATTGAAACTAATAAGCTATTGCTTTACCTAGGACTAGTGTAGAATATAGATAAACGTGTTTATAACAACACTAAATAAAGAAAAACATAATAAAAGACCAAAAGCATTGTCACTGCTTTATGTATTGGAGTGCATACCAAATTCCAAAGATATTTTAACATTAGTATTTGAAATATTACAGTTTTATTGGCCTTATTAACATTTTGGATTTGTACCTTACTGAAAGTCACTCTACTCCCCCTCTACACCTTCACAACGATACGTTGTTACCTCGACAGTTTATTAGCTACTGGAGCCCGTAATAGGGATACTGTCGCCCTGCAACAAGCGTAAGGGGACCTTTACGGAAATAGTCTTCTGCTCATCGTACAGATTGGCAAGCTTTCGTTGTGCCAGCTCTACTTGTGGACAAGATGCTCTTAATTTAAGGCCATATGTTAACACCACACTATTTATAATATACGTTTTCTGGAGTATAAATCAGACACTAATATTAGGCATTAATAGGTAAACTGTGGTACGACTGGGTAAAGCAGTATTGCGAAACAATGGAATACCGGAATGCAGTGTTTGTGAAAAGGCGAGCTTGTCATAGACACAAGATTTAGTAGCAACAATACAAGTGGAGTGAGAGATATCGGGCGGGCGGGCAGGTTTCCAGCCCTGCTCCACCCCATTGCTTCACAACAACTCCTGCTGCCGAGACCATACCGCCTCCAATACATATTATTTATTTGCTTTATAGCCTGCTTACCAGACTTATTGTAACACCTGGGCTCCTCAAGTTTCTATGGCAACTGGATATGAAGCGAAACATTTGGGTCATCGATCAAATCCATCATATTACAATAAATTATTCAAGCTAACAAGCTCCATACATCGTGTGTTGTGTATATTCGCAAAGTACTCAGGATAGTTTCAAGAGGGAAAACTTAGATAACAGCGAACAAAGCTAATGTGTACCCTCACATGGATTTTGTACTCATTCTTGTACAAACTGCTTTTAAAACAGCTTTTTTATTTTCTCTACTGGTAATTAGGGGAAGTATTGTATTCCACCCAAAAATTCCATGCCGAGATTTCACCGGAACTATATGTTTTAAGATCCCTGAATAAAAAAAAAGCATTTTTAGAAAAAGACCCGTGTGTGTGTCTGTTAGTCGGTCAATCTGTCGTTCGGTCTATCTCTCTGTCTGTCTGTCTGTCTGTCTGTCTGTCTGTCTGTCTGTCTGTCTGTGTGTCTGTATAACTCAAAAATGAAAAGTCGGTTAAAAACAAATTTGGTATTCAAGTTTAATCTCTTTCAAGGATGTGACACGAAGATTTTGAAGAAAATAGCCCCACCGTAAACCACCCTTAATATGGAAAATGTCTCGAAAATTTTTATTTTCTTGAAAATGCGTCTAACGATTTTGATTAAGGTGTTATATATTTAAGACATTCGTATGACAAATCAAATGTATATTTTGAATTTTCTGGTTATAGTCTATGTAGTCCTGTTTATTCTGGATGACTTTTGAATAACTAGTAAACCTTAAGAGATAGACCAAAATTTATTATACAAAAATATAGATCTCACCAAAACAAATAATTTATGTATGAATAAATTCCGCTGTAGAGTGAACCATTTCAGAGATAGTCATTATTTGTGTCAGTTTTGGGAAACTTACTTTCGTGAAATGGAACTTCTTTCTTCATTTATGTTAAGCGTGCCAAAAGAACGGGATCTCAAAGCTTTAAAATATTTGACTATCACTCAAAGCTTACTACATTCTAATATTCCCCTTGTACCTACAAGGAAATAAGCAATAAGATAACTTGTACAAATGTTTATCTTAAACACGAAGAAGATATAGGAATATGAGTTTGTAAGAATGGTTAGTACAAGAGTAGAGAAAGTCATGTGAGTGCAGCACATCAGATTTCTTTTCTAACTACTTCATAAAAACTGAGATAGACATTTGCAGAAATGGATATAGATACGTATAGGTACAACGGGAATAGGAGAATACAGCAGACTTAAACGAAAGTCAAGTTTTTTAAGAACTGGTTACTGTGTGATTGTTTGACATACTGCTCTCTTTGCATAGCCAGAAAAATAAACAAATAACTGCTGTGAGGAAAATAAAACCAATAACAATGAGTATCTCGAAAAAGATTATATCTACAAAATATTTGGCATAAATTGTACACTTATGCGAAATCTACATATTTGTAGTAGGATTTCGTTTGTCTTACCGGTCCTGCGGTTTTTCAGTGACTAAAGTCACCCAGAATGGAGGGAACTTCCCAGAAGAGGCTATTCAAGATATTTAATTTGTTATGAAGGTATCTTAATCATAAGGTACTTTAATCAATATCGTCAGGACCATTTGTGAGAAAATTAACATTTTTTTTTAAACTGTGCAGGGTAGTTTAGGTTGGGAGATTTTTTTTTCTTAAATATTCATCTCGCCTCGTTAGAAGAAGCTGAACTTAAAATAAATTTGTTTTTAATTGAGTTTCCATTTTCACCTTATGCTATTCATACATACGCGCGTGCGCGCGCGCACACACACACACATTTCTAAAAATACTTATTTTTTGGAATAAAGAACATCTATTTCGGAGAAATATTGATATCTTGTTTTGGATAGAACACAGTACTTTCTTTTTACAGTAAGTTCGTCATACAGAAAATACAAATCTGATGTGTTGCACTCACATGACTTTCTCTACTCTTGTACTAACCATTCTTACAAACTCTTATTCCTATATCTTCTTTGTGTTAGTTGAGATGAGCATTTGTACAAATTATCTTATTGCTTATTTCCTTGTTGGTGCAAGGAGAATGTGGGAATACAGTATAAGCTTTGAGCAATAGTCAAATGTTTTAAAGCTTGCACGCTTAACATGTAAAAAAATGAACAATAATGTTCCATTTCACGAAAGTTTTAATTTTTCCGAAACAAAGAATATCTCCGTGATGGTTCACTGCACAAAAAAATTTATTTGGACGTAAATTGTGTGTTATAGTGACATCTACATTGTTTGTATATTGAGAATTTGTCTATCTCTTACGGTTTAGGAGTTATTCAGAAGTCATCTAGAGTAAACAGGACTACATAGGCTATAGCCAGAAAATTCAAAATATACATTTCATTTGTCATAAAAATATCTCAAACATATGGCATTTTAATCAAAATCGTTAGAGACATTTTCAAGAAAATCAAAATTTTCGAAACATTTTCTGTGTAAACGGCAGTTTAGGGTGGGGCTTTTTTCTTCAAAATCTTCGTGTCGCGTCCTCGAAAGACATTAAACTTAAATACAAGCTTTGGTTTTTAACCGACTTTTCGTTTTTGAGTTATACTGCCCACAGACTGACAGCCACACGGACCTTTTTCCAAAAATGCTTTTTTTGAATTCAGGGGGTCTCAAAACATATATTTCCGGTGAAATTTTGACATCAATTTTTTTGAGTGGAATACAATACTTCCTCTACTTTACTATACGCAGTAGAGAAAGTAAAATACAGACATTAAACAACAGAAATCTCTGAAATCATGATAAACATTAACTAACCGTCAGTAAACATAGGCAGTTGATAGAGTTTTGGTACAATTTGAAAGTTAAAATCTCGCGAGAAACTGCAGGAGTTAAATTTTTGTTAATAAACCGCTTAAATTAACATGTCGGAGAATCTTGGCGAAAAGGCAGAATCGTCTGCTGAAATAATAACTAAATGGTTAGATGATCCAAGCAGTTCACCAGTTGTACGATGGTGTCGACATTGGCCGAGGAAATGATTCCACAATAATGGTTGGTAGAGGCCAAATAAAACAGATGTTTTTCATTAGTACACATGTGTGCCAACAAAATACGCATTAATACTTTGGTATTGTTGAAAGCTATATTCATACGGATTTACACATACCTTTTTCTTATTTTAATGGATCTAGAAATGTTTAAACATTTACAGTCTAGCAGTAAGTTTACTCGCACCGCTCTTAAAAATGCTACAGGTATCCCTTCGAGTTACTTCCACCATTTTTATCTGTTGTATACATCTCTTTGTGTACTGCCCTCTTAATTACTCTGTGGCTGTACTTTTCTCTGTTTATCATTCTGCTCTGTCTTGTTTTCTCCCTCTAGGGTGCCTTTTAAAATATCCACAAAGAAATAGTCTTCAGCGCATTGTTATAAAGTTACCCGGTTGTTCATACCTTTAGTTTATTGTTCTTTTCTTCTTGTTCTGGGAGATAAGAATTAATATGAAACGGTTTGCACAATATTATAGCTATTACCTGTCTTATAAAGCGTGACTCAGGATTTCCCACAACGACGTTGTAGGGTACAAAGAACTGACTCATCAAGAAAATAAATGCCTGTGCAAAATCAACTATAGTGTTTACAAAACTATTGTTGACAACTCATTTTTACTTTCTCCACTGCTAAGTAGGGGAAGTATTGTATTCCGCCCAAAAATTCGATGTCGAGATTTCACCGGAAATATGTTTTGAGACCCTCTGAATAAATTAAAAAAAAAAAAAAAAAAAAAAAAAAAAAAAAAAAAGAAAGAAAGACATTTTTAGAAAAAGGTCCGTGTGTGTGTGTGAGTCTGTGTGTGTGTATGTGGACAGTATAACTAAAAAACAAAAAGTAATTTAAGTTTAATGTCATTCAAGGATGCGACAGAAGATTTTGAAGAAAATAGTCCCACCCTAAACTACCCTTTACATGGAAAACTTTTCAAAATTTTTTATTTTCTTGAAAATAACCAACGATTTTGATTAAAATGTCATATGTTTGAGATATTTGTATGACAAATGAAATATATATCTTGAATATACTGGCTATAGCCCCTGTAGTCGTATTTACTCTGGACGACTTTTGCATAACTGGTAAACCGTTTGAGATACACCAAATCATACTATACAAAAAATGTAGATCTTGCTAAAATACATAATTTATGTGCAAATAAATTTTCTTGTAAGGTGAACCATTTGGGAGACATTCCTTGTTATGTGTGTTTCGGAAAACAACTTTCGTGAAATGGATCATCATTGTTCATTTTTTTATATGTTAAGTGTGCAAAGAGAACGGAATCTCAAAGCTTTAAAAGATTTGACTATCGCTCAAAGCCTACTGTATTCCAATATTCCCCTTGCACCTACAAGGAAATAAGCAAATAAAATAAGTTGTACAAATGTCTATCTTAACAGGAAGAAGAAATAGGAATGGTTAGTACAAGAGTAGAGAAAGTCATGTGAGTGCAACACATATTTTTTCTGCAATTATATGGAATAGTTTGGCTTGGTTTATTTATTCTTCGTAATATCTACATCCTTCTAAAAACTTCCTAATACAAGGAATATTTTCTAATTCTAATCCATCAAAAGTTCCTTTTTGCTTTTCTACGAGTACATAATAGGTAGGTGAAGTAATGTGCTCCAACCAAAGTTAGATACCGAGACTTCACTAGAAATATACGTTTTGAAATCCCTGAATCCAACTAATAGAAAGTGAGTGTGAGTGACTGCGAGTGTATGTCAGTGAGGTGTGTGTGTGTGTGTGTGTGTGTGTGTGTGTGTGTGCGCGAGCCTGTAAGCATGTGCGTGTTGCGCGAGAGTGTGCGCGAAGATGCGCGAGGTGTGTACGCCAAGTGTATGAGCGAGAGAACGTGTCAGTGTGTGTATCAGTGCGAAGGAGAGACAGCGAGAGAGAGCGAGAGCTTGCGAGAGAGAGAAAGTTTGCAAGAGAGAGCTCGTGAGAGAGATAGCTCGCGAGAGAGGGACAGCTCGCAAAAGAGAGAGAGAGCTCGCGAAAAAGAGAGAGTGACAGATCGCGAGAGAGAGCCCGCGAGGGAGAGAGAAGGCGAAAGAGAGAGACCTCGCGAGAGGTAGACAGAACCCACGAGAGAGAGAGAGAGAGAGAGAGCCCGCAAGAGAGAGAGACAGCCTGCAAGAGAGAGACAGCTCGCGAGAGAGAGAGCTCGCAAGAGAGAGAGACAGCCTGCAAGAGAGAGAGACAGCCTGCAAGAGAGAGAGACAGCCTGCAAGAGAGAGACAGCTCGCGAGAGAGAGAGCCCGCAAGAGAGAGAGAGAGAGCCCGCAAGAGAGAGAGACAGCCTGCAAGAGAGAGACAGCTCGCGAGAGAGAGAGCCCGCGTCGGATAGACAGAGCGCACGAGGAGCCCGTGAGAGAGAGCCCGCGAGAGACAGTGGAGGTTCGTCAAGCAGTTTCGTGAGAGGGTTCGAGAGTGAGTCCGTGAGAGGATTGGAGAGAGTGTTTGAGAGAGGGATCGTGAGAGGGTCCGTTAAAGGATCCATGAGAGGGTCTGTGAGAGGGTTCGTCAGAGGGTTCGAGAGAGGGTCCGTGAGAGCGTCCGTGAGCGGTCCCTGAGAGGGTCCGTGAGAGGGTTCGTAAGAGGGTCCGTGAGAGGGTCCGTGAGGGGGTTCGTTAGAGGGTCCGTGAGTAGGTCCGTGAGAGGGTCCGTGAGAGGGTTCGTTAGAGGGTTCGTGAGAGGGTTCGTGAGAGTGTCCGTGAGAGTGTCCGTGAGAGTGTCCGTGAGAGCGTCCGTGAGAGCGTCCGTGAGAGGGTTCGTTAGAGGGTTCGTGAGGTAAAGAGAATTCAAGTATTGAGAATTGCATTGTAGTAGGTTGCCTATGCTGATCTGTGATTTGATAAGTTCTTCCCATTATGTGCATTGCGTTGATTGGTCTAAACTCGAACGCGGGATTTTAGGTTCAAGTTGACTGCGTTTAAGGTGACAAATGAAAATTAAATTGCTGTTTTAGAGAAAAGTATGGGACGAATTAAAAAGTGCATTGTCATATATGTGTGATTACCAATTTCATGCAGTGCAAAGTAACAGCGTTGCCAACTCTGGCGAATTGTCACTAGATCTGGAGCCTTTTGAAGACAATTGTGGATGGTGCTAAAGTTTGGCTTGTTATATTTGTCAGTTAAGGGGCAATGGCGTTTTTAAACATCAAATAAAATAAATATACGGAGACACTACTTCCTTCAGAAGGATTGTGGTTGAATTTCTGCTCAAATAGGTAAAATAGGAAATCATTAGTGTAATTTAAATTTTATAAAACAGAACATTTCCAGTGCAATGGAGTTGTGGATGCCACAAGTGGATATTACAAAGATGCGGAGGCATCAATCCAATTTAAAGAACAGGTCGATTTTTCAATCTAAATTTTCTCCCTTCCACATTACAATGCTAAAACAAAGGGAATGGAATTTAGTTATAATCTTAATTCTAGAGGAGGGAAAAATATAAGCTAAAATTTTGTTCCTGAGAAAATAGAAGAAAATGTATGAATTTCTTGAAAATAAAGTAAAGTTTCAAGTCATACTAAAGCCCATGGAAAATAAAAAGAGTTAAATATGAATTCACCACCTACTTCAATTAAAGTTCATAAGGAATTATTACCTGAAATTACCATTGCAAGTTGCACTATACAAAATATGCATTAACATAAGTAGTTTTGTGATTTTAAGGTACGTTTATAAAATATGAATAGAGATGTATTAGAATTTCATTGTAAAGCAGTGAAACAAAGCTATTTATATTGCTGAATATATGTTTTTCAGTGACGGTGTCTAAGCATGCAAATTAGTACAAATTTCTAACACCAAATAAATATTTATTTATAGAAGTCGAAAAAAGCCTTATCTCCGCTTTTGAAGCCGATTTGTGCTTCGTTTTTCGTAGTTGTTCTTTCATCAATCTTGTGCAATAAACTTGTTTCATCAGTTGAAAGTATGTGGGGACCGAATTCAGTAACATAACTTTGAGGTTTGTTTCCTGAATTTAGGCGCCGTTATTAAACGTTATGTCTGCTTCAGCCGTGGATGACATACACGAGTGTAAAGGTCACCTCTGTGTAGCTATAGCTATGAATGGGGGTCTGGAACAACGAGAGGAAACACTTCAGTTCTAACACCTGTTTTTTATCTGAAGTAACAAATGACGAACAGCACGTACCAGTGAAGCAAATAAATGACTAATCACTTTTGCATTCACCAAAACGCACGAAACGTCTATAAGGAATAATAATATCCCTGATAAAGGCTACAGCAAGCAATTTCCATGTCTGGCTCATACATGGGAAAAAGTGACACAATGTGTAGTTTCCCCTACATCGTAGTTTTAACCCCGTCCACTCTGCCACACACGGTTAAGTGCCAGGGCACACTTCCCCTGTTATTTCTCAACCTCAAATAACTGATTAGTCCTTCAAATTGTGTCAGTGCTAGAATCACGTCATATAAGTTAAAAAGATATTTTAAGGCCGAACGGGAACATAATTACCTTTGTGTTCCTAGTAATAAACAAATTGCACTCTTTCTTATCTTAACTACTCTAACAAGCTCTTATTCGTCTATCTTCTTCGTCTAAGTCAAAATAAACATTTGGATTATCTTATTGTTAATTTACCTGTAGGTGCAATAGAATATAGTAGATACGTTTTGGGCAATAGTCAAATCTTTTAAAGCTAGTCGCTATATAAGGGCTTTAAAATTTCGTTCTCTTTGCACGGCCAGGAAACAAAAACTGAATGACGACCTTCCATGTAAGAAAAGTTTAAGTATTGCAAAACTCACACAAATAGCAAAGAATATCTCCGAAATAGTTCACTCTACAAAAAATGCATTTGGACGTAAATTATGTGTTTTAGCAAGATTTTTGTATAGTAAGATTTGGTATTTTCTTACGGTTTACCAGTTACACAAAAGTCATGACTACATAGTCTTTAGCCAGAAAATTCAAAATATACGTTTCATTTCCCATGAAAATATCTTAAATATATGGCATTTCAAATAAAATCGTTAGAGCCATATTTGAGAAAATCAAAATTTTCCAAACATTTTCCATTGACAGGATAGTTTGTGGTGCAGCAATTTTCTTTAAAATATTCGGGTCTCTTCCTTAAAATAATATTCTTCTTTATCTGATTACCCTCCCCGTATTTAGGAATTACTTCCACCTAGGACTTCAAGCCTGTGTCTGTCGGGGAGCAGAGGAACCTAGAGGACCAGACAAGAGTGAAGACCTAGAAGCGGGTGGTCAACCAAACACCAGGTATGATAGTCAGGAAGAGGATGATATAAAATGCAGGCAAAATGGATGATTGGAAAGGTAATTGTGGAGGAATTGGTGCAATGAGTGGCGGGGGAAACCGGAGAACCCGGAGAAACCCCGCCCTGACACCGCTTCGTCCATCACGAATACCACATGCGGGTCCCTGGGATCAAACATCGTCAGATTCGGTAAACGTTCTAGTAAACTAAGACAAAAGAACGAGCCAAGAGGAACAGCCTCTTCCAGCAACGTGGCTGAGGTCAAATGACGATTTTAAGTTCTTCACAAGCGAATTACCTTAAAGTTCATAATTATAATGAAACTTTTATCAAAGTGTGGTCAAGTATTTATGACGATCATACATATAGCATTTGAATTAAATATCTATATTTGAGCCTATATATTATCCTTTTGTTGTGGATTTAAATAATTTCATTTCTTAAGTACCTCCCACGGGTAAAACGGTTTTCTTAAATCCTAAGCCTATTTTAAAATACAAATGAAGCTATGTTGGAAAAAGTCTGATGTGTACACTCACATGACTTTCTCTAATTACTCTCATACAAACTATTGCTATAAACGCTTTTTCCTCCATTTCATGTTAGTTGAGGTAAAAATTTGCAGAAATTATATTTTGTTCATTTCTTTGTAGGTGGAGTATGGAAATACCTTGAGCGATACTCAAATATTTTAAACAGTAATTGCTGTGTGATGGCTTTGAGCTTTCATTCCCTTTGCACGGCAAATCTTCGTGTGTTTGATATTTAATATCCTTTACATTTTTAATTACGCTGTTCACAAAGATACATAGGATTTTTTTTTTCTAAAACGAAAAGCTGTTTTCTTTTAATTGAGTGGACCTCGAAATTTGTATTTCCGCTACAATGTCAATATCGAATTTATGGTTGGAATGAAAAATTTTTCAATTTTATAAATATCAGGTTGTAAAAATATTTAATAAGAATAATATAAATATAAACTTTTAAAATGGCTATAAGAGTTGCTTAAACAATCATTCACGAAGTTCTGATGAAAATTGGAAATAAACTGATCAAACTTTTCATACGTGGAATAGAAATGAAAAATACTAAATAAAGTTTTCTTTTTTTAAGGGACATTTAAGATCATTGGAATGTGCTTTACAGTACTGTGTTCAGGAGTGTTTCAAATACCTATAGAGTTATAAATATTGCCGGTGTTTAGATTATATATAGTATAAACAAAAAATTTAATTTGTTAAATTTTTCCACATTTTTATCCAATTTCACAAGTACACACGCTGATACACGAAACAGGATCAAAACCTAGACAGTTGGAATATTTTACGTTACTCATATACACAACCACGTGGTTACTAAAATGAGTAAATTACCCAATCTGTGGACTGAGAAATTACCCCTGCATTATTAATCGCGATCAGTTAAAATACCCAAGGACAGAGAAGCAAAGCCTATTACACTCACCAAAAGTGCCCCATTGCATCAAGCCTCACTGTTACTTAAAAAACACGTTCTTGTTGCATGCCGATGCGTTTACCTCGCTCTCGAACCAACAACTGACTCACCCTCTCTTAGCTGGGCAACGTACGGCGAAGAGGATAAACCACGCCACAGATTTCACCTGAGGTAAGGCACAATCAGAATTGAGGCAGTAAACGTAAAAAGGGCACATAGGTGAACACTTAGTTTTGAGAAAAAAGCAATTGAAATATTTGTCTTTCTGTTTCTTTGGTATTTTTTTCTCCTTTATACTATAGTCCCTGCTATTATTTAGAATAATTAATTCTGATGTGAATAATTAATGTGAGAAATGGCTTATATAGCACATAAATTAAATAAATAATAACATATATCATGATTATGTGCCCTTTTTATATCGACCGCCTCAATTTGTCAAAATGTTTCTTTCTGATACACGTAATGGAACGTACTTTCAGACAGAAGCGATTATCTCTTAGGAGTGCCTAACACTTCAGTAAAAAACATGATCATATTTCAACGTAAAAAACATCAGTTATATTGAAATTCAAAATTAAAGTTCATTCCCCATTAATATAAGAAAGTCTACATGCTTTTGTCAGACTACGTTAATACAGAATTACCGTTATATCAATTTAACTACAATATTTATCAATTTAAATACACAATACATATAGTTATCTGTTAAATTGAGGCTATAAATTCATCTATATTATATTAAGCTGGTTTCTGTATTTGTAGAAACTCATTTACTGTTCTTTTAAATTTGCTGGCAATTTATTAAATAGCACAGCCCCACAATACGTTACCGCTTTTGCAAATAGAGATGTTTTATGTTCAATAACTCTTAAATTAGTTTTCTTTCTAGCATTGTAAAAATGAATATACTCATAGGTCACAAAATTATTATTGTTATTCTTTAGATAACATAATGTAATATATAAGCACAAAAGTAGTCTTAATTCCTTAAAAAATGGGCTTCACGACTCAATTTTAACAATATTTGTAATGGATGTAACTATTTATTCACAATTTAATGTAAAAGTGTCATGCAAAGTATAATTTAAGGGAGATTTGGTGACCCAAAGTTAAGAATAAATTGTGACTAAATAGAAACGTTTACAAAGGCAAAACACCGGCCAGCCGCAACCCACCACACACCGTCGCCAGGTTTTTCAACCCCGAAATGAATGGGAAGCGACCTCCCGAATGCGGGCCACAGACGTCATCGCCTGTAGGTGGTAGTAATGGGTACTAATTTCGTAACAAAGGTGTTATAAAAAGGTATAGTAAGTAACAAATGAGTTTAATTCGGCGCTAGTTGTTAAACGTGTGTTAAAGAGGTGTCTGTCAGCAGGTTCCTGTAGGTATCCCACACACACACACACGTACGTTAGATATATTTATATTCATGAGGGAGTAGACCGCTCATAGACAGAACATATAATTATGGGGCGGTCTGCATGTCCCAGATAACGCTCTTATTACATTGCCATTGTTCCTACGGCACAGCTATTAATTCTTCTTGTGCGATTTCGGTATCTCTTGCCATCCTGGGACACCACTATTCGACTCTATTTAGATTACAGGGCGTTGCTATCGCCATCAGATATTATACTAGGCTATCAAACGAACCTGTTCCAGATACTGCTAAAGCAAATATACAAAATATAGCTGTGGGACATGGAACGGAATTTATATGAAGGAGCTGGAGGTTCCACAATATCCACAACGACTCTTTAAATATTAGTCCATTTGCCCCGCGTAAGCATAACTATGAAACTCAAATATTTTTTAACTTTCCCGATGTATCTCGGGGCGCGCTACGGATCAACACTTTACAAGAATGATTAAATTTCGTTCCCTCGTTAAAAACTTGTTTATTGTTCCGTTATATCACAAACAGTTAACATAAATCTTCTGGATTGGCGTCCTTTTGATAATGCGCTACGGGGTTCACACTACCCAAACACGGACTATGTATATCTGTGAGTTTGCAATTTTCTTCCATTTTTACCCCACCTAACAATCTATATGTTTGTTCTCTGCGTTGTTAATTCTGTTATTTTTTACAACACAATGTTCTTCCAATAAAACACTATACGCAGATAAATTTCCAAATTATTTGCGTATTTCGCGATTTCCATATGACGCCAACCAAAGCTATTGAAGAAGACAATTGAACATAAATGTTTGCCTACTATATTCACTATTTATAACTTAGGAGGCCTTACCGCTGCCCTTACAATTTTGCATTTAATCGCTCCATGGAGCTTACGCAGAAAATATCGCCTCAGACACGAGAGCAATATTAAAAAAAAAAAAACTTATGTGTGAACTCATATGACTTTCTCTACTTACTGTTGTAGGAAGTATTCTTATTCTCCTGCCTATTTCATGTTAATCGAGATAAAAATTGTAGAAATGATTGTATTATATATTTTCTAGAATGGAAGTAGGAAAATATTTTTAAGACCTGGTCGCTATGTGATAGCTTTTTTCTCTTTCGATCATCAGGATATAAAGATGAATAACGACTTCATATCTGAGAAAACTATTTAAACATTCAAACAGGTAGCAATAAATATCTCACAAGTGGTTGTTTTCACAAAAAGTCTATTTAGCATAAATTATTCATTTTAAAAAAGATATACATCTTTTGTGTGGTAATATTTTGTCTCTCTATAACCAGTGATATGTTTACTGTTAAAATTGCGTCCATGGCGTAATAAATAATAAAATTATTTTGAATTATCTAAAATACAAAAATGAGCTTCCCATTGTTGATGAAACGCGCACGTGCTCTAACTGCGCCGCTTAGCCTACTGGAATGGAGGGAGTTGCATACCAGACTAGAGGAGCTGGTTCCTAGGAAACAGTTAATGACACGCTGTCGTTAAGCGCTGGTGGATACCAATAATCAATCACAGTAGACAGTTCTCTAAAACTTTAAAAACAGGAAGGAAAAGACGCGAATTTTAAAAATACATGCTCTTTTATTGACACTAGTGTTACTCTGTGTCATAGTCCATGCTGAAATTTCTACAATTTCCTTTACTGCAGCTCTCCGTACGGACATCTGATTCTCAGGTGGCACCTTACGCTAATGACATTGTGGTCGAATGAGTTTCATTGTAAGCTTAATTACCTAAGTACACTAGCTTCACTAATTGCCTTTACCTGGTCAAGAACTGCATCACTAATGACCTCGTTACCAAAGTTTACACTGCTTAGCTAAGGACCATAACTCATGCTTATGAGCAGGCAGGGAACTTGGACACCTATGGAGAGAGACGACGCCTGACTTAGAGTACCTGTAGAGATGTTTACAATACGAGAGTGCCTCCTGAATTACACATCAAATATTTATCCTCTGCCCCCGTCAGACAATCTGACCTCAAAGACACTTTGTCGTAATATGGAGAAGTGAAAGCATCAGGAGATTTTCAGAAAATATATTGTAATGTGGTTTACTGTTAATTCCACAACTATAAAACTATATAATGAAAAAGAAACGTACCAATAAAAAATATGATGCCTTGCATTCACATGACTTTCTCTACTCTTGTACTAACCATTCTTACAAACTCTTATTCCTATATCTTCTTCGTGTTAGTTAAGATAAACATTTGTACAAATTATCTTATTGCTTATTTCCTTGTAGGTGCAAGCGGAATATTAGAATACAGTAGGCTTTGTGCGATAGTCAAATGTTTTAAAGATTTCAAACTCCGTTCTCTTTGCAGAGTTAACATATAAAAACAACGATGTTCCATTTAACGAAAGTTTTAACTTTTCCGAAACTCACACACATTACAAGGAATATCTCCGAAATGGTTCACCCTACAAGAAAATTTATTCAGACATAAATTGTGTATTTTAGCAAGATCTACATTTTTTGTATAGTACAATTTAGTCTATCTCTAACGGTTTACCAGTTATGCAAAGGTCTTCCAGAGTAAATATGACTACAGGGGCTATTGCCAGAAAATTCAAGATATGCATTTCATTCGTCATAAAAATATCTCAAACACATGACATTTTAATCAAAATTATTAGAGCCATTTTCAAGAAAATCAAAATTTTCGAAAAATGTTCCATGTAAAGTGTAGCTTAGGGTGCAGGAAGTTGCTTCAAAATCTTCGTGTCGCTCCTTGAGAGGTATTAAACTGGAACACAAACCCAAACACACGCACCTTTTTCTGAAACTATTTTATTAGGTTCAGGGGGGCTCAAAACATAATTTCGGGTGAAATTTCGACATCGACATTTTTGGTGGAATACAATACTTCCACTACTTACTATACGTAGTAGAGAAAGTAAAAATAAAAATACATTTTAGTATTGCAGTAATCTTAAAGCTCAATTTTAGGAAAGTGTCACAAAATGTCACTGGGTTATTTTCTGAAATCACGTACATAGTTCTTAGAATGATTTGCTATAATTAAACTCTATTCCTTAGTTAAGGATATTTTCAATATGTCACAAGCAATTTATTGGTTATATATCTTGGTGTTCTAAAAGTTAATAAGGTTTTAATAATGGCACCAAAAGAAGCATTTAATTTGGGTTTCTGAAAGCAGTAATTTATTGTTAATAGCCATTAAACTAATAGTGTGGTGTCCTTATAAGATCAGCATCACCAGCAGCAGCAGCAGCTATAACCAATATATTAGCAGCAGCAGGAGCAGCCCAGTTTGTGCACAGCTAATTACAGAGTACAAGGAACAGATAATAAAATGTTATGATACAAAATTTACGAACGTGTGTAAAGGGAATATAAAAGTCATTAAGTCGGTATTACTTTGTGAAACATAATTACAGCTTGTGAAGAGACAACTTTCTCGTTAGAGTTTAATTGCTTGCGGGCAACACCCGACACAGCTATTCCAATGCATAGAATTACCAAACTGTAGAGCTCAGGCGTTAAGTCTGTGGCCCGCATTCAAACGTTGTGGGTTCGGTTCCTGGCTGAGCTTTCTGACGCATGGGGTTTTCTCAGACTTTCTTCAGGGCCACCCCCGTGAGGATGAATAAGGTGAATGGATCCTAACAGGGTGAAGAGTAAAATTAAATTAAATACTGGAGGAAATTCTGAGGATATGAGCTTCCTTCCCAGGATTCGCTTAGGATCCAGGAAAACCGCCGAAACAACCTACGGGTCAGGAACGTCGGCCGCGAGGATCGAACCCACGACCTGCTGAAAGTGGACCACAGGCGTTACAGACTGACTGACAAGCTGACTACATCCCCCGAAATTTCTATTCTTCCATTTCATTGTACCTTTCATCCTGGTTGGTTATTTCAGGACTCTAAGTACGGTGAAAGAGGCAGAAATCAAAATTAATATTTGTGCAAAATATAATACTTTTGTGGTCCTCCTCTTAGCGTGGTGGTAGCGTACTGCTTACCAAGCGGGAGACTCGGGTTCAATTCCCGGTACCGGCGTAGGTATTTTCTCCCACTGGGAGACCTAGTATGGGGTGCACTCAGCCTTGTTAGGTCCCTCAGGGGACAATTGAGAAGCTACTTGATTGAAAAGTAGCGATATCTGGTTGCAAAGACCATACATCCACTTTATTTTGCCAAGATTAACTTTGCAAACTTAGTTACATTAACACTACGTTATAAATACAAAGAAATAGCCAGTTAGGTCATATCGAACGATGAATGATATGAGTGGTATGATGGTCAAATGAGCCTGAACTTCATAGAGCTTATGAACACTATCCACGACAATGGAGATCTCCGAAAAAAGCCTTGTCCACGTAGGCAGAATACATACGGAGGGGATTCCATACTGAGCTCAAGTTCGCTATTGTATCAAGCAGCTATCAGCTCGGAACCTCTTGAATGTGAGGCAGACACGCTACCACCACACCACAGAAGTGGACTTCATGCTCCTTGCATGCAAACACTCCTGAATATCGACATCAAAAGAATGCCAACGAATTTAATATCCCGAACCATCTATAACAGATACCTCGGAAATGGCTTATGCCACTCTTGTGGCATATTTAAAATAAATTGTGTATTTTAAAGAAATCTACAGTATTCTTTTGAAATACGTTTTGATGTATTCTTAAGAGGTATCAGAAGGTGATTCTATGGGTAATTATTGATTTTAGCACGGCCTACTCTGTTTATCTCACGGAACATGATAACTTCGGTCGTTATTGCAACGAAAGTTGGACTGATTCCAGTGCTTTGTTCTTTTAAAATTATAACTTATGCAATATAAATAAGAGGACAATAATTGAGATAGTAAAAATCAACAAGTAGGTTGGATTATGTTTTATATCTGTAAAAGTGCGAAATAAATGATGGTAGGTTAAGTTGGTAGATGTGAATACGGGATATTCGTTTACTGCAATGCTAACATAACCTGAAAGGCCAGGAAATCGTCCTATCTCCCCAAAGTGGTAAAATTGAAGGTTCCCCTCTGCCATTTACCTAATTTTCGTGCGTTATAAGCATCAATCTGAGCTTCTTTCGAATGGTTTCTTTGATTTTCAGAAAATTAAAACTTTCACCTTGGTGGAACAAAACAAAAGGAGCGAATAATTGCCAACATCTGCAGATAAGATCCTTTAATATTGATAGGTGAATACAAAAACGTCAGTTACAGGGGCAACAACGTTGTCTGTAGTATAAGAAAAATGCCTCTTTCAGGAGATGACTATTAAAAACATCTGCGCCCATTGTTAATACATACGATAAAAAGAGGGCCTTCAGCATTGAGAATACAAAGAGGGAAGATAAAAGTGAATATTTGAAAAGAGGGGAAAATATTCATCAGAGAAACGAAGTTTTGTTGGCTGTCATGCCAGAACGTTTAGTAATTATAAATGCTGCGGGGAATTAATAAATTAAGAAGATGAATTAACGCGAGATTCTCTTTTAACTCTTTTGATAAAAGAAAGATTTATGACCGCTTTAAAAACAGTGCTTTTTTCTTTCTTTACTATGTATCTCGTATTATAGTAACTAGGGGAAGTATTGCATTCCATATCCAAAAATTCGACGACATTTTACCGGAAATACGTCTTTTGGGACACCATGAATCTAAAAAAAGCATTTAAAGAACAAAGGTCCGTGAGTGTTTATATGAGTTGGTATGTGCATGTTTCTGTGTATCGTGTTTGTGTATGTTTATGTGTTTGTATGCGTGTATTTGTATGTATATGTTTTTGTGTATGTTCGTCAGTGTTTGTATGTGTATATTTTTGTGTGTATGTACGGCAAAACGTAAGAGATAGAGAAAATTGTTGCGCACAAAATGACATTTGCTTAAATCTCCCAATACCTATACTTTCCTTAAAGGGAAGTATATGGTCTGGGAATGCAAACAGAATGGAATGTCAAAGCCATCACATAACTACCATCTCTTAAAAGATTTCACTTGCTTAAGTCTACTGTATTCTATTGTTCTGATTGTACTTAATATTAATAAAAACATTTCTACACAAGTTTATCTCGATTGACATGGAGTAGATAGAAGGAATAAGCGTTTTAAAAATAGCTAGCACGAGGGTCAGTAGAAAAAGTCATGTGAGTGTACATAACAGCCTTTTATGTCTAAACTATATTTGTTTTGTATACATTTTCAGCTCAAAACGAACTCTGCCATATAGGAACTAATAAGAAAAATGCAGGGTTAACTTTTACACGTGGCGAACGGCTGGAATTTGCGCAATGATTTCTACTCTACTTCACTTTTGTATTTGAAGGGTGTACGGGAATAAGGGGCAATATCAATGTAAAGCAAAAAATTCCATGTATTACACTCACATGACTTTCTCCATTCTTGTAGTTAGTTGAGACAAAAATTTGCATAAATTATCTTATTGTTTATTTTCTTGTAGATACAAGGGGAATATGACATAACAGTAGGCTTTGAGCGATTCAGTTCTCGTTGCACGGTTAGTATATAAAAAATGAATCACGAAGTTCCATTTGATGAAAGTTTGTTTTCCAAAACTCACGAAAATAACAAGGAATATGTCGGAAATGTTTCATTGTACAAAAATATTTATTTGGGCATAAATTGTGTGTTTTAGCAAGATCTACATTTTTTTAGTATAGTAACATTTGGTCTATCTCTTACGGTTTACCAGTTTTGCAAAATTTATTCAGAGTAAACAGAACTACATGGGCTTTAGACACAAAATTCAAAGTATGCGTTTTATTTGTAATATATATATCTTAAACATATGGCATTTTAATAAAAGTCGTTAGAGTCGATTTCGAGAAAATTACCCTAAAGGATGGTTTAGGGTAGAGGAATTTTCTTAAAAATCTTCGTGTCGCATACTTGAAAGATATTAAATTTAAAGACCAACTTTGGTTCTTAACAAACCTTTCGTTTTGAATTATGCTGTCCGCACACACACACATACACACACACGCGCGCGCGCGCGCGGACCCATAAAATATTGACATCGAATTTTTGGGTAGAAGAGAAAGTGAAAATGAAGTAACACTACCAAGATATACTTTATGGGCGGGAGAATAGTTTAAGACAACGTCCAAGCAAATAAAGCGAAACGTCATAGAAATACAACACGTTTCACAAGTCATGTACAATCGATGAATGTCACCACAGAACAATAAAATAAAGGGAAATGTAAGCTTGGTATGTGGCAGCACTATTTTACACGACGCTGCGTTGCTAGTCAGTTGTTTCATCTGACCGTGTTTTAGTTGTTCAGGACTGTGATTTATTGCTTATTTTGCATATAATTATAATATCTTAGGAAGAGAACGGTAACGCAACTATGGCATCAGCCAACAAGAGACATAGTTTGAGTCAAATGATTGAGGTTATAAAGTAACTTGGAGCTTTTTGTGGGCAGTCGAACTGAGTGCGATAGAAATATGGCACTAGTTAATCAGAAATTTGCAGGTGAAATGCCAGAAGACTGGTAGTGTCAGAGATAAGCCCTTTCCTTTCCATGTAATCGAAGTTGATCAACCAATAATTTTAATCTGATCGAGTTTTTTTACTCCCCTTTAAAACAAGGCCTATAAGGGAACATTGTCATGTTCATTTAGCATCCATGATTCATGGAATACAGAGACAGTTACAATGGCCTGCTGTAAATGCTCCAAGACCAACCCTATACTTCCAGATAGTTTATTCTTCCAGAGACATCTTATATAGGCCCAGAATGACGTACCATAGATTTTTCTCGTACTCCTCAGACACAAGCTGGCATGGTAGATACGCCACTTAAGCGCGTCAACCCACCCGGAAAGACTACCGAAAACCTCAGTCGGGCCGCCAGCTAGATTGCATATCATGTACTATATTTCCAGGTTAGTTTCGGAGAACATTGAGGCATCTCAGAACCCTGCCTGAGCATCAAAATGTAGAACAGTCAGGAAACTCTTTATTCTGGCTAACTCATAATGATCTTTGTTCCGACCGCACCATTGTCATCGGCCCGGTATTTATACTCATTGGTGTGAGCTAGGCAACCCGAGCTTCTTTAAGCTGTGCGACCGCCTAGTGGTATGAGGTACCTTCACCAGAGGTTTTTCTGATTGTCAGAACAATCTGCAAACCAGTATTAACTGTCCTTTTTTGTTTATACCAGGTACCCTTCTTAGGCGGGCAGGAGTGGAACAAGTATTAAAAGAATTATATTATATAGAAAATGCAGCTAATATTATCTGCCTTGGTTAATTTTGTCTTGCATTACAAATAGGTAGTTTTTATTTGATATGTTTAAGATACACAATGTAAGGCAATATTACCTGTTAAAAACTGGTGACTAAAGTAACACCCTAAGTCTCTTCAACGCCAGCCGATTTTATCCGACGTTGTCATCTCCTCTTTGAGCACTGCAAGAAAATTTTTGTTCCCGTAGTTGGCAACGTCTGGAAACTTTGGAGGGCATTAGTAGTAGATGAAATCTCAAGAGGGTGGGAATTTCACGGTACATTTGATTGATTTATGGGGCGGAGAGGGAACATTTTTGAGATGGGAAATGTCAAACCGGCCATTTTCGCTCTCCAAAAGTCAAAAAGAAGTGTGATGAAACGCGAACCGCGTCATGTAACATCTCCTTTGTTATCGACGCAGACACATCAAAAGCAAAAGAATGTGATCTTTTCGGACTCGCCGTTCTTGCATTGTGGTTCTCAAACTGTGGGCCGCGGTATCCTAAAGAACACGCGGTAAACAAGTCACTATATATGTACAAACCTCACTGCATCTCACGTCTACGTCACATTATCGTTATAGCGTACTATTTACACGGCCAAGAGTTAAAAAAGTAAATAACGACCATCTATCTCAGCCAAGTATTGCAAAATACAAATAACAAGGAATATCTCCGAAAGGGATCACACCACAAAAATGCATTTAGAGATAACTTGTGTTTGAGCGAGATATACATTTTTACTTTCTCCACTGCTAAGTAGGGGAAGTATTGTATTACACCCAAAAATTCGATGTCGAGATTTCACCGGAAATATGTTTTGAGGCCCCCTGAATCGAAACAAAAGCATTTTTAGAAATTCTGTGTGTGTGTGTGTGTGTGTGTGTGTTTGTGTGTGTGTGTGTGTGTGTGTGTGTGTGTGTGTGTGTGTGCGTGTGTCTGTCAGAATAACTCAAAAACGAAAAGTAGTTTAAAAACCAAAGTTGGTATTTAAGTTTAATATCTTTCAAGGATGCGACACGAAGATTTTGAAGAAAATAGCCCCACCCTAAACTACCCTTTACATGGAACATTTCTCGAAAATTTTGATTTTCTTGAAAATAGCTCTAACAATTTTTATTAAAATGTATGTTTAAGATATTTTTATGACAAATGAAATGTATATCTTGAATTTTCTGACTATAGCCCCTGTAGTCGTATTTGCTCTGTACGACTTTTGCATAACTGGTAAACCGTTAGAGATAGACCAAATTATACTATACAAAAAATGTAGATCTTGCTAAAATATACAATTTATGTCTGAATAAATTTTCTTGTAGGGTGAACCATTTCGGAGATATTCCTTGTTATGTGTGTGAGTTTCGGAAAACAAAACTTTCGTGAAATGGAACATAGTTGTTCATTTTTTTGTATGTTAAGTGTGCAAAGAGAACGAAATGTCAAAGCTTTAAAAGATTTGACTATGGCACAAAGCCTACTGTATTCTGATATTCCCTTATAGCTTCAAGAAAATTAGTAATAAGGCAATTTGTACAATGTTTATCTCGACTAATACGAAGAATATAAAGGAATGGGGGTTTGTAAGAGTTGTGCAAGGCTAGAGAAAGTCAACTGAGTGCAACACATCAGATTTACTTGCAGTATAGCCATTTCAGCAAACGTTCATCTGGATTAGGATGAACTAGATAGAGAAATACTTTTTGGTGAGGTTAGTTGGTAATTTAGGGACAGTTGTGCAAGTTTAAAAAAAGAGGCCTTTTAATACAATGTATGTAGGTAGACGAAGCTTTACTTCTTCCTGGACTGAAGCCAAATTGAGTAGTTAGGACAGAGATTTGAACGCGGACCCCCCACCGGCATATTAACGTCCCCTCGGAGTCCCATATACATGCAAGGAATGCCAGTTTCCTTAATTTCAGATTCAATTACTGAATAGCTGATGAACGTGTGTTTGCGCACGGGAGTGGATTAGGGAGAACAAATACCAGCAAACTCGGGTTCAGTTCAACCAATCGGTGAAGAGCACTCATTAAATTAAACGGGTAGAGGTAAATGTTTGGTTTGTAAACACTAGTTTGAGGCAAATATATTAATTGAAAGGTTTACCCTGCCAAGTGAAGCGAACCACAAAGAAAACATCGTCTTGTAACGTATCAAGATAGGGTTAAGGGTGAATTCCACCAACTTGCGTCACTTATAACACAGATGAGAATACATATCCATTTCCCAGGAGGTGGCACAATGAAGAATGATATTGGGGTAGGTTATCGCGAGAGAGAGATATTTATTTAGGATTGAAGGAGGTAGTATACAACTGAAGTTTTCCGGTGGAAATATCATCCTATATTTCATAGAAGTGTTGTTGCTATTTACCATCTGAAAACGATCTTCAGTCAAATTGAACATAGAATTTTGGTTGTACAAATCTTGATCGACGTTCATGTTAACTTGATCTAAGATCAAATCTGAACTTGTTGAACTTAGATCAGCAGAACTACAAAAAGAACAAGTAACTTTAAATAAAATGGTAAGTAATGCATTTTTGCAGTTATTTGGATCATTTCAAATTGTATTATGCTCAAAAAATAATATTTTACAGGAGAAGCAGAACTGATTACTTCTATTCTAGAACATTTTTTAACAATTGGTAAAATGTGAAGTTGCCTCGGAGGCTTACTTCTATGTTGAAACATTGAAAAAGGGAAATCAATTTCCAATCGTGCTCTTCAAATTCAGGGAAAATGTGTTGGAGTTAATATGCTTTGAACCAATAATTGGTAAAACATACAAATAAGAGCAATTAGTGAGGTAAATATATAATTAACCAATTATGTTTAGTCTATTTGTTCACTTTGAATTAAAATCTCCAGCGACTTCCTTACATGCAGTTTCTTTCCGAGACAATGAAGTTGCATCGGTTTTGTTTTTTCGTTTTTCTTTTTTTATTCCATTATATGTTTATACTTTTAAGTACAATAACCACAATACTCGTTTTCTACGTGTGTGAAACTTCACGATCTCTTTTTTCCCTGGACTTTCGCCACTTTGCTAGCGATTTTCAGGTATTTTACTAGTTCCCGTAAGTTATATTACGAACTAAGATGAAAATGAAATTGAGGCTCGATGATCTTAGATTAATTTTATACAATGTGATTCCACTCTGATCTAAGTTCATGTTCTGATGTTAGGTTAAATCTGATCTCCAGTCAGCAATTTATGCAACCCGACTTAACCATATAATTACTTTATAGCTTTGAGAAAAAAATGATATTCTAATATTAAATTAAAACAAAAACCACGTCTGGTTTTAAGATATCTTGAATCTCCCGAAAAAACTTAAACAAAGAAATATGTGCTGTATGTCTAAGTGGCATAACGGAAAAACGAAAATTTGGACAAACACCAAAGTTGATGTTTCAGGTTCAGTACCCTCTAAGAGAAAATTTCATTACCCTAATTTTCATCAAAATTTTCATGTCGCATCCTTGAAAGGCATTAAACATTAATACGAACTTTGGCTTCTAAGTGACAGACACATACGTGCATGCACACATACACACACAGTAGCCTTTTCCTAAATTTTTTTTTTTTTATTGAGGGGGAGGGGCTTGAAATCGACATCGAAATTTTGGGTGGAATGCATTATTTCCCCTACTTACTATACGTAGTAGAGAGAGTGAAAATGCAGTATTCATGATAATATAGAATTCGTATCCAATAGGTTTTACGTGTTGTAGTCGTTTTCCAATACTAGCGCTAATTTGAAGGTTTGCCAGTTCTGTTTACTGACAGTCCAATCACCGTGCCTAAATATTTGAATGTTGTGGTCACTAAGCACTTAACTGCTTAACTACAAATCATTCTTGGGTAAAAAGGCATCGTCAACCATAACATGAATGAAAGCACCAGTGTGAATGTAAAAGGTGGCGTAAACCTCCACTAAAACACCTAGATGTGCCAACTGTTGAACAACCACAAATACCATAGGAAGAAAATGAAGTAGAAAAAGTCGTGTGAATGGAAGACATTGCATTTCAATTTCAGTCACAAAAATTGCATGAATTCTATGTTGAAAAGTAAGCAGAGAAAGAAGTGTGATTGTGTTTCATAAAAGAAAAGCGAGTAGAGAAAACCATATGACTAAAAATATGCATTTATATTTGAATCATAGAAAGTTATATGATTTGTGTGTTGAAGAGCGCGTGGAGAAATATATGTGAATGTATTATGTATAAGAAAAGCGAGTAGAGGAAACTATGCGATTGTAATATGTTGAATAGTAAAATGAATAGCATAAAAACTGTCATGAAAAAAATCAGATGTGTTGCACTCACATGACTTTTTCTACTGTTTTACTAAACTATCTTACAAACTCTTATTCCTATATCTCCTTCGTGTTATTTAAGGTAAACATTTGTACAAATTATCTTATTGCTTATTTTCTTGTAGGTGCAAGGGGGATATTAGAATACAGTAGGCTTTGTGCGATAGTCAAATCTTTTAAAGCTTTGAGATCCCGTTCTATTTGCACGCTTAGCATATAAAAAAATGAACAACGATGATCCATTTTATGAAAGTTTTAAGTTTTCCGAAACTCACACACTTAACAAGGAATATCTCCGAAATGGTTCACCTTACAAGAAAATTTATTTCGCCATTAACTGTGTATTTTAATAAGATCTACATTTTTTGTATAGTATGATTTGGTCTATCTCTAACAGTTTACCAGTTATGCAAAAGTCGTTCAGACTAAATACGGCTACAGGGGCTATAGCCAGAAAATTCAAGATATACATTTCATTTGTCTTAAAAATATCTTAAACATATGACATTTTAATCAAAATCGTTTGAGCCATTTTTGAGAAAATTAAAATTTTCGAAAATTTTTCCATGTAAAGAGTAGTTTAGGGTGGAGCTATTTTCTTCAAAATCTTCGTGTCGCATCCTTGAAAGACACTAAACTTAAATACCAACTTTGGTTTTTAACCGACTTTTCGTTTTTGAGTTGTACTGTCCACAGACTGACACACACACACACACACACACACACACACACACACACACACACACACACACACACACACACACACACATACACACACACACACATGGAAGATAATACAGATGGATATAGAGAAAGTCGTGTGAGTGTTCAATTCAGTACTGGTCGCGTATGGAATATGAAATTTTAATTTCCTGTGAGTCATGCTACAAACGTGGCCATGTTTATTTAACAGAAATGCAGAGCAATATCTGAGAACTTGTGAAACATTTTCAATAACTTCGCTGTGTGCGCTTGGTAACAATTGACAGGAGGGAAGCCTAAAGCCCCTAGGGGTCGCGGAACAGGTCTTTGTGCAGATGACGTCACCGCGGCCCTTGCCCCAGGGGTGGATATGATAATAGAAATGTTTGTGTCCGCACAAGGTGAATATTGCGCCTGACAGCAACCCTCCTTCGATTTGTGTACGACGTTCAGGTAAAGCGGTCCAATTGTTGAACAAATCGGTCCCATTTCGGTGGCAACCTCGAACGTTTACCTTCCATTCATAGAGTTACGGTAACGACTTCTAGGGGAGAGGATTAAAGAAGTGGAAAAAATCCACCCTTCTTGTAAGAAACTACCCCATCCAAAGATGTCGGGAGCACAAGCTAATTTCAGTCGCTAGATAATACATCTAATATACTCGCCTGATTAAGTTTTTCAGTTTCACGAGATATCACAGTGAGGCTGAAAGAACTCTGGGACTGGAATTTGAAGTTCCTTTACTTTTATAGTTATGAAGAATAACTAAGAATATTTATGTCATAAATTACCACATAAAGTTCCACCACAATGGATTTTATAGCTTTTAGAGCATTAATTATTCAATTTATTCACATTGCGAAAATGCCTTAAGATTGAAAATATTCTATGTGCATAAAGAACTAAATTATCACAGCAGTTTTATTATTTTATAAACTCTAATTGCCCAACAAAAGCCACTAATTTCTCTAGATGCCCCTTCACTGCCTACTCTCATTATTAGCAGTCTTTGTTTGTTTCAAGTAGGATACAGACGTTATACCCACCATCAATTTGGATGACGTCACTCGCACAGATCCTAGCAAGGTAATTCGCCATGTTCTAAAGAATACAACAGTACATGTTGTTCTTTTTCTAAAACCCTAGTCTTTTGTAATTAAGGTAAAACCTCGGTTTTGAATTTCTTACTGAAATGCACCATTTCCTTTACTTATATAGGCAAGCAAAAAGGAGAAGATTGTAAAGCAACGATTTAGAAAAAGGATTGAGCATTCCATCATACGCCCGCCGCGTCTACAGCTGTGCCATTTATGACGTCACTCACAGCCGTTTTCTATCAGGTGCACGCATCAATCACCCATCCCGTTGAAAAATATGAGCGAGAAAATATTGCTGCCATATAAGATTTCCATCTGTCGTATTTACGATCAGCGCAAAGTGTGACGTAAACAACGTCGTTAAATCCGCTTTGGAACGTGAAGGCAATAACAAACGTGCAAATCCTTTGTCACTGACCTTTCGTCACTTGTTTATCCGTTCTGGCTTCTCTCACTACGAATGTTGTCAACTATACTTTTTACTTCGTCTACCGCGTGCAGGCAGAGATATTGCATTCCATCCAAAAACTCGATACTGAGATTTCATTGGAAATACGCATTTTAAAGTCCCCTGACTAAATAAAAACTGTTAGAAAAAGCTCTGTGTGTGTATGTGTGTGTGTGTGTGTGTGTGTGTGTGTGTGTGTGTGTGTGTGTGTGTGTGTGTGTGTGTGTGTGTGTGTGTGTGTGGACAGCATAACTCAAAAACGAAAAGTCGGGTAAAAACCAAAGTTGGTATTTAAGTTCAATGTCTTTCAAGGATGCGACACGAAGATTTTGAAGAAAATAGCCTCACGCTAAACTACCCTTTACATGGACAATTTTTCGAACATTTTTATTTTCTTGAAAATGGCTCCAACGATTTTGATTAAAATGTCGTATGTTTGAGATATTTTTATGACAAATGAAGTGTATATCTTTAATTTTCTGGCTATAGCCCCTGTAGTCGTATTTACTCTGGACGACTTTTGCATAACTGGTAAACTGTAAGAGATAGACCAAATCATGCTGTACAAAAAATGTAGATCTTGCTAAAATACTCAATTTATGTCCGAATAAATTTTTTTGTAGAGTGAACCATTTCGAAGATATTCATTGTTATGTGTGTGAGTTTGGGAAAACTTAAAGCTTTCGTGAAATGGAACATTGTTGTTCATTTTTTTTATATGTTAAGCGTGCAAAGAGAACGGAATCTCAAAGCTTTAAAAGATTTGACTATCGCACAAAGCCTATTGTATTCTAATATTCCCCTTGCAGCTACAAGGAAATAAGCAATAAGATAATTTGTACAAATGTTTATCTCAACTAACACGAAGAAGATATAGGAATATGAGTTTGTAAGAATGGTTATTACAAGAGTAGAGAAAGTCATGTGACATTTTTCAGTCTCACTCCCTTTCCAATGGGTGAATTTCATTTGCATACATACGTAAAGTAGAAGTCATTAAAAGAAAGCGCCATATTAACTGCCTTTTTAGGAAGGTTAACTAATGGAATATTAATTCTTTAAAAATCCAGTTCTTCAATGTACATATAAACATTTTCCTTAGTTATGAAACTTATGAGTAGCAAAAATAATGATTAATGTTTAAGCATGGGCTTATTTAGGAAACCACAGCAATTTATTTAGGTATATACTACATATATAAATTATGAAGCCATTAACAGTTGCCCAGGGACCCTGAAACCGCAGCACCAGTAGTCCCTTGTTACTATAACATACAAGTTGCATATATCCATGTAAATAATGGCGTGTAATGTTTTGTTAGTATAGCATTAGCAGTACAGAGCACTGAGATAAATATAATTGTAATCAGTTTCGCCATGTTTGTTTTCACTATTTTATTTGCATTTGGAATCGATTTCTGCTTCGCTGTTTTTGTTTAATTCTGTTTCAACGCACTAGGGTTTGCAGTTGGAATCACAACGTTGGTTTAAGGTTATCCACAGGAAGTATTGTATTCCACTTCAAAATGCAATATTACGGCTTTAAGGTTATGTATGAGGATTGCCCCAGAAGTACCCCAGCTAAAGAAAACAGAAACATTTGGTAAAAAAATATATTTATTTCTTTCCATAGTCTCTTTTCAGCTCGATACACTTTTCCCAGCGATGCTCCATAATCGATTAAAATTATCCCACGTGCATGCCAAAAAAATTGACGCCATCACCATGCCTGCAGATGGAACTGCCTTCTTTGATTGTATGTTGCCATAGCTGTGTTGGCTATCTGTATGTGGTTTAATAAATGGCCATAACTTGAAAGTGGAACTTACTTTTTGATTCGCCCTCGTACCATAGTCATTTGTTTGAAACAGAAACCGCTAGAAGTTTTTGTGTTCTACTAATGTGAAATTTGTTACATATTATAACACATAAATCATACACAATTTTTAACCTTATTCTTTATTTTATTTTCCTTCTCTTTACAACGACAATAACTTTGGCCTCAAATAACAAATATTAACATGTATAACACAGTTCTTAATCGACTCTCAACAGAGACTTGATACAAAAACTGCATGACAACGACCATAGAATAACAAACCTAATGAATGCTTCCAGTTTGCACGGTGTTGAGCGTTACATAGCTGTTCTATGCCAACGCGGCAGAGGTTTCACATTAGAAATATAAATTTACCTTTGTTTTATTGTAACATATATGAGCATATATTTTTATTCTTCAAACAAAAATTAAGTACCATTTTTAGACACAAAAAACCATATTTGTAAGTTTAAAGTTTTGTAACCTTTTAAGAGGTATTTTAAACCTAGGATTAAAACATTAGAGCGTGAATTTAAATATTCTTTGTCGCGAAGGACTTTTTAGTAGCATAAGAAAAGTAAACAAATTTGATCATAATTTTTAAACAGTTAGAGTAAAATGGATGACATTAACATTGCAATATGTTTGCATTCCGCTACAACAATGATGTACATTTTAAGAAGTTAGCATTATTAATTAGGATTACACATTTTAGTCGTACATTACTTCGACTTTATGTACAGACTCCCTTTGGTACAAGAGGAGAACAAAACAAAGTTCTGATACGTTACATTCTCATGAATTTCTTTACCCAATCTACAACACAGCAAGGTGACATAGGCAGCGGTGCATGCAAGAGGTGCTGCGTTCGACCCTTGTAACCAACCAATCTGACCAGAAGCTTTTTTCTTAAATATAAACTATTGTTATTGTTATTATGATTATTATTATTACAATTATTACTATTATTTGAAACACTTCAACAGAATAATTATTGAACCCGGATCGCGGTCCGGGCTTAGGCCCGAGGGCTAGGTCCGAGCACAAATGTTAGTGCAAAACATAATATTTGTTCTTCAGTTTTGGTGGATTAATATTCCTCCTTAAATCCACGAGCAGTTTATTCACAGCCAGTTTGGAGCGTATATACCTCCAAGATGTTTCAGAAACATTATTTCTTTTGTTTACTTGTATGCTAACGCCTCCCGCCCCGGAATACGACGCTCCGTTGTTTCTTATCGTACAACATAGTTGTGTGTGTGTGTGTGTGTGTGTGTGTGTGTGTGTGTGTGTGTGTGTGTGTGTGTGTGGTTCGCAAGGCGGTTAATTCCGCTCACCAAGGAGATTGTAATTTGGGAACGGTGCCAGCTCAGTACACTATCGATTTGTGTCGAGGTGATGCATGACTTTGTTTCAACCTGCCTCGCTGGAACGAGATGAAAAGGGATTTGTTGAGATATTGTGTGGGGGTAATTGGCGACGACCAATGAAAAAGGGTCAGCGTACTGCAACTCATAAAGTAGGTCCTGAATGTTCATTTTGTGCACAGAGTTAAATGGCTTGTCCCAATGGCTTCTTCCGTGATGTATATGAGTGGCAATTCGGTGACAGATGACGAATGCCTTATGTAAGCTGAACCTTTATTATGGTTAAGGACAACAAATATAAGCATTGCATACGAATTCGTAGCCTTCGTTAGCTTTGGTACTGAAGTTATGTGTGCGTCGACTTCGAAGATGTCTCCAATCTCCAAAGTTTCACCATGATAAAATATTAAATAAAAAAACACGCATAGCACAAGGGCCCTTAAATCTACTAAAGGCATTACTGGCGACAGATCTGTGAAATTTGAAACTTCCGCAGATTTCTTCATACAGCTTTGAAATGTTTACTTGTTTGTGTATACATTACAAGTAAATATGCCAAATTTCAATACTCATAATAATCATGATGATAATAAATACAATGGGTTTCCTTTATCCCAAAACGATCTTGTGCCTCCGTAGGTCTCTGTCCATATCATCTTCCTCCTTTAACCCTCCTCACCATCACCCCATCCATCCAGCATTCCTCAGGTCTTCTGAATTACGATTCATAATTTTATTGGGACACTCTAAGCACGTATCCATAACATCCAAGCCTCTTTCTTCTACAACTTCCAAAATATTTTTGTCAACTTAGATAATTTCCCTTATCCTGTTATTCCGTACTTTATCTTTTCTACATTTAATCGCGCTGACCGTCTCCAGAAATCCATTTCTAATAACACTAATTTGTTGTCTGCTTAGTGTCCAATTCCACAGCCGTATAATGGGCAAGTTTAATTTCTAAGAGATTTGGCAATGTCACGTTAACATTAAATTATGACTAAATGCATTCAAATTAAGGCAGGAATGCATTATAGCTTTATTTACACAATGTTTCCTCGACAGTTAGTGAAATATTAAATTATTACCTACACAAAAATGCAACTCTCGTTAAAATAAACCATTTTTTACACATTCCTTGTTATTGGTTGAATTTTTAAATACTATGCTTTTCTCAAAATAGAAATCGTGACTTGTGTTTTTTATGTCCTGGGCAGACAAAGAGAACTCCATTTCAAAACCATATCATAGCGCCCGGTTCTTAAAATAGTTCACTATCGCTTAAGGTTACTCTATTTCACCATTTTCATTGTGCTTTTAAGGAATTACATGATAACATAATTTCCACAAACGTTTACCTGTATTAACACGATTAAATAGAAAAAATTATAAACAACAAGAGTGAGTAGAGAAAGGCATGTGAGTGCACACATTAGATTTTTTTTTTTATAGTTTAAAATCTTTAAAACAACTTCATTTGCTTAGTGGGTGTAATACTCCCTTTTCCCAGTGGAGCTATAGATTCTCCATAAAGCAGGCTTGCAAGAAAAAAAGCAATGTTCCAGAGAATTAAGTTGGTAGCAGTGGAGGATGTAAATAAGAAGCCAAGGTTCCCCTGGACCACACGTGCGTATGGCGAGTGCAGATAAGCCTTCGTCAATTTACTCCGGCCCACTGTAAACATTTCAGGCAACGCTTTAGGTGGCCGTGCATAAATGTTTCGGGGTGTCCAAACAATAGTGGTCTGCAACTGAGCAAAAAGATCACCCAGTCGCGCCTCTCTGTCAATAATCTTGATAATGGCATTACATCCGCTTGGAAAGTGCCGGGTTTGGAATGACGGATTTCCATTATTCAAAACGTCATGATGTAGATGCGAATGCGAAATCCCCGCAGGGAAATTATAAAAGTGACAGGAGAATTTAGAAATGAAGAGAGCGGGTCACATGATAGGGGTTAGTTAAGACAATGCATACCGAGCGAGGTGTGCGGCTCTCATTTGTTACCTCTTGAGTTCGATCCCCGCGATCGGCGTTCCTAACCCATGGTCTTTTCTGGGCCGGTAGGCAAATGATGAGAAAAATAATTACATCCCTCGAATTTGCAATGGATTGTAAAGGCAGTATCGAAAGAACCATTGAGATACAAATTAGAAGAGGAGAGAAAAATTATTGAACAGGTTTCAGAATTTAATTATTTAGGTTTTCAAATAAAAGCACCAAAAATTTAAATCCAGAAGTTAAAACAGGCCGATAAAGCAGCGCACACATCAGGATGCATAAAACATATAATTTGGCGAAATAAGTATATGGCAGTAGAGACTAAAGTCCACAGTTATAAAACAATAGTAGACCAGTCATAATTCTCGCAGCAGAAACCAGTAAAAAGAAAACAAATATTTAAGCACATGCGAATTGAAAATATTAAGAACAATTCAAAGAAACACTTTGATATGTAGACAAAATATACATTACAGAAGTGAGATGCTCTCGGGAGCGTCCCATCAGTAACACATGTAGAGCTGGCGCAACGAAAGCTTGTCAGTTGATGGATCTCTAGACGACTGTTTTTGTAAACGCACCGTTACGCCTGTTGCAGGGCGCGAAAATCCCTATTACGCGCTTCAGTACATAACAACGTCTCGAGGTGGGCATATCGCAACAAATGAGTAGGTGGGAGGGGGGGGGGGGGGGGAGTAGACAGTGGGAGCGGCTGATACAACGCTGGGAGTGTGTCATGTGACCTTCAATTGAGCGAGGTAATCCGATTTTCTCCGAATAGTACCGAAGTTTCCCGCAGATCTCGTTGTCAAGCTATAGTTGCGTTACATTTCAAAATATCTTCCATGGGTCTAGGTGTTAAGTCTACCCTCTGAACTTTCTAATACCGTAGGGTAATGCATGTGTAAAAATAAAAAAATCTGCAGTGTTCTTACGATTGTTTCGAAGCCTTTACCATATACTTATGTAGAATATTAAACATGCACACCACACATTTTAAGACCTATATAATGCCGTTGTTAAGAAGTTAATTTTATGTCCATAATTAATCACAGTCTGATATGGTAATATAAAATATTGCTTGGAATCGTCGGTTTATCGCCTTTCTAAATTGTTAATTTCTGTTTACTTTAGGCAATTAAAAAGAAAATGGAATAGGTATTTCTTAATGGTAACTAATTTGAGAGAAAAATGTCTTGCACTCAAATGCATTTGTCTACTATTGGAAAAACAATTCTTGCATTTATCCCCCTATCTACTTCATGTCAGTAGAGGCAAACATTATCTTACTGCTCATTTCCTTGTTGTTGCAAGGGGAATATGGGAATACAATAGGCTGTGAGTGATAATTAAATGTTTAAGAGCTGGTAGTTATGTGATGGCTTTGAAAATCTGTAATCTTTGTATAGCCAAGAGGTAAGAAAAAAACAACGAATAACGTGCTCCAATTTGAAGAAAACATAAATATTGGAAAAGTCAAACAAATAACAAGAATATCTCGGCAAAGGTTCACATCACACAAAATGTGTTTGATATAAGGTGTGTGTTTTAAAGAGATGTAAATATTTTTGAGCTATTAGATTTTGACTCTCTTACACTTTAGTAGTCATGCAAAAGCCATTCTGAAGGAAGAGGTCTTCTGAAAATTCAATAAAATTTCGAGTGAAAATGTGTTATGCAAATTGTAATTTAATGAAAATTCTTAAAAGCTACATTTGAAGAAATCACAAATTTCAACAAAAAATTTTTTTTCATTGTAAAGTATAATCTGGGGTAATGGGATTTTCTTGAAAAACTTTGTGTCCCATACTTGGAAGATGGCTAGCTTAAAGATCAAGTTTGGAATTTTGTATTTATGTCATTTCATTTGAATTATGCTGTTCAGGCCCTCAGAAACACACACAAACACACACACACACACACTTTTTTTTAATTAACGTCTTCCAACATTGTGTCATATCGGACGAATGAATGAAATGAAATGGGTGAAATGATTCTCAAATGAGCCCGAGGTCCATGGAGCTTTAAGTTACCCGACATTCGTCTTCTCAGGGTAGGGAAAACCTCGGAAAAAAGCCTTACCCGGATAACTTACCCTAAGCAACATTCGAACTCGCGACGTCTTGAACGTGAGGCAGACACGCTAACCATCACGCTACCGAGGCGGGCACACACATTTTTACTTTCTCTACTGGTAAGTAGAGGAAGTATTGTATTCCACACAAAAATTTGATTTCGAGATTTCAACGGAAATATATGTTTGAAGACCCCGTGAATAAAAAAAGCATTTTTAGAAAAAGGCCCGTGTGTGTGTCCGTGTGTGTGTCCGTGTGTGTGTGTGTGTGTGTGTATGTGTGTGTGTCCGTGTGTGTGTATGTGTGTCCGTGTGTGTGTATGTGTGTGTGTCCGTGTGTGTGTGTGTATGTGTGTGTGTCCGTGTGTGTGTATGTGTGTCCGTGTGTGTGTATGTGTGTGTGTGTGTCCGTGTGTGTGTGTGTCCGTGTGTGTGTATGTGTGTCCGTGTGTGTGTGTGTGTCCGTGTGTGTGTGTGTGTATGTGTGTCCGTGTGTGTCCGTGTGTGTGTCCGTGTGTGTGTGTCCGTGTGTGTGTATGTGTGTGTGTCCGTGTGTGTGTGTATGCGTGTCCGTGTGTGTGTCCGTGTGTGTGTGTATATGTGTGTCCGTGTGTGTTTGTGTGTGTGTGTCCGTGTGTGTGTGTGTGTGTTTGTGTGTCCGTGTGTGTGTGTGTGTCCGTGTGTGTGTGTCTGTGTGTGTATGTGTTTGTGTGTGTGTGTGTGTCCGTGTGTGTGTGTGTGTGTGTGTGTGTGTGTGTGTGTGGACAGTATGACTCAAAAACCAAAACACGGTTAAAAACCAAAGTTGATATAACTTTAATGTCTTAAAGATGTGACACGAAGATTTTGAAGAAAATTGCTTTAACCTAACGTATCTTTTACATGGAAAAATTTTAGAAAATTATGATTTCCTTGAAAATAACTAAATATTTTGATTAAAATGCCATGTGTTTGAGATATTTTTATGACAAATGAAATGTATATCTTGAATTTTCTGTCTATAGCCCCTGTAGTCGTATTTACTCTGGATGACTTTTTCATAACTGGTAAACCGTAAGAGATGAACCAAATCTTACTCTGGAAAAAAATGTAGATCTTGCTAAAATACACAATTTATGTCTAAATAAATTTTATATAGAGTGAAGCATTTCGGAGATATTCCTTATTATGTGTGTGAGTTTCGGAAAACTTAAAGCTTTTGTGAAATGGAACATCGTTGTACATTTTTTTATATGTTAGTGTGCAGAGAGAAGGGAATCTCAAAGCTTTAAAAGATTTGACTGTCGCACAAAGCCTACTGTATTCTAATATTCCCCTTGTACCTACAAGGAAATAAGCAGTAAGATAATTTGTACAAATGTTTATTTCAACTAACACGAAGAAGATATAGGATTAAGAGTTTGTAAGAATGGTTAGTACAAGAATAAGAAAGTCATGTGAGAGCAACACATCAGATTTTTTCAATGACTCATTTTATATGTAACTCAGTATTCGCTAGACCGATTATTTTTGCTCTCTGCTTATACGAGTATTGCCTAAATTGCAGTCCTCGAAGAGATATCTGTTTCAGATTATTTTTGCACCGGTTCTGCTCTCCCAAAATTAAACAAGCACAGTAATGATAGGTCATCAGTATAATTACTTCACAAGCACGAATCACCTACGTTATTAAACAAATTTATTGCATCAAAATCCAGAGCGGCTCAACCAAATGAGGTTATAAATCACTGCACCGATTTCATTAACTGTAATCAGCTGTTTTTGTCGTCAGTTAATTTTATAAGCTTCAGGGATATCATCCAGTGCATGAAGTGACCTCGACGCATGACGTTCATTAAAAATGTAACCGGAAATGATTTAAAACGTTATCACTTTCAGCGGCACTGTGGAAAAAGATCCTGATAAGCTGGGTTCAAGTAAACAAGGACATGAAATTTCATACTTAAATTGTTTATTTCAGAAAACCACTACGTGGACATTTAAACTTTTAAAACTTTGTTTTTGATATGAATCAAGATTTTGGCTGAAAAGAATCGACTATAGGTAAACAGTGTTTGAATTATACACTGTCCGTAATTTCACAAATTGATTATTATTGCGACAAAATGACAATTTTCAGTCCAATTATACAGTTCCCCTCTCGACGTTAACAGAGTCTACAGTCTTTAGTGATAATACAGCTCACAACTGTTTTCTTCTTGTAACGTGACACAGTCCTTTCTTTCTTCACTTTCTATGTCTCTTCTATGGCTCTAATTGTTGCCACATGTTCACAAGCTGCGCGAGGCAGCCTGATCTTGAGCGCATTTTATGCACGCATCACCAATAGGGTGGGGCAGCCTAGCCCCTACAGTCCTTTGTTGTGCGCTGCGGCCGGCGTCATGGGGGTGGATTTACAAGTCAGTACCATTGCAGGAATAGAGGACCCCTAATCAGAGAGAATCACGATCAGAGAGAATATCCAGAAAGGTATTTGGCCCTATGCCTGCTGTGAGAGTGAAGAATATGAAATCACTGTGAAATGAATGAAAGGAAAGATGATTGTTGACCAGTTGTTGGAATACCTAATTTCTGAAAAAGTTTATCAAAAAGATAAGATATTTTTCTGAAATGATTTTCTTTTTTCTCAGGTAGTCTCAAAACATGTATTTCCAGTGAACTCTTGATACAGAATTTTTAGGTAGAATATAGTTCTTCCTCTATTTGCTGTAAAAAATGGGAATGTGGCAATAAAATACTATCAATATGTAATGCATAAGATTACGATGTTGAGAAAGATGAATTTACGGAAGCTATTTTAAACAAGTAAGAATAAAGGTTAAAATATCGGAGATTATTACGCTATTACGATGTTATAAGCACCTCCAGAGCGCAGTGGTAGAGCGCTTGTCTCTAGAACGACTGGTTCAATCCCCCGCTGGGAGGTCTGGCACGGGAAGCACTCAGCCTCGTTACGTCTCGGAGCCGGGGCCAATTAAGGAGGTACTTGAAATAGCGACCCCATGTCGTGAAGGCCGTATAACTGGCCAGAAGGGCTCGGGGCGCTGATGACGTACTGCACCACAATCATGACATCTGTCGTAGGCAGAGCTGGGGGACGCAGCGGCCGGGCGGTAGCCTTGACCCTTCATGGGCTGTTGCGCTGGAGGTTTAAATCTATGTTATGATAAAACATTTTTTCCATCCATGTTATCTACAATATGACTTCTTTTCGGAGAAGTGCTTTATGGAATTCGTTTCGATAGACTTAGTTTTACCGTTAAAGAAGTCAGCAAAAGCCTTTAGAAAGCATTGGAACTCCAGCGCAATACTTCTACCATCTAGGGGCCTTAGCTTCTATAACCGGGTAGAAAATTTAAGAAAAAAAGTATAATGTGTTGTACTCACATGACTTTCTCTACTCTTGTACTAACCATTCTTACAAACTCGTATTCCTATATCTTCTTCATATTAGTTGAGATAAACATTTGTACAAATTACCTTATTGCTTATTTCCTTGTAGGTACAAGGGGAATGTTAGAATACAGTAGGCTTTGTGCGATAGTCAAATGTTTTAAAGCTTGAGATTCTGTTGTCTGTGCACACTTAACATATAAAAAAATGAACAACGATGATCCATTTCACGAAAGTTATAAGTTTTCCGAAACTCACAAACATAACAACGAATATCTCCGAAATGGTTCACCCTTCAAACATAAATTGTGTATTTTAGCAAAATCTACATCTTCTGTATAGTATGACTTGGTCTATCTTTAACGGTTTACCAGTTATGCAAAAGTCGTCCAGAGTAAATACGACTTCAGGGGCTATAGCCAGAAAATTCAAGATATACATTTCATGTGTCATAAAAATATCTCAAACATATGACATTTTAATCAAAATCGTTAGCCATCCATTTTCAAGAAAATCAAAATTTTCGAAAAATTTTCCATGTAAAGGGTAGTTTAGGGTGAGGCTATTTTCTTCAAAATCTTTATGTCGCATCCTTAAAAGACATTAAACTTAAATACCAACTTTGGTTTTTAACCAACTAGCTTTTGAGCTATGCTGTTCACAGACACAGACATGCGCACACTTTTCTCTAAAACTGCTTTCTTGGATTCAGGGAGCCTAAAGATACACATTTCCGTTGAAATCTCGACATCCAAATTTTGGGTGGAATACAATATTTTCCCTACTTACTATACATGTATGTAATGCGCCATCTACGTGCAGAGCTTTGAACTGGATCAAAGTATCTCAACACCAGAGGACAGCACAAGTCTTTAGTAATGTTGCTTTTGTAAAAGAAGTACTAATACGGCGTCCAGTAAGAAATATCAATAATGTTTCAAACTTAGTGTTTGAATTTTTACTTTACAAAACGGTGGCAATTATAAATAAAACTAACATTATATCATAAATTATAATCAAACATATCAACCAAGATTGACAGTAATCTTAGTGGGCTACAGTATAAGTTTGCATTGGACAAATGAAACTCAAATCCAAGCAGAACAAATTTATATTACACCAGGTGCTTGTGTGAACCTCTGGAACAATCAAGTGCGCCGTTGCCAAATGTGTGTGTTCTCAAATGCGACTAAGATAAAGTATTAACATGCATTTCGGTGTGAAATGTGTCGAAGAATACTATGGGATGTACGACAAACCTCATAAATTGTATATTTTTAAAACTAATAAAATCTAAAATGTTGATCAAAGCATCTTTCTCGCTCCAAACGCTTCAACATGGTCTTACACCAAAATAATTGCAACGAAAAAAAAAGTGGATTAATCGCTTGATTTCATAAGCCATGTTGGTATTTAGATTGTATCAGAATGTCTAAACATAACTTTAAAAAAAAGATAAAGTTTAAAACAAAGTATTTGAACTCTTTGTTTATACAGTGGAAAATGTCGCTGGTTAATTCTCGTTCTACAAGTCCAGGTAAAAACTTCCAGCGACAAAGTTATTAAGGAAATAACGAAATTATTTGTATATACTGTGACGTCATGGAAGGTCGTCACTTCGAGATATCGACTGGCCTTACCTTAGAGAGGTGTATAGCCGTCAGGTTGGTAAGCGTAACCCCTCTCGCCCCCGCTACGCCCCGCACACAGTATAAAATCCGGCTGCCCGACCAGTCGTTAGTTCACTTCAGCGCGAAGGGCGCTGCCTTCAGTCTTTGATCTTCACTTCAGCGAAGCGCGTTGTCTTCAGTCTTCGATGTTTACTTCAGCGCTGCCTCCAGTCTTCGTCAAGTAGTCGAGCTCCGTTAGACGCTGCCATCAGTTGTCTTCGTCAGTCAAAGTACAGTCAGCTTCGACCAAGCGTAATGTATGAGCCTTATACACTATGGTTTAATCTTCATCAAGCCGAGGCGCTCAGCATTAGTATCTTACATACTTGCCTACATGTTCGTCAGTAATGAGCCGAAGGCTTAGCAATTCTCAATTCTACTAACATTACTCGGCAAGCTCCTCTTCATCGAGCCAAGCAGTTCACCAACAGTGACGTCAGCACGCATCGAAGTCAACAGGGTCATGTTTCTTGGTCTTGCTTGTCAAAGGTGACAAGCAAGTGAGCAACTTTTCTCCGTAGAGAAGCAACGTCGGCATTCACCACCATTTCTTCGAGATGTATGCTAATTCAGGCATACACTGGACATACGCGGAATTAAGCAGGAACGACGCATTTATTCTTCATGGCTGATATGCAGGAATGTGCCACAGTCTATGTGCATGTTCATTTCAACATAATTGGATAAGGACCTGTTCCAAAAACACACCAGACATTTGGGTGAGACAAACAGTTCTGTATTTCATTTAGATGTATGTGTTTAGTGTTTTAGGGCTTTTATGCTAAAGCAGGGTAGGTGATCTTTGTATCACGGTTAATGTAGCCTAAACGGCAATAGTTATAATTCCGACTAACACTATCAACTGAGTGTGGTTAAAAGGGATGACTTTTGTGTGCCAAGTTATATTGGTGAGTCAGGCCCAGTCTACCAGTGTTGCTCAGGAAGTCAAATAGTCAGGAAGGAATTATTACTTAGTACAAAGAATAGTTTACATTCATGTCTATTTTATGTAACTGTTTATTTTTACTACATTTTCGTAATATATATATATATATATATTCATTTACCATATTTTCAATGTTATTATGTATATTCTTGTTACTTAACACCGTCAGTGTTAAGTCCTGTATTTTATGTTTTCAAAATATATTCAAGGCATTGGCATTTGGTATTATATGTAACCACAATATACCCCACCGATCCATTCCCAACACGATTCCGCAAATAGATGTCCACTCACTCTCGCTAAGCCAAGTCAAGTGGGGTAGCAGAAAATGCATGGGGCTAGGCTTAGCAAGTGTCAAGTCAAGTAATGGTAGCAGATAGTTAAAGAAGGAGAGAGTGGCGTGCGACAATACATATAGAACATCTCCAGTAAGAAGGCATCCATGAATCACCATTTAAAGGCAAATTTTTGCAGCGCCCCAGGTGCACTGTCACAACCCGGTCCTCGTGTCTTGGAGATGATGAAAACCAGATGTGACGTGACAGTTGAAGGATCGATAAGGGATTGTACTTCAATGGAGGTTTTCAATAGGTTTCGGGAATCTGAGGTGTGAGCGAGTTTTACAAGTTCTGCTAATCGTGTGCATTACAGTTAAGTGATCAGTGCGGAATGGATTGCAGAAAGAAGGGCGAAATTATTAAAAGCGGTGAGCGAAACAGAATTCTTAGAGTGGATGATTATTTAAAGAAAAGAACCTCGGACACTATGACTCGTTTATTTTTAGTGAACTTCATAAGGCAACTGGTGTTAGCAGGCGTACATTTTTTTTATTAAGAAAAGAATATAAAAAGGGTCCCATCACTACACCGCGGAAAAGAAGACAAACGGGGCTTACGTACAAAACCATCAGGGAGGTGAAATATATTGTGACTTTTGGTGGGTGTCAAGTAAAGAAGACAGATGTAGTCGGGATAAAGATACACTTTTATTTCCGTAAACAGTAACTTTTTACACTCGTTGCAACAGCAAGAAAGTCTTTTCCGATTCACTCACAGCACGGCTCCAAATTCGTCACAAAACTGTCCCTTCTCCGTCGGCACGACTCCTCAACGCTTCGCATACGTCTCTTCTTTCGGCCGTCACGACTACTCAACGCTTCACATACGTCTGACCACTGTCTCCAGAGGCTCCAGAGGCAGTTCGGGTCGAACGGGGGGACAGTGATTGCCCCCGCCCGAGTGTCTTTGTCCGCAGTACCGGGCCGTCGTACGGCTTAACCTGCGCAATGAGTTTTGATGTTCTTTCTACGGGGGTTTTTGTCTGTCGCACTTTACCGCTATTTATATCTCCCAGGCACTATTCTGGAAAGTTCAGTTATTGCGGTGAAATACAAAGCAGAAGATTCCAGAAGCCTCTATCCTTTTCTCTCTTTCGGCAAGCGCCCCAACAATGCGGCCATTCTCTGTGTCTTTCCTTCGGCTCCTTTGCGGTAGTGCCGACAATAATGCGATGGGTGACACTATGATTTTGTACGCAGTGCTATACGACGCAAATTTCATGAATTTATATTTCAAAATATTCCCCTTACCGTGCTGGAAAATGTCACTAATGATGACTTACCAAATTTTAAATATTCAACCTTTTATCACTTAGTGAAGGAATTTGGATTTGATTTTTAAAAGAAATAAATCGCTTATGATTGACAAAAATGATATAGTGTGGCGACATTCTATTTACGGAAAATAAAACAATTCAGGAAAGAGGGAAGGAAAATCGTGTACCTTGATGAAAGTCGGGTAAATGTAGCACACACTGTGTCAAAAGTTTGGAAGGATAGGACTATAAAAACTCCTAAAGAAGCTCTTTTGGCCGGGTTAACCACTGCTCTTAAAGCACCTACTGCTCGCGGACAACGATTTGTAATGTTGTATGCCGGTGGTACGATGGGTTTTGTACAGCATGCAAACGCGTTTTCTTGGCGAAAAAAGGTTTTGCTGATTACCATAATGAAATGGACAGCGACAGATTTGAACAGTGGTTCAGGAACCAACTATTGCGCAATACAGAATCAGGAACAGTCATTGTTATGGACAATGTCTCATACCACGGTAGAAAACTAGAGACTCTCCCCACTACAAAATCCCGTAAGGAATAATATAGGGAAATATTATTATTATTATTATTATTATTATTATTATTATTATTATTATTATTATTATTATTATTATTATTATTATTATTATTATTATTATTATTATTATTATTATTATTATTATTATTATTATTATTATTATTATTATTATTATTATTATTATTATTATTATTATTATTATTATTATTATTATTATTATTATTATTATTATTATTATTATTATTATTATTATTATTATTATTATTATTATTATTATTATTATTATTATTATTATTATTATTATTATTATTATTATTATTATTATTATTATTATTATTATTATTATTATTATTATTATTATTATTATTATTATTATTATTATTATTATTATTATTATTATTATTATTATTATTATTATTATTATTATTATTATTATTATTATTATTATTATTATTATTATTATTATTATTATTATTATTATTATTATTATTATTATTATTATTATTATTATTATTATTATTATTATTATTATTATTATTATTATTATTATTATTATTATTATTATTATTATTATTATTATTATTATTATTATTATTATTATTATTATTATTATTATTATTATTATTATTATTATTATTATTATTATTATTATTATTATTATTATTATTATTATTATTATTATTACTACTACTACTACTATTACTAATAAACCTAACTGTGAGCGAAAGTGCGGTATTCGCGGCGGCGGAACATACGTGGCAATGCCGCGCTGATTCTCCTAAGAGCTGTTGTGCCTTCATGACGTGAAAACTCCTATAGACGCGGCACGGCTCGCCGACTAATGCGCGCCCATGCAATCCAGGCTCCAGGCCCCAGGCCGCACACACTACGTAGAGGCCCGCGCCTCGGGAACCACCCAGGAGCTGCAACGTGTACGCGCAGGTAAACAGCAGAAAACTGTAAATAGTGTACAAAGTGAAGTATAAATCTTATGACCACATTAATTATGACAACTTATGACCAGTAGTGCACGAAGTTTATACCCCCAATTAACACATACCCAGTGACAGTTTTTCTTTTGCGTCCTTTTTTGTGCCCGCACGGAATAACTTAAGCGACCCTCACATTTTTCATGTTAAACATAATTGTCAGTGGATGGTCCTGCGCGGGGTGCACTAAGAGAGTACCTGTTCACCAGGCCTGCCGCACAGGGAGGAGGGCTCTCGGCTGCCGTCTCCGTCTTTGAAGAGGGGGAGTTTCGACTCCTGGTAGCCCTCAACTGTCCCCACGGAGGGTGTTAGTGCCGAAACTCTTGGAGCTGGCTGGTGGCAGCACGGACAAACCTGGCGTTGAAATGAATCTTCAGCACACGTTAGGGACCTCACGTTGCCTTACCGGTTCTGGTACACCCACTAGGTACTCCCATCTCCTCCCTTCCTCTGGGATTGTGGCATACAGAGGATTGAGAATAGGTTAAGACTGGAACCTCCTGGGTTTTACTCTAACTACCGAAGCACCTATGTATTTACAGCAATGTATTCAACACATAAGTTCACCGCAAATGTATGTTTTGTGTTGTTAACCCATTATACACAATAATATAGAATCCCTTCGCAATGAACATGACATCCCGGCGGCTTCCAGAAAATTCAATATATATTCTATGTCATAAAAATATTTTACATATATTGTGACACCAGACGCGGCGCAAAATAAATAACAGTCGGGACTAGGATACTTCGCACCACATAGCAGCCGGCGAGCAAACAAAGGCACCCAAGGTTAGGCTGCGATTGCTTGTGTATATGCGACTAAGAACAATAGAGCGGTAGAACAAAAGGGGTTCTCTCCAGAGCCTTCGAGAAAGCTCTGGCTGCGTCACCGCCAGCGTATTTGAAAAAGTTCGCGTGTGATATCATCCCCGCTATATAAAGAGGCGAAGAAACAGCAGAGGATCAATTACGTTTATAGACATAAGTCGGTCAGTGCAAGACAGCTTCATGTGTGTGTGTGTGTGGTACGTTGCGTCGAAGTGAATATTAACGAGCGTCGAGTGACCGTATTTTTGCAGTTAGTGTATGAGAGACATAATGTGAATAACGACAATGAAAGGACTGAGTCAAGGTTATGAGAAGTAAACCGTGGTTAAGTTGTAATATCACGAAAGACTGTAGACTGCGCTAACGTCTGAGGAATAGAACTATGCTTTATGTGAAAAAGTTGAGAAGTAAAAGAAAGCGATAGAAGTAACTGGACTGATTTTGTGACTTTGTTAGGGTATTTTATAAGGGAAGTAGATTATTTGTACTGGATACATATAGATTGCCGGATACATTTGGTGGCAGTTTACAAAATTAGTAAAAGTAACTGTATAATTAATTAATTACTAATTAATTATTTCACTTTTATCGCATACTTTGTAAATTAAAAATGTAATTTATTGTTGGAAATAGTCAATAAATTTAAAAGTCTGGGATATTATTCCTCCATTAAGAAATTAGGTGCTAGGGCAACCCTATGCAGATTTTTATTTTAATTTAATTATATTGTGTTATACTATACATTTTAAATTTAATCGCATTATTTAAGCTTAACTGAGGAAATGTTGCCAGGTCTTTGTTTCTAATCTCACAGTTCAATTAGGGTTTCTTGTGAAGTTTTTTGGGGCCAACAAATGCAATCTAAGCGGCGGACCAAAAGACAAAGCATTGAGTAGCTTCCAAAGTACAAAGAATAAACACAAAGAATGCCTTTGTCCCTTCTTTACTCTTGGAGAGCCAAAGAATGGTTTTCGCAGAAGCGCCAAGCTATAGACGTCACAGGAGATTTGCCTAGCGTTCTTCTTAAGTCTTACTCATTCACAAACCTACCCACATTTTCGATGTTGAGCTATTTTCGTTCTCTTTCCCCCCACTACACTACTGTGATTCGAACTGGCACAACGTAGCAAGGAAATTGTATTACGCGATTGACCAACCGATCAACAAGTAATCGGCTACACATACGTGGCGAAATTCTCGATGATGTTTGGATACGAGCTGCTATTTTTGAAGTTCTTTACCGCGTGCTCTTTATACGATGAAACTTCAGGTAACCTTCAGGTAACTGAATTTTGTATTTGTATATTTTATAGCTATAAAGTTAATACTTTGCACACTTAAGGTTATTTATATTATAAACTACCATGCGAAGTATCAGCGCAATCTGTTTTATAGTTTTGAGAGAACTAATTATTGAATTGATTCGCAATGCGAAAACATTAATGTCTTCCCTTTGATTGACATTGAAAATATTTTAAACCTTTTTTGGTGTACTTTTTTAATGATAAAGAAATTTTCAGATTATGAAACCAAAAATCGAAGTCATAAGTGACATAATCATAAAAGAAAACAAAATATAAGAAAAAAATTGTCTCTTGTTTTGTCTGTCACGGAGGGGATTCCGGCCCGTCAGCAGGAGGAAGGACGATATGAGAGTACCCTGCAGATGGCCAGAACACATCACACACAGAAGTACTACGGTGGGTTCCTAACAGGTGCAAGCCCGACTGAGTTCCAGGTCACAACAAAGAGCGCACCACCAACTAGATCAGTTGATAAATCAGTCCTCCTGGCAGAACAGTGGCAGATCACAGCGTCTCCCCTCGAGCGCACATGGTATTTCCAGAGTGCAAGCACCACCGCAACGCATCCTACCGACGAACCCACCGACTGTTATAAACTGGAAAGACCGAATAGAGAAAGAATAAAATGATTCGGGGAATGTAAGGTAATTATCCAGCTGAGTAGCCCGTGGAAGGTAAAACCATTAAGCACCCCACAACAGTAGGTCATACTTAAAATACAGATATCCTTTATATCTTAAGAAGCAGGATTTTTTATTTATTTGTAACTTCTCTAGATTGGCAATGAAAGATGGATTTATTAAGCTATGATATTCATTAGCACCAATGCAAGGTGTAACGCAACGAAAGCTTGCCAACGAGAGCTGCGTATTGTACCTGCCGCTCCTACTGTCCACTCTAACTCTCCTCGTTCAATGCGATATGTGCACCTCAAGACATTGTTAAATACTGGAGCCCGTAATACGAATACCGACGCCCTGCAACATGCGTTTACGGAAATAGCCTTCTGTGCATTTGCAGATTGGTCAGCTGTATACTGGTTGTCCCATAAAAACACGGATAAATGCTTATGTTTGCCGTCCCACACAACATATTAAATGTTGTCGGTATTTTTGGGACACCTGTATATAGGTTGACGAGATGAGTTCAACCAAAATATTTTGTTATGCTTTGCTACAGCTCTAAGCGATTCTAGCCAGGATATACATGGCCAGTGTGAAAGAATAATTAGCAGACATTTCGTATTTTAATGAAAACGAATATTTGTTCATTTAAGCGTACATATAAATTAGTATACAAGAGGAAACTGTGATTATTTCACTGTTTTTAGGTTTGCACACCCATAAACAAGATGCAATAACAAAAAACTGCAACGGATGCTTTAAACAAAGGCATACATATAACGGAAGACAAAGACTGTTAATCTTGCGGTTTGTATTTTGCGCATGACGAATGTGTTCCAACAGATAGAAACAAAATAGGAGTAAAGCCACATTCTGAAATTGCCCGCCCAGCCGTTCGTTCTCTTTTCGGTTGGCTACTCAAATCAATTTACTTTGTGCTGGTTTTAATAGCACAGCTGCTACATATTAAAGGAAATTTGCCTGATAAATGTATTTTATTCTTCAATATGGTGTACTTTATCTGTCTCTTTCTTTCACTGCCCATGCAATTATTACAAATTCTTTTAATTGATATTCGCTGCAACAAGATAGCGATATTGCATTCCCTGAAATCCGTTTTTATTTTCTGGTATAAACGGTTCAAAAATCTGATGACTTTCTCTACTATTGTACTAACCATTCTTACAAACTCTTATCCGTATATCTTCTTCGCGTTAGTTGAGATAAATATTTACAGAAATTATCTTATTGCTTATTTCCTTGTAGGTGCAAGAAGAATATAGGAATACAGTAGGTTTTGAGCGATAGTAAAATCTTTTAAAGCTTTCAAACTCCGTTCTGTTTGCACGATTAACGTATAAGAATGAATAGCGATGTTCCATTTGACAGAACTTAAGTTCTCCAAAACTTGCAGAAACAAGAAGGAATATCTCTGAAATGGTTCACTCCACAAAAAATGCATTTGGACATAACTTGTATGTTTACTGAAATCTACATTTTTTGTACACTAAGATTTGATATATCTCTTACGGTTTACTAGTTACGCAAAAGACATCAAGAGTAAACAGAACTACGTGAGCTATAGCCAAAAAATTCAAAATATATATTTCATTTGCCATAAAACTATCTCAAACATATGGAATTTAATAAAACTCGTTGGTTATTTTTGAGGAAATCAAAATTTTTGAAAGAGTTTCCAAATAAAGTGAAGTTTATGGTGGAGGAATTTTGTTCACACACAGCGCGCGGATCTTTTTCTAAAAATGATTTTTTTTAAAAAAATGAAAACATTCAGGGGGTCTCAAAAGCTATTTCCGAAGAAATCTTGACTTTGAATTTTTGGGTCCAACGCAATAGTTCCTCTACGTAGCAGAGAAAGTAAAAACTAATTTCTTTCCACATGAAGGGTGCTTTGGGGTTGATTAATTTCGTGAAAGCCTTCAAAGTTAACTGGACTTAGACATCCATTTGGTATTCGTTTCCTTTTTGCATTTTGTATTGACAGAGCTCTTTGTAAATATGGCAGGGAACTTTAAAATGTGCGATATGGTATTTAATATGAAGTGCAGCACTTCAGAGACAAATAATAAAATTGTTCGGCTGTATTCCATACGTGGCAACGAGACATACATGCAAGGAAGGATGTTTCAGTAATCATGGCTACCACTGAAAGCGAGAAGGGTTTCTCCAAGTGTGCGGTCCTGTAATCAGGTGCAGAATTTGGAGTGCCAACTTTCTGCGGAACTTAAGCGCATTATCAGCACTGTAATGGGAATGAAGTAATCTCATTTCCGCTTCCGGTTTATGAACCGCGTCAACTACTTCCTTGAGTAAACAGAACAACACGTCTTGGAAAACCTTCAAGGGCAGACACTGCACTTTTGTAATTTATTTTATTTTGTAATTTATCCTTTACCTCCACGGCAGGAGGGGAGAGGTGACAATGGTCGACTGAATCGACAGACTCGATACAACAGGGCCCCTACGATTTCCAGTTTTAAAGCTGTATTTGTAGTAATTTTAGTTTCAATTAGATATCTAATGCATATGTTTGGAAATACAGCATTCTAATGGTACGCAATATACCGAGTGATAAAAACTATATTAAGGAAATGGTTCTTATTATTCAGGAATCACCAGTGGACATTCTAGAGAAAGACATTGAAATAGGTATATCTTTGTTAACGGAATATTCGCATTAAGGCACTACAAAAGTCTTTGTTAAATGGAGATGACTCACTAGCAGTTTCTGATTTTATTTTCTCCGTTGTTACTCTAAGCTTTCCCTCGCAATATTTGCAGAAAAGAATACTTCCATCAGTAAAAAGTACCTCCGCTTCAAATTCAGATATTAGTGGATACAAAAAGAAGCTTTTCTTGGGTTAGTTTTAGCCATAATGGTCATAATTTTCTCTATAAGTTGTAAAATTACAGTCAAACAAGGTGCACACGACTTACTCACTCCTATCTTCTCCTCAAGGTAATTACTGGTAAAAATATTAGGATACTTATAGAAGGTTCAGTAGTTTCTCGCAAGACTACACGTTCCCTTTGCTGGTGCTTATGGCATAAATACTAAATTATCTGTTATAACCAATCTTAGCACTGCGTATTAGTTAAGAGAAACTGGAATTGAAATTAGACTCTATTGGACAGAAAAAAATTAGTCAAATAGAGGTCAAAATTAAAAAAAAGAGCTGTTTAGTAAACCAAAAAGGCAAAACGGACATTAAACTAGAAAAATCATTAAAATGTGGAAAAGGACAAAGTTCTAGTCTGTAATGACCCTTAGTGAACATACTTATATTATGCTAGGCCTCGCCTTCAGACAAGAGAAAGAGAGAAAGAGAGAGAAAAAGGAACAGAAAAAGAGAGAGAATGAGAAACAGAGAAAAAGAGAGAAGGAAGGAAGAAAAGGGAGGGAGAGAAGAGGGAGAGGGGAGGGAGAGAGGAACGGTGAGAGGGAGAGAGGAACAGACGAAGAAAGGGAGGGAGAAAGACAGAGATAAAGAGAGAAGCAAAGAGAGCAGGAAGGAAGGAGGAAGGAAAGAAGGAAAGTATTTTTGCTTAGTTTCTTAGCCGTGCTTTAAGTATAGCTACTACATATATTTAGACACTGGGATTCTTGTTTCTTTTGTAAACGTGGTTTTTCACAACTAGGTACTACGTGGTGAAGATAAGCGATGTGATTATCTTGTTTGCAGCACCTGCGGAAGTGCGATTTATACTCTTGAGTAATCCAGATATGCGCTTCCTTAAAGAATAACATACCGACCTACTTTGTGGAAAAGAAGTAGTCGCCCTGCAGACTCAAGAATAATTATTATTGCTCTGCAAAACTTCGCACAAATTTTCAGTAGTAATTATCTACAAGAGAAAAAACTGCTGCTACGATGACGATGGTCTAAATCTTCTGTAGGACCTCTTGATAATCAATTATATACTACGTTTCAATGGCGAATTGAAATCGATTGGATTTCAATCCCATTTTCAGTACGATCCCCGTTTCCATGTTGAATTCAATCCGGAATGAGATCGATTTGGAAACGTAAGACTCGAGCATAATTCATTTAAGCATTTGTACTGGTCGCTTGGTTTGTTAGCGAAGTCTTATAAAATATATTTTTTAAAGTTAGTGAATGCTTTTAGAAGAACATATTGCGAGATTACAAAACCAATGCAAGTGGCTTTGTTATTTTCTTTTATTACACCACTTTCACACAGAAAAAATGACGAGCATGCAGCGTGTTAGGGGTACAGCACAAGTTAGCATCTTTAGCGGATTCAAATCGATTTGAATCCGCTAGGTGTTTTCATGCAACAAAGTATTGAACCGATCCCACTTCTAAGAGGGTCGTATCCAAGGATTCAGTTCGGTCTAAATTTTCGTTTCTGTGCACTATTCAATCTAGAATGACAATGTAAATCGATTAAATCGATTTGAATTGCTCATGCAAACGTAGTAATACGAACTATTACTCTACTGCCAAAATTTAATCCACTTTCTGAATATTTAAACATTGCACGTGAATATTTCCATAGTATGTTTGAATTTTCTATATTTTTATAGAAATGAAATCAATATTTTGCACACTTAAGGGGGTTTATCTTATAAACTTCCACACAAACTTCCAGTACAATCTGTTTTATAGCTTTTAGGGAATTAATTGTTGAATATATTCACAATGTAAAAATACTTTAATATTCAAAATATTCTACGCGCATTAAAAACGTAAGTATCACAACAGTTCTTTTATTGTTTTATAAAATCTAATTGCCTAACAAACACTAAAAGGAAGAAAAAATAATTATTTTTAAACTAATTAATTTTCTGGCTTTGACGGACATTGAGAATATTTGTTTAACTTTTTTATGGATTTAATTTTTATAACTAAGCAAATTTTCAGATTTTGAAAACAAAGAGGGAAGTTTAAGTCACATAAATGAAACACACGATGGAAAAATTTTACAAGCATAGCACAAAATCTAGTGCACATGGAGCAGATAGTGTAATAAAAAAGATAAAGTCGTGAAAACCCAATCTTTCTACGCATGCGTCATGAACATGAGTCACATTACCTCTTTGTCAGACTTGCCCTCTTTTGTCTAGTAGTCCCTCCTTAGTTTCATAGTTTAACCACTTCATAAGGAATTTGGTTGTTTTGGAGCCCTTTTTGGCCCATATTTTGGTGAAAATCCTGCTCTCATTGCATTTAAAGCCTGCGCTAGGCCTTTGAAAATGACGGAATCTAAAAAACTTCACTGCCAACCGATTACTGAAAGTTTGGGGAACATTTATGTAAATAGACTTAAAAATCATCAATTTAATACATTTTCGGTCATTTTTTAGTTCCAATGATCCTTAAATTAAACAAGAAAAAGCGGGAGAAATTAAATTAGGCTCATCCAAAACTACGTCATTCATGTTTGGGAAAAAAGGATATTTAAATGTCTGTAAGGGTTTAAACCCAGCACCACCGGAGACAAGTACGTTAGCCACTGCGCCATTACTAGAGCTTACTGTCGTTTGTCTGTCTTATAATATGGTTCTTATTCTTTGCTGAAATAAAATTTTTCTCCAGAAAAACGCAAAGCTCATAACTTTGAAAATATTACAAAGATAGCTATTTTTGCTCTTGAGGAAGGGAAATTAAGTATCTTTTTAGTGTAAATCAATGACACGTTAAGTAATTATATATGGCGTTAAAATTATGGGAAATGACGACTATAATTTTTAATAACATTATTTGTGGAGGTAAAATACCAGAAGAACGGAAAACCGCTATTGTAATAATATACAAAAAATGAAATTGCGATACTTACAGAGGAATTTCAGTGATAGGGGCATTTAATATAATTTATGAAAATATATTAAAAATTTAATAGAATCACGATATAAGGACTAGGAAATGGAAGAGCAATCAGGACTCAGAAAATGTGTAGATATATTCTGCTTAACACAATTAACAGAGAAAAAGAAAGCCACGAGATTTACATTTATTATTTGTAGACTTAATAGAAGCCTATGATAACGTCTTATTGTAAAGTTATTCAAAGTGTTGGATTAAACACCTATTAACAATATAATAATAGTATCAATAAAAGCATTATATGAAGAGGATATTTCAAACATTAAAATGGGACATAAGATTCCAGAAGGATTCAAAGTCACTAAAGCAGTGACACAGGGATGTAGTCTCTCTCCAACTCTATTTAAATCTAGGGTATGCGAATACAAATTGAAAACACGTTCATTTATTTATTAAATTTCGCAGATGATTAAGTAATCACAGCACAAGATCACGTTGATACGGAATATATGGTAAGAAAATTAAAGGAAGCATATAAAAATGGGATTTGTAAATAAACATTAATGAAGCAAATTAATTATGCATTGGAGAAGAAGTAGAATCCTTGAAATTTAAAGATGGTCAATTAATTTCACTGTTTGCAATGCACTTAATTGTGTACAAAAATGAAAACATCGGCAATAATAGTACGGCAATTAAAAATAGAACTACCCAAACAACCATCTTTGTGCTTAAAGAGTTTGTCTATCTCTTACACTTTTCCAGTTATGTGAATCATCCCGAGGGACCGGAGCTTTTCATTACTGTTCGTCTTTTAGACTGCCAATAGATGTCTTTACCTTCCATCATTTTGCCCTTGTGTATGTTCAGCCGTTTGCTTAAGCAGCAGTGACCTGAAAGTTCCACTTAATATCATAAATAAACGATATATGTATGTACATACGTTTAAGCTCAATATCCAAAGATTATTGGTAGGTATTGTAAATATGTAGTGTCGCCTGCACGTTCTTATCTATCCAGACCAGCCTCAAACATACCACGCCTCCTGTGATAAAATATTTCTGAGCAACAAGACATGATTGCGAAACAGTGTATAATGGTCCGTGGTTAACGGCGAGTAAAACATATATTTGACAAAAAATGCATAAAAGCATTATTCACAGAAATAGTCGTCTATTTGTTGCGCAGTCTGGGTTCGAAGGCGCATCTCGCCGCTGAGTATAAACTCAGTTATTTAATGTAAATGAAATGACCAATGGCAGCAATTATCGGTAATTGAGGTCATAAATAAAGAGAGGGAGCTGATAGCAGTTCCATCTAACCACCAATAACTGCAAACTCTAGCATTATTCGTTTGTGAGATCATCGCGTTTCGTTGCTACCTGCCGATTAGTCACGTTGCGCTCTGTGGCTTTTGAGTGAAAATCTACCTACACCTGAATTAATATTGTCCTTTGTTTAAAACACAGCCACTTCAAATGGAGTTGGTAAATAAACACTTGAACGCTATAATTATTGCAATGTCAGAAAATAATTACATTTACTTCACTGTCTATTATAAACCAATGTCTATACCTATTTATAAAAATCTAATGTATTTCACTCACATGACTTTCTCTACTCTTGTACTAACATTCCTATATCTTCTTCGTGTTAGTTAAGATAAACATTTGTACAAATTATCTTATTGATTGTTTCCTTGTAGCTGCAAGGGGAATATTAGAATACAGTAGGCTTTGTGCGACAGTCAAATCTTTTAAACCTTTGAGATCCCGTTCTCTTTGCAGACTTAACATATAAAAAATTAACGATGTTCCATTTCACGAGATGTTTTAAGTTTTCCGAAACTCACACACATAACAAGGAATATCTCCGAAATGGTTCACTCTACAAGAAAATTCATTCAGATATAAATTGTGTATTTTAGCAAAATCTACATTTTTTGTATAGTATGATTTGGTCTATCTCTAACGGTTTACCAGTTATGCAAAAGTCGTGCAGAGTAAATACGACTACAGGGGCTATAGCCACAAAATTCAAGATATACAATTCGTTTGTCCTCCAAATATCTCAAACATATGGCATTTTAATCAAAATCATTAGAGCCATTTTCAAAAAAATTAAAATTTTCCAAACATGTAAAATATAAACGGTAGTTTAGCGTGGGATTATTTTCTTCAAAATCTTGGTGTCGTATCCCTGAATGACAATAAACTTAAATATCAACTTTGGTTTTTATCCGACTTTCTGTTTTTGAGTTATGCTGTCCACAGACACACGGAGCTTTTTCTAATTTTTTTTTTTTTTTTTTTTTTTTTTTTTTGATTCAGGGGTCCTCAAAACATATTTCCGGTGAAATCTCGACATCGAATTTTTGCGTGGGATACAATACTTCCTCTACTTACTGGTACCAGAAAGTAAGTTTTGTGTGAAATGCGTTTCTTTATAAATTCATTTTTGAGTGAACCATTACCGAGATATGTACTGCTTAGTTTCAATACTTAATTATACAAGACACGTTAACCCTTCTCTACATTATTACCGATCATGTCCACCGTAGTTATGAACGAAACGTCACTCGAGCAGATCACGGTAAATCAGTCCAGAACTTTCTTCTAGAATTATTTACTCCGGCTGTGAAAGCCTACGCCTATACAATGCTTATAGTTTTCACAAATAAGAATACGTTATTCATTTTTTTATCTCTCGGCGTTGCATAGAGAAGGGAGTTTCAAAGGCATAAAGGCATAGCATTGCTCTTAAAACATTTCACTATCGCTTATGTATTCCCATGTTGCCCTTGCAGCTACAGGAAAAATGCTTATGTCGATTAAAATAAAGTATATACAGAAATATCACGGTCTGTATTGATAAGGTGAAGAATACACCTCAAAAGACCCCAGAAAACGATACAAAACCGTCACTGTAACACACTACACGTGTATGTGTTAATGAGGGGCAAAGTCCGCTATAGGGAAGGTGGTAAATCCAACCTCCTCTCTTTTATAGAAATTCGACATCGCTGAAATAGAATACTACATTGGTGATATCTTTTGAGAGCTGCTTGCCATGTGATGGCTTAGACATTTAAATTTCTTTGCATGGCCAGAGAGAGAGAGAGAGAGACCACCAGAGGAACATAAAACTGTGTTACTTTTGGATAAGTTTCCCATTTAGTTCGTGCCTAAACATAGAGTATTTTAATCAATATCATCAGTGGAACGAATATCGCCAATATTGTCCCAGACTCTGGAGATTCGACATAGGTGATGGAACAATCATCTGTCATAATGGCGGAGTAATTTTTACTTCCTCTACTGCGTACAGTACCCATTCTTTATTTCACTCCAGCTGAGTCTGTCGATCGCCGTTTACTTCAATGGAACATAAGCGTTATTCGAAATTACAGATGTTTGAAAATATGTGGATGGACAGTTTGAAATGAACGGCATGTTCTAAAACTAAATTATATGCGTATTCAGAGCATGTAAAAAATAGCATCCCCATGTCAGATGTAGCTGACCAACAATGGATTAACATGCATCATCTGGCGACAGCGTTTACTCGTTATTCATATAAACAAAACAACAAACCCAGCGGTATTGAATTCATATTTGTATGGTTCATTGAAATCAATATGACGAGATATCTCTTACATCTGTTTTGTATTCCCTGACTGTTCGCCTCTCGTGAATTCATAAACGTTTCCAACACAATCACAATGGGGCTTACTCAGCGTTGTTCAGTCCAAATTTTATTTCAGACTCTTCATGGAAGGTACCATTTTCTAACTTTAACCTATGTGACATTATTTAAATTGTATATAATATTACAAAATTACTGTTTCTATTAATTTTTCTGTGAGTTTATTCCCTTTATAATTGAATTACAAACCAGTTCTCTTTTATCGCCGTTAACACAGTCTATGATTCGTCGTGACGTCACAACTCACAGCTGTTCTATCCTATCGTAATTTTGGCACGTGCTTCACTGCCTTTCAGTTCTACTCTCGACGCTCTCAGAGGCTCTCAAAACTGACTGTACACACTCAAAAGTAACTACAAACAGCTGTCTTGTTCAAAACTTAACAACTCTATCACAAAAACTGCCTGCTTTCGCCGTCTCGACTCGCTTATATAGGCGACAATGATGCAGCACGAATGTTTCTTGAAATTCACCTTTTCGTATGCAAGTCGGCCCGCGAACACTTTTGTCGAACAATCTGCAATAATGTATCCGGCCCGTTCCACTGCTACCTGTTTACTCGCCGCCCGGTGGTGTGACCTTGAGCTCTGATGTTGGCTACCTGTCGGCCCGCGTCACAATAAATAAACTGCAAACAACTTATAAATTAATTTTTATTTCCTCAAAAATTTCTATGTAAAGTTTTATGAATATAAGATAGGTCTAAAATAGTTACATTACCAATAAAATGTATAGCTTAAATTTTACGTTCCCTCAAACTGAATAAATACACAATTTCGTGTAACTGCGAAATAATAAAGAGATACATACAATAGTATTTACTTACTGAGGGAAAATAAAGCAGGGCTTTAGACACTGCTTATGTCCACTGGCGGCTTGTGACTCGTAAATTTAGGAGAGCGATATATTTCAGCACAGAATATGTGAAAAGTTAACGAAGTGTGTAAAACGAAAGATTGGTATGCATGGCTTTCCATCTATTCATTAAATGTGCCCTATTTTAATTCGTATCATGAATATCAGGGTTTTTCATTCATTATTTTGAATAGGCGGAATAATTGCTTGGAAAAATTGGAAGGATTCGCCAGAAAGGGCTTCTAGATCACTGTACAACAATTTCAAAAGAAAGGTGGAAGACAATAAATCAATAAATAATTAAATCATCTTTTAGGTTCGAAAACTTATCCCTGCAACGTAGGGTAGACTACTGTTTAACAATAACTGAAATTTAAAGATTTAGAACTTCAGAAACCAATATTATGTTAATATCATTCAATTTATAAAATTTAACAGTTTGATATTGTATATAATTAATCTGCTCTTTTCCTGACTTGCTTGAAATCAGTCATGTGTATAACAACTTCAGCTTTCAACCAATGACAATCTTGATTCATGGGAAATCTATCAAATTCCATTGTCACCTCTGAATTTTGATTTTCAGCTCCTCTACTTATGTTGTGGTCGGGTTAGATAATCTAGCTGCACTGTTCTACAGATGCGCAACAGGTGACGTAATTTGACGCAAAAGAGCGCTAGTTTAAATACCAAAAATGGTTGACAATCGCTTAGGTGAAACATCTAATGCAGAAATACATGAAGTAATTCGAAAAGGGAAACCTGAAAGCATACAACAGGAAATATGTTTGGAATCAGTTTAAATTTTTTTTATTCAACGAAATTATAAGTTAATAGCAGATACTCCTACTACTGCCATTGCCACATCTTCAAAGATTGAAAGTTAGAGGTTAGTAATTAGAATACAGCATTTAAGTAACGTTTTATGGAATATATCATTCTTTAATTCTGAAATAGCCTTAATAAAAGCAAGAACCCTCATATTACTTCGCATTTAGTTGAATGCATCCCAAATGGACATTAAGATAAGCTATGGTATGGAGAATTGGGGGAGGGGCACAGTGGCCGGGAGGAAGATGTGAGGCGAGAGAAGACAGAAGGCCCGACAAAGCAGAGGGCAGGATCCCTACCATTTCCAAACTGCAGACTGGAGACCGCACCGCCGGACGAAGGTCCACAGAGAACAACTTCGCAGATTCATGTGTCTAAATAACTTTTTTTGTAGAGTGAACCATTGTTATTTGTGTCTGCTTCGTAAAATTTAAATCTTTCGTGAAATGGAACATCATTGCCCATTTTTCCATATGTTAAGCGTGCAAACAGAACGGAATTTGAAAGCTTTAAAAGATCTGACTATCACTCAAAACTTACTGTATTCTAATATTCCCCTTGCACCTACAAGGAAATAAGCAATAATATAATTTGTACAAACGTTTATCTCAACTAACACGAAGAAGGTACAGTAATAAGAGTTTGTAAGAATGGTTAGTACAAGAGTAGAGAAAGTCATGTGAGTGCAACACATCAGATGTTTTGAATTCATGTTTAAGTTGTTCACTTTAGTTTGCTGCATGTATTGGAGTTGTAACTGTAACAAATTTGGTTGCATTATCTTTCCGCAATTCAGTGAACCTGTTTGTGTTGCGTAAGAATTCGCCTACATTAGTGCAGGAAGTAAACAAGCGGAGGAAACCGAGTAATCGTGACAGAAAGTGTACGCGGAGAGAATGGGTCAGGTGGTGCTGGCGGAACGCGCCTCTGTGTGTGTGTGTTCTATTTCTGTGGTGAATGGGAAAACCATTCATTCCAGGAGAATCTGTGCAAGCAGTTAGTGTTATCGTGTACCTAGTGTGAACTCGGCTACTTCAACATGATTTCTTGGCGATATCTGCGCACGTGGCTGACTCACTCTTCATGCAATAGCTGATTGCCCATCAGGAAATTCCGGTTTTATCACCGTTAGTAATGATTGTAAACACCAACGCCTTTGATATTCTCGGAATGCGCATGCGTAATACATAAGATAAAAACCAGACAAATCTTAATTCTGTACACCTGGCTTTCTCGGCGTTGCAGGTTAAACTCGAATGACGAAATCATTAATTAACAATGATCTAACAGAGCGATGTCCAACGTTTGCGAAAGAGGTGAGGTTGGATTTACCTCATTCCACTATACGTGGATTTTACATTGTTTTAAGCCCAGACGTGCATTGTGTTGCAGTGGCGGATTGATTACATATACGTAGTATTTGATTTGTGAAAGCGCTAAACATATGTTTATATATATACACACATATATATAAATAATGTATATGAATGAATATATGAATGTAGCTGGCAAGCGTAATATGCCAGCGTAGGCAGGTATCAACGCTTGAGTGACCGCCAGAGGACCCCCCCCCCCCGGCAAGGTAATAAAAATGTAGTTTTCTAATACACAGAAGAAAATAATTTTAATATATATACACACATATATATAAATAATGTATATGAATGAATATATGAATGTAGCTGGCAAGCGTAATATGCCAGCGTAGGCAGGTATCAACGCTTGAGTGACCGCCAGAGGACCCCCCCCCCCCCCCCGGCAAGGTAATAAAAATGTAGTTTTGTAATACACAGAAGAAAATAATTTTATATTTCAAAATCCATGATTCAGTTCGATATAACAAAACTGGTACTGCCATTGTCTTATATAGTTTCAATTTTATTTCTTTTCTCATCGTATCCCTCGGAGTTCTATTTATTGTTCCACAAATTTGTAGATTTTCTTCACTGACCACAACATCATCAGCATATAGTAAAACATTTCTATTATTTTATCGCTGAGTTAATTTCTTGTTTCGATTTCGTAATCAGATCATCCAAATAAGTCTTGAATGTGTCGTGAATTAATCATGTAAGTCTCCCTTTTCATAAAAATATATTGTTTCCTCTATTGATTTTGATTAAAATACTAGTAATGGCGTGAGGAAGTGTTTTGAATTGTATGTAAACAGCTGGTTATCAGTAGATTTTGTGTAACTGGGAAATCATAAGAGATAAACTAAAGGTTTCCAGCACACATTTCCAAAATATTCTATGTCGTTCCTTAATTCTGCAACATTTTAATCTGTCATGTTTGAAATTTTAGATGACACACAATATATAGAAAAATAAACTTCGATATGTAAACTTAGAATAGCTAAGAAACTAGAGAAAGCCCTTGCACCCTTAAGCCCTTAATTTTTTACTTTTCTTTACTATGCACTTACAGTAAATGGAGGAAATATTGTATTCCACCAAGGTTTCACCGAAAATGTTTGGAACTCTATTAATCCAAGAAACAGAATTTTTTGAAAATATTCGTGTGTGGGGGGAGGGTGGGGAGAGAGTGTGTGCAAAGGCCACATAAGTAACTGGGAGGACTCGGGGCCCCTACCACGGCCCACCTTCCAGTCTAGGCGGCCCGGGTTCGATCCCAGGGACCCGCATGTGGTATTCGTGGTGGACGAAGCGGCGTCAGGGCGGGTTTCCTCCGGGTGCTCCGGTTTCCCCCGCCATCTCATTCCACCGGTGCTCCATCTTCATTCCATGTATCATCAGTGTCACCGCCTGCGGTGCCGTAGTAGTAAAAGCGGGCGTTAAACACTACAACAACAACCCACCTTCCAGTGCTGCACCCCACCAATGACGCCTGTAGTGGGCAGAGGTGGGGGACGCAGCGGCTGGGCGGTAGGTCTTGGCCCTGCATGGGCTGTTGCGCCGGGGTTTAGTTTTAGATACAAGGTTCATAATAATACTGTGTAAAAGTAGTCAAAAATAGACTATAATGGACGTGAATGTAAGGGATCCGATTTTTAAGAAGATTTATTCATTGATCTCACGCTGAATGGTTGGTGATTGCAAAGGGCCTATGCTTTTTGAATGCGTTAGTATAAGGAAAGTGAAAGTTCAGAGTTGTCCTGGGGTGAGCGGATGTGTATGGTCCAAGTTTGAGAGTAGTATTTACAATTTTGTTTTAGGCCTCTGGGGAGTAAAAGCCATTCCCTTTCTACAGCTCTGAAAGTCATTACACAAGTTTCAGATTTCTGGAACCAACAGTGCGTAAGAAAGCGAAACATGAATTCTTACAGCCCAGTTGTTAAACTATTATGTAACTTTCAGAGCAGAAGAAATGTGGCTATAACAGTACTGTAACGTTAGTTTTCCCTTGTATTTTATAACTAATTTCATGTAGGAGCTCAACTTGCTTCTTGAAAAAACCATCAGTAAAAGGAAAAAGCAACATACAGAAACTTAAGTCTTCTGGAAAGTTGAAATTAATTATTATTCAAGAGGGAGCTTCATTTTCTCGGAGGGTATGTATTTAAGTTGCCTTGCCATCAAGAGTTCATGCATTAATAATGAATAAGTATAACTTTATAAATCACACACTACATGTAAATGCAATTATTATAAACACAGAAACTGCGTTGCAAATTCTTTAATCCCTACAACTTAGGTTACACTTACATTGTGTTTCTTTGGATACATTTAAAAAATATATTACTTAATACCCTTAACAGAGAGTTAAACTGCTGGGTTATTATAAAGAATAAAACATAAAGAACATAAAAAACATGAATAAGACATTATAGAAACACTTTTAAATCAGGAAGAAAAACGAGTATAGAAAGCCGTGTGAATGTAATATGTTGCAATTGTATTTCAACTAGATTAGATGCTATTTAATTGATATAGATCCACCTGGAAATTTATCTCTTAGTCACTTATAAAAACTAAGTTATCTACAAATAGCAGTACATCTAAAATTTATTTGATGTTTATCTAAATTATTCTGCCGCTCTCTGATTACATCATCAATATATAAGTTAAATATCTTTTCTGCTTCTCTTTCATTCCTGGCTTGTATCTATCACTATTTTATTATTTACGTGTAAACCTAGTTTGTTCTTACTTGAATTCTAAAAATGCTATTTAAATTCATAAATGGCTAAAAGATCTTCATTGAGAGCATCCATTGAGAGTTATATACAGAAAAAAAAGTTGCCAGGCTAATATTGAGAATCCTCCTCCTCCTTCTTCTTTTTCTTCTTCATCTTCATCATCTTCATCTTCTTCTTCATCATCTTCTTCATCTTCTTTTCGTCTTCATCTTCTTCATATTCTTCTTCATCTTCATCTTTGTCTTCATCGTCTTCATCTTGTTCTTCATCTTCCTCGTCTTCTTCTTCATCATCATCATCATCTTCTTCCTCTTCTTCTTCTTCTTCTTCTTCTTCTTCTTCTTCTTCTTCTTCTTCTTCTTCTTCTCCTTCTCCTTCTCCTTCTTGTACCTGTCAGACTAAATAACCCGTTCCGTCTAAGTCGTATGTCGTATTCATCTTTCACCTTTTACGGCGTGGCCCAAAGAATTTGCAGAAAAAATCGCGCGTGAGTTTCTCTCTCTCTCTCTCTCTCTGTCAATCTATGGACAGCATAACTCAAAAATGAAAATTCGGTTAAAAACCAAAGTTAGTATTTAACTTTAATATCTTTTAAGGATGCGACACGAACAATTTGAAGAAAATTTCTCCACCCTAAACAACCCTTTACATGAAAAGTTTTTCGAAAATTTTTATTTTATTGAAAATACCTCTTACGATTTTGATTAAAATGCCATATGCTTGAGATATTTTTATGGTAAATGAAATGTATATTTTGAAGTTTTTGGCTATAGCCCATATAGTCCTATTTACTCTGGATTACTTTTGCATAAGTAGTAAACTGTAAGAGATAGACCAAATCTTACTAAACACAGAGGCAAATGACCGCCATTACGGCAACTACAGTTAGAGTCACGATATAAATAGAATAATTAGAACTTACTTTCTAATTTAACTTACTTTCAGATTATTTTACGTGCACATTCAGAAATTACCAGTTTTATTGCAGAGAGGTTACTGTAAACTCGGATGTTGCATGTCAATTAGATGGTGTATTTTTTAGTTATGTAGTGAATATTGCTCATTACATATGTATGTATTCAGTAGCGCCCGGATGTGTTTGGGCTTGAATACAGACTTGTACCGTCGTGGGCATTACTTCAATAAAACCTTCTTGTATCGTAATTATCTTTGCTTAAATTTGCTTTCATTCTCTGTACCTTTCTCCAATCAAATACTGAATGATTATAGACCTAAACCTTTGCCGAGAAATTATGTATGGAAGCAAGAAATGTATTTGAAATACAACCTAAGTAACTATTTTAGAATGCATATACATATAAACCTCTAGCTCTAAAATAATTACTGCGACTCCATAAACAACTTAAATCGATTTGAGTCTAATCCCATTCTCAATACGATCCCCGTTTCCATGTTAAATTCAATCCAATCGATTTGTATATGCAAGCCTCAAGTATAAATAGCTCAGGCTTTTATATGGTTCCTTGGTTTATGTTGGCGAACCTGTAAAAACTGTTTTTTGCGTAATGTAAGCAGATTTTGAGGTTAGTGAATGTTCTATAGAAGAATATATTGGGAGATTATAGAAACAATTAATATGGTTTGCTTCTTGTGCTTTATTACACCACCTTTGCAAAGAAAACAAAATGTCGAGCGTCGTAAAAGTTAGCGATTTCAAATCGTTTTGACTGCGGTAGGTGTTTGCACGCAACAGAATTTCGATCCGATTGCACTACAAAGAGGATAGGACCCAAAGATTCAGTTCGATCTGAATCCCCGTTTATAAGCAGTATTCAATCCGGAATGAGAACTCAAATCGATTTGAATTCTCCATGGAAATGTAGTAGATATATAAGCACGCTTAGTTACGTTTGAAAAAAGTATGCACTTTTTCGAAGTAAGCGATCCATTTTCAATTTTGTTTCATACGAAGAAGTAAGCCTAAATAGGAATTTAATTATACTATTATAGAAAAATTTCTTTGTCTAGCGTAGTGTCATTGCAGCTGTTTGCTTTGTGATATCTGCGAAGCAGTCTTTTACTTTTGCTAGTGTTTAACGCCCGCTTTTACTACATACGGCACCGCAGGCGGCGACACATGGAATGAAGACGGACCACCTGTGGAATGAGATGGCGAGGGAAACCGGAGAACCAGGAGGAAAACCGTCTCTGCGCTGCCTTGTCCACCACAACACCACATGCGCTCTCCTGGAATCGAACTCGAGTTACTTTGGTGAGAGGCGTGTCGTCTAACCACTTGACCACGACGCGGCCTGTAAAGGAAGTTCTTGAAAGCACAATATTTCACTATTTGATTGATTGTACAATGGAAAAATTGAATAAAATATATCTTTCTATATCAGAAATTGACACATTGTCTTGTAATTTAAACAACTGGCTATTAATTCCTCTGCATCTATATTCCCTTAGGGATACTCAAAACGAGATCAAAACTGATATATATTTTAAATATAGTTTACAACTTTTTTTAAGATTAGTATATCCTGGTTGATTTCTATTAAAATCGTTATTTTTACAGAGTTTGTTCGTAAATAATTATCTTATATCCTATATTTTACTTCTAGTATACATTAAAATGTAATATTTTTATTGTATCAATACAGTTGGATTCATGTAAAATATCCGCTAATGTATGTTAAAAAGAGAAACAAAATCATTACTGTATTTTGATCGAACGAAAACAGAGATAAAGATTTATAATTACAACCAAATCATACCTCTAAATAAACAACCATTGATTTTAAATATAAAAATAGAGAACATTTATATACCATAAAAATTTTATATTTACATATCACCAAAAATCACATTTTGAAGCCCCCTTCATTCGTAAGGAATTTTGTATATCTGGTGGACACAAGAAATAAATAAAATATTATATAGAATCAATGCAGATCTTTCTTGTGGCATAAGAATTTACTTGCTTTTATTTTCAATTTTTTCAATACTTTTCCAATACACTAAGTCCCAAGTTGGTCTATTGTTTCTGCGATGTTCTACAAAGACTATGCAATTTCAAAGCCAGTACATAGCAACTGAAAGAAAACAGAGTGTTGAAATAAACAATGATATTGGTTATCAAAAACAAACATCAAATTGGAAAACAGCAAAACATGCAGTACCTCAAGGCTCAGTATTAGTATTAGTGCCATTGGTATTTCTGATCTATATAAACGACCTATCACTTTATATATATTTTTAACTGCATGTTATGTTGGTTTAAACCTAACAAATTGTTTGTAAACATAGACAAAACAAAATTGTTAAATTTATAACTCATTGCTTGACAGATTTGATAGATTAGTCTTAGACCACATGGACATTAATCCCGATATCGAAGTCAAATAACACTGACAATGTTATCCAGTTAGATCGCAAAATTGATTGAAAATAAAGGTAATGCCAGGAAAACCTACATAACAAAGTGGTATGTTCTAAATGAAAAAAATCTGATGGGTTGCACTCACACGACTAACCATTCTTGCAAACTCTTATATCTTATTCGTGTTAGTTGAGATAAACATTTGTACAAATTATCTTATTGCTCGTTTTATTGCATGTGCAATGGGAATATGGGAATACAGTAGCCTTGGAGTGATAGTCAAATATTTCAAAGCTTTCAAATTCCGTTCTCTTGGCATGGTTAACATATAAAAATGAATAGCGATGTTCCATTTGACAGAAGTATAAGTTCTCTAAAGCTGACACAAATAACAAGAATATCTCCGAAATGGTTCACTTTATAAAAAAATTTATACATATATAAATTGTGTGTTTTAACAAGATCTACATTTTTTGTGTAGTAAGATTTATTCTATCTCTTACGGTTTACCACTTATGCAGAAGTCATCCAAAGTAAATAGGACCTAATGGGCAATAGCCAAAAAATTCAAGATATAAATTTCATTTGTCATAAAGATATCTCAAACATATGGCATTTTAACCAAGATCGTTTAGAGCCATTTTCAAGGTAGCCATTTTCTTCAAAAGTTTCGTGTCGCATCCTTAAAGGACTTTAAAGTTAAATAGCAACCTTATTTTTAACTGAGTTTTCGTTTTTGAGTTATGATGTCCACAGACTGACAGGCACGTACACACACATACACGGACCCTTTTCTACAAATTTCCTTTTGGGATTCAGGAGGCCTCAAAACATACATTTATGGTGTAAATTGGACTTCGAAATTTGGGGTCGAATAGAATACTTCCTCTGTTTACTATACCTAGTAGAGAAAATAAAAATAGTAACAGTATTTTAATTTTAGCGTAGTGCAAATATGGAGAGAATGTTACCTTTTTGCACCTGAGGAGGGCGATGATGGTGATGAGGTTGCCGGGTATTCCCACGAGGATGAAGACGATGCAGCAGAAGGTGGCGAAGTTGAGCAACACCGAGGAGTAGCCCTCGAACAGCTGATCCCCCAGGTAAGCAGCCCCAGACGAGGAGGCATTGTCATATGTAGTGTAGATATCGCTGTCATTCTCAGCAGAGGTATCAAGACCGTCCCGGGATGCGATCCCAGAGCTAGTGAGTGACGAGGCGAGGATGGAGGCTTGCCAAATAAGTCTGTCGGTGTCGGCGACACCGTAGTCGGGCCCGATGTTGCCGTCTTCCAGCCCAAAATCGTGAACCATGTTTCATTCACTGCCCTACCGACAGATACATGAACCACTTCTTCATTCGCACTTAAAATATGTGTATCGTACAACTTTTATGGGACTTCAGTTCTTTTGTTTTTCATTTGCAGCACTGACGCCTTTTTTCCTTTTTGAAAGATTCCTTAACTTCATAAAAAGTTTTCTTCTTCGCTTCACTCGGATTTCCGTCTGTTTCTAGTTCCCAGCGCACGTTTAATTTCCTCTTGCCTCTTCTCTCTTTTTTATCTTAAAAGTTCCACGAAGAATTTCTTCCTCTTCTTCTAAGTTTACGTCAACGTCTCGAGTTACACTTCTAACGGAAATAAACCGAGTCAGGTTTTTTTATTTGAGTGAGGAGCTGTTCTAAACGCAATAAACTTGTTGAGAGCTTGGGTTACTACAAGCAATATGTCCACATTGATGTGGCAACTGTACAAAAGAACAACGTTATCTTGGCATTTTGGAACCGAATTGCAATCCGGAAACAAGAGACTGTTTAGAAGCGTGGGCGCGTGGTTTTTTCTATTTCCCGGGAGATATAGTATCTTCTGAAGCTTGCATGACATTTATTGCCCATTTAAACGAAATAAAATACCGACACATGTGAAACACGTGCGCGATTTACGCCTCTGTCGCCATTTGGACATATTTACAGCTATCAAAGTCCAAACGACATTCGTGGTTAAATGGAAACTTTACTTTTTTCTGTTATTAAAAACGTGTACTGTCATTCATGCATGAAACATTAAAACTTTTGTGAAAGTTTGTTTATTTTTCCACGTAGTCGTATACCTTTATAGTAAATGTGGCGTTAAAATTACGCTGTGCATATTTTTCTGCCAAACACTTGAAGGTTCAACATCCCGCAACCTAAAAATAAAAGACGTAGCACACGCCGCCGATCCGTTGCGATGCGCGGATGTAACGCGTAGCTTCCCGGTGCTAGCTTACCGACAGAACACTGTCGACTGCCTCTACTGTTGCCGAACAGTCTTCATATACTTGGTGGGGAAACGCCGCGATCCGGCGCAGTCTCGGCTTCGCTCGGGGGGAGGAGGGGGCGTGCACAGGGGGGAGGGCGTCCCTCTCGTTATTAAGTTTATATTTTTAATAAGGGGCGACTTGTCACATCCTGCCTTCTCATTGGTTCGAGCGAATAGAATGAAAATCTGTTCTTCCTGGTGTGGGAATGAAATAAACCAAAGTTTGCTTAAGGGTATAGGAAGTGTCACCCCCCGAGATTGACCTTACATGAACCGGGAAAATGTCAATTTCACGACCTACTCAAATGCACCCTCGCATAAATCTTTTGCTGACCAGTTGGAAATTAACAGATGGCTTTCTTGCTCTATATAGCGCCCCAGCCTGGCATTTCCTAGAAATTAAGGTGAACTGCCGTCCTACTAAACCTTTTTATCCTGTTGCTCTTAAAATACACGTTATGAGGGCTGTCTAAAAGTATCTGTGTAAAAAACATTGTTAGGTACACCGAGGTGAAAAGCATGACCTTATAAAGTATTAAAGTTAGACACGTAATATTTTACACATGCATTACTAGCAACTAAAGAAATGTCTGTGCCAAATTTCGTTCCAATATTTAATCACGTTCCCGATATATTAATTTATTTATATCAGTTTTATTGGGTATAGGTAATCAAAACCTCCAGCAACTGATTTGTTACTTTCTCTTCTACTTATAGTAAGTAGAGGAAGTATTGTATTCCACCCAAAATATGTTTTGACAGCCCCCCAGACACTGTGTGTGTCAGTCTGTGGACAGCATAACTCAAAAACGAAAAGTCGCTTAAAAAACAAAGTTGGTATTTAAATGTAATTTTCTTCAAGGATGCAAAACGAAGATTTTGAACAAAATTGCTCTACCCTAAACTACCCTTTACATGGACCATATTTCGAAAATTTTGATTTTCTTGAAAATCAAAAGATTTTTTATGACAAATGAATTATATATCTTGAATTTTCTAGCTATAGCCAATGTAGCCCTATTTACTCTGGAAGACTTTTGCATAACTGGTAAACCGTAAGAGATAGAGCAAACCTTACTGCACAAAGAATGTAGATCTTGTTAAAACACACAATTTATGCCTATATAAATTTTTTTGTAGAGTGAACCATTTCGGGGATATTTCTTGTGTGAGTTTTGGACAATTTAACTTCTGTCAAATGGAACATCATTATTAATTTTTTATATGTTAACAGTGCAAAGAGAACGGAATTTGAAAGCTTTAAAAGATTTGACTATCGCTCAAAGCCTACTGTATTCCCAGATTCCCCTTGCACCTATAATAAAATAAGCAATAAGATTATTCTTGCAAATTCTTATCTCAACTAACACATGTGAGTGCAACACATCAGATTTTTAAATTATATCTCTTATTGCCTTTTTAATAAATTAAAGAAGGTAAATTTTGATGTAGTGAATAGTTTTTACTAAACAATTTTTTAGTACCGCAAAGTGTAAAAATGTCATACAAACAGTGCATTATTACATTTATTATTTTTTAAAACTTACACGCAATAGGAAAATTCCAAAACGACAGCTTATTACCCATATTTTGGGCTACATTGGTAACAAATTTTAGATCTCTAACTAGATTTTTGAGGGAGAAGATAGATTTTGAAAATGAAAAAGTAACAAAAAATTGTTTCCAAGAAAAATGAGTTTAAACTTGAAATTATAGGCAGAGGCGCACCACTTTAAAAATGGTATCATAAATATATGTTCCAGCCTTCTTAGGGGATTAACGCTTTGTACACATATTGTTTAAATGGTGTACTTTTTGTAATAAAATGCAAAAATCGACATTTTTTGACCAAACAGGATAAAATATTACTTCGGTATTCCTTTAAATTCCTTATATTTCAATGATTAAGCAGGAAATTTTCACAAAATTGCATTAAGTATCTTTTATGCTGTAATATGAGGTGATTTTTATTTTCTCGGAAAGGAATTTAAGTTTTTGAAATATATATTTCGCATTTGAACCTAAGGCGTAAAATGTTTATATTGAAGTTTTTATTTAATGTTTTGAAGATCTGTTCAATTTGGTTAAATTTCATAATAACTACACCATAAAAGATAAACAAAAACGTATTTTTGACAATACAGAGCTTTCTAAACTATGAAACTGGTGATAAATCACGATAACCAATTGTAGAGAAAATATTTGTAATCTCTCCGGAAAGTCACTTTTTATGCCAACTAAAACCCAAAAATGTTATTGTACCAACCTTAATTCCTAGCATCTTCCAAAGATATTACATAAAAAATGTAAAAAATTAAAAAAATGTTAAAAAGAAATGAAATAAAGGTTACTAAGGTAGTGCTGCATTAGCTTTTATAGTTACAAAAGTAAGGCACCGAGAAGTTAAGAATAAAGGACAGAACACCTGTCAGTCTATCAGACTATCTCCGCAATGTGTGTACGAGAGGCATTCCACTGACCTTCACAGGTGGCATATGTATAGTAAGACGGAGATGTGGATCTGTTTACCTTTTCACGCATGCGCACTTGCATATTATTTACATATCAATTTATAACTTGGAGCACAGTCTTCAAATGGCAAATTGACTTCCCACATATAGGTTGCGCGTTCGTTCTTGACGAATGACCTTGAGCAGAAATCCAATGAGTGAGCCTACCCTTAATAAACAGGTCAGCAAATGTTTATGCTACGATAACAGACACCTCTGTTTTCCTCTGTCGCGTTTGTGTATACAGTCGACTGCAGAAGTTTTGTGCGGTACGGATGTATGTATGCATGCAACGAAAATAGCAATTCAGACGAGGGAGAGATGTCGGGAATAGAATAAATGCAAGAAAGTTAAGTGGAAACAGTTATAGAGGTATAGTGTATAATACGTGTGGCTGATATTACTGCAAGTGTCATAAATTGATTTGTAGTGTTGTACTACTTCAGCTCAGAAGCATGCGCGTCATCTCACTGCAGACTGTACCTCCTCTCTCTCGTTCCCGCAAAAGCTGAGTAGAGACTCGCATTCAACCTTTCATATAAAATTTTCATTCGTCAAGAAGTAACGCGCGACCTATACCCACGATTATTCCCTGATCACCTCCGCAGTGTTTCCATATATCGCCTCAGCAGTTAAGAAACATGGGAACTGAATTTTCTGACCTTTTCAATTTTACGCCTGTTTTCTTAAAAATCAGCACACTTAATATGAATAATTAAAGAAATGACTCTGTAAAGACTCAATGTTCTAGCTGAAATAATTTCTTAGATAATAGAATTTAATACTTTTAACTAGCAAAAGCAAAATTCATTCCTTTAAAATTGCCCTCACATTTTTTCTGAATATACTAGTGGTATAAATTGAAGTATTTGATCAAAGTTGACGTTATTAATTGTAACATTGTTTTCATAAAGTTATTGGTGCTAAATTCCCTTTGTTTTCAGCATAAATTATACATATTTGAAACTTTTAATAACGTGTTTAAGGTTATGTATGGCATTTTACATACAAATCAAAGTAAAACTGAAATTTGAGGAATACAAAGAGCACGCCAGGCGTACGTGTGACTTAAAGATGTCACTGGGCTTTTAAAAATGGCCAGTGAGGGTGCCTTTTCCCTTGCCATACAGCGCCCGGCACATCTGAAAGAATCAAGCGAATGGAGGGTACTAAAATGGAATTGAAATGGAGACAGAGGAACTTGAGGGGATGTAATGTCCTTGCTAGGCTCGCACTCGGGGAAACCCAAAAAAAAAAAAACCAATGGGTTATGAGGGTTGAATCGAATCCACAAACATTACCGATCCAGTCATCGTATTCGGTTATCTGAAAATATATCTTGGTTAGTGGTTTCAAAACGTCGAGCTTAGTTTCTAAATTTTGAATGTAACACCCGCCAGTGTAGATAATTCAGTGCCCGCTGTGGTGTTTCCGATTACAATTATAAGTGAGTGTTCTATTTACATTATTGAGTGAATGTTTGTTTCCGATATACAGGGGCTTACCTCAACGCATCAAACAGTAAATTATGTCCCTGGTTTAGACGCCTACCCACGAATGGCACTTTGATTGGCTGAGGCAAGGGTAGCAAATATTTGGCCAGTCATCAAACACAGCTGGTTAACTAGGCTACCAGAACCGGAAACACTGTTAAACTTTGATACTGAACCGATCGATAAAACTAGAGCAGGGCGGCCGTTAAATCTCCATCGACTGTGTGTGTGTTTATCAGACATGGCCAAGAAAATCTGCTGCAAAGTGTTGTGCTACCTACTTAAATCATTTCAATTTAGCCTAATTAAGGTGACTATCTGTAAAATATGCCTAAAAGTAATACAAAAGTAAACAAGCTTAGTTTTTTTATAAGATATCAAAATGTGTCAATTTAATAGAAAATTACAATTAATTTTTTTGTTACTTTCCCTGCTACGTATGCTAAATAGAGCTAGTATTGTATTCACCCAAAAATTCGATGTCGAGATTTCATCGGAAATATATGTTTTGAGGCCCCGTAAATCCAAAAAAGAGCATTTGGAGTATAAATTAGTGAAGAAGTGAAGTAGAAAACTAACGTCTGAAACTAAGGATATGCGAAAGTCCTGGCTCAGAGATGCCAGCTCTTATGTAGGTAATTTTTGGCACTAGTTTAATTCCACGTGCATTTAGCTGAGTCTATATGAGTGAGTTTGGTATAACTAGACACACATTTGAAAGAACGATTCTTTTGTTTGGAGTAATTAGACGACGGAGCTGAAAAGTAACATTATTTATGTTTATTTTAGGGTGTTTGGTAATCAGTGATTCTTTTACTTTAGATGACGTTAGGTATACGCATTTCCTGAAGTTGGAGATCCGTGAGATAAATTTTATGTTACTTGGATCAGTTAATTTACTTACAGCGAAAGCGTAGTTTCTGATGGTAAGTCCGTCATGGGAGTCAATGATGATAGCTTCTTCTTTCTTGGGAGAAGTCTGAGTAACTGTAGCATAGCTGAAGTTTATTGTAGTGTTCTTGTTCATGGAGGTTGTGTTAACGTTGTGAGACGGTAGACTGCTGTACCGTCTCTGATGGTAAGTCCGTCATGGGAGTCAATGACGATAGCTTCTTCTTTCTTGGGAGAAGTCTGAGTAACTGTAGCATAGCTGAAGTTTATTGTAGTGTTCTTGTTCATGGAGGTTGTGTCGACGTTGTGAGACGGTAGACTGATATACTCAGCAGCTGCCATTGCTTCAAATGGTGTATTATTTAACACTAGTTTGTTGTGTGAAATGGCGTCTTTGAGGTTAGGGAAGGCTTTTTTAAATAATATCTTATTAACCCATTTATTATACTCGTTTAATTATTTGCATACGAGAAAGCATATTTAGTAGACACGTTCTACTTATCTGTTATGTATGGTGCGCGTCTTTTGGCTTCAGAATATTGATAAATATTGGAGAACGCTGAGAAGTTTAGATTGTTTGCTGTCACGGCCTCCTGGATTCGACTTTAGTGGATTTGTGGACCAAAGTATTCCATTTTTACTTACATAATTTTTATCAATTGGTATACTATCAATATTATCATCAGCAGTGTTTTCTATTTCATGTCCTGTTTTTTCTGATTGTCACTATTCAGTTCATCACTATCTGTATCGTGGAAATTACTTCGCTAAGTTGCTCCATATATATCACCAACGTTTTTTGACATTTTTAATTCACTGGCACAAACAGCACTTGTAACCCCTCGGATGAATGTCCAATAATAAATTAAACGTAGTCAAAACGTAGACAAAAATGACTCATACTCCCAACAATGAACACACAGAAATTATTATTAGCGGTATCAGTACTGCCAATGGAGCGAATAGAAATCACACCCTGAAAAAGAAATATCTGTAGAAGTCCGAATACCAAATGAAGTCAATAGAGATCACACACAATAAAAATAAATATTATTTTAATGTTATTCACTTCGTTATGAAGTCAGCACAATAGACATGAGATAACGAACATAATATGTGACAATAACAGAAAGTAAAACTGCCGATTTCATTACAAAACAAGAACTATCTGATGTGTTGCACTCACATGACTTTCTCTACTCTTGTACTAACTATTCTTAGAAGCTCCTATTCCTATATCTTCTCCGTATTAGTTGGAATAAACATTTGCACAAATTATTTTAGTGCTCATTTCCTTGCAGGTACAAGGGGAATATGGGAATACAGTAGACTTTGAGCGCTATTCAAGTCTTTTAAAGCTTTGAAAGTCCATTCTCTTTGCACGGCTAAGATTTTAAAAAATGAATAACGATCTTCCATTTGACGAAAGTTAGTATTTCAAAACTCACAGAAATAACAAAATGGTTCACTGCACTAAAATCATTTGGACATAATTTGTGTGTTTTAACGATATCTACATTTTTGTACAGTAGGATTTCGTCTACCTGTTATGGTTTACGAGTTATTCAAAGGTCATCAAAAGTAAACAGAACTACAGAGGTTATAGCCAGAAAATTCAAAATATACATTTTGTTTGTCATAAAAATATCTTAAACATATGCCATTTTAATTAAAATCATTAGAGCCATTTTCGAGAAAAGCAAAATTTTCGAAAACTTATCCATGTAAAGGGTAGTTTAAGGTGAAATAATTTTCTTCAAAATCCTCGTGTCGCATTCTTAAAACATATTAAACTTAAATAGCAACTTTGATTTTTAACCGACTTTTGGTTTTTGAGTTATGCTGTCCACAGACTGAGACACACACACACACACACACACACACACACATACACACACACATACACACACACACACACACACACACACACACACACACACACACACACACGGAAAGTTTTTCTAAAAATGTTTTTTTTTTATTCAGTGGGCGTAAAAATATATTTTCGGTGAAATGTTGACATCGACTATTTGGGTGGAATACAATACTTCCCGTACTTAAAGAAACCAAAAAATATATCTTTGCTGTCTCTTTCAGAATCAGATATTCCCAGATAAACTTGATGAAATTGCTAACGTGGCATTAAAATGTTGTACGTGATGAAATGTGTTGCACGTGAGGTCACTGTCTGTATTCTACTAACACCGTTTTGTCCTTGTGAATGTTTAACACATGCATTAAGCGGAGAGCGACCCCTGACAGCGCCTGCAGGGTAGTGTACCCGCAATTCAAGAGCTCCTCGATCAGAAATTGAGTCCAGTAATATTAAACAAGTGGAGATAATTACTGCTGGGGAAGAAGCGCTGCTCTTACCCGTAACAATGACATATGACCGCTGTGTTTTGTCATGTTTAGTCTGTAATTCTGTATTTTATACTTGACCTATTACCTGCTTATAGGAAATAGAGCAAGTTCTGTATTTCACCCAAATATTTCATATCAAGAAATCCACGTTATGGAGTCCCCTGAATTCAAAAATAGTTATGTACGAACAGGGGTTGAAAGGAAGTCTTTATTTTATTAGTGGGTCTGATGGCGGCGCCGTGGGTTCGATCCCAGGGACACGCATGTGGTATTCGTGGTAGACGAAGCGGCTTCTGAGTGGGTTTTATCCGGTTTACCCCGCCACTCATTCCACCAACCGCTCCATTATCTAATTCCCAATCATCCATTTCGCCTGCATTTCATATCACCCTCTTCCTCACTATCATACATGGTGCTTGGCTGACCACCCCTCTTCCAGGTCTTCACTCTGTCTAGTTCAGCCGCTCCATAAGTGGAAGATCCGTGGTTCAAATCCCGGCTATGGCATTGAATTTTTCAGTTCCTGATTCCACCTCTTAAACATTGCCCACACACGGCTTGTGTGTTCAAAAACACCAGCAGTAACTTTGTAGGCATAAATAAATAATAATTGCCATTTAAAGCTCACTTAAACCCGGCACATAAAGTACTTACAATTGTTAGTCGCCATTGGGTATTTATCTCTGATGTGAGATTCCCTTGTGGTTAACCGGAAAAGTAAGAATCAACTGGGGATTTTAATGTTAAGTTGGCCATGGTAGCTTAGTGGTTGAAGCAGCCGCTCGATAAGTGAAAGATCCGTGGTTCAAATCCCTGCTATGACATTGTATTTTTCAGTTCCCAATTCCAGCTCTTAGGCATCTAGTAGTTTATACTCATGGCTCATGCATAAATGGAAAGAAAAACTGGAGAAGATATCTATTACGAGTCTATGGGCGAATGCAGAAGTACAGGCCTAGATAGATACGCTACTGTCTTTCAGGTAGAAGTACTTGCTATACAAGAAAGTGTACAAACCGCAGGAAAAAGGGACTTGTGGGGTAAATTATCCTAATAAGCTCGGACAGCATTTAAACCTCTCAGTTCTCATTACTCTGTATGAATGTTACCACAACATATTAAATCTTTCCTCCCGTAACAATACCCTGTCATACTGGTATTGCAGGAAATAAAAGGGCTGATATCCTAGCAAAGAGAGGAGCACCTGTTCCTTTCATAGGACCAGAAACTTTCTGTGGACTAAGCATCTTACATAGAAGCGAAAAAAACACAGTAAGAAACTGGATTTGTAATAAAACACAGAGCAAATGGGAAATAATACCCAAAAACAAACTTTATAGGCAGAAAATTAATAAATCTGAGGCTAAGATAAGTAACCCACTCATTAGGCTAACCAAGCCACAACTTACAAGTTATCTATCAGTCTGTCTATCTAACTTAATTGTCGTGCGTTAGTCTCAGAAAAAAACTATAAAGTGACTAGGCAGATTTGAAAAATTTACTTTTTATTTTGTTCGCCTCTATACTGGGATTGTTTTGCAAAAACAAACATTAAGATAACCCCAAAGGAACAGCAGGAAAATCATAAAAATTGTAATTGGTAATTTTATATAAGAAATGCCATGGATTACATTCAATATATGGCGTTTGTGGCAGACCTATAATTTGACTGCTGCAGTTATTACGTTTAAAACAGTTATTGTTTTGTAAAAAAGGTAGTTGATTCTTAGAATAGATTTGGTTAAGTCGAATTTAATTACTTTGCAGGCTTAGAAATAAACAAAAAATCGTTCAATTTTGTTTTAGCGAGACCACAAAATCAGTTTTAGTGAAACTCTAGAAATTAGTTTGAGAATCCCAATATTGTAAAGTTTTTAAGGAAGCTTAGCATTTAGCTTTCATCCAAATAAAATACATTAAATTAATTTGAATTAGAAATGAGTTTTGTTTAATAATCAAACAACACTGAAACCGTACAAAATGCGTCTAATATTATATATCTCAATCAACTGAAGTTGGGAGCTTGATAAGTATTGATAATCAGTAATGAAAAGTTACCACTAAATCAATGTTAGGTGGTATGGAGTTCACAGGCTCATCTAGTAGATTGTATAACTGGACATGGAATATTGAGAAAACATGTTGGGACCATGGAACTATACCAAATGGAACCCATTTGTCATTTGTGTATGAAAGTCAAGGAATCGGTGAAACACCTCTTATTAAAATGTGAAGCTACAGAATGGAGAAAATACCAGATTCTTGAAATCACTTCAAAATTAAAGAAAGGTTGTAATATAGTGATATAAATACAACTATGTATGTAGATATAGATCTCTAAATTAGAAAACAGGAAGCGCACAAAAAGCCTTTTTAGGTTAAGGTGCAAAAGGAAACCCTGTTTTCAAACCTTTACATTAATGATAAGTCATGCGAGTATGGTTTCATTAGTCAAACTAACGTATTTTTGGTTTCTCTATCCAAAAAAACTTTTCATATTCCTTTTCGTAAAAGTCTTTTGATGTTTCTGGAATTAATAAACTCTTAGCATTCTTGGCTTCGTTCAAAATATCAAAAAAACACAATTCATATTTTCAATAGTTTTACCATAACCTTCCATTTTCCTCTGTAAGTTTTGAAACAAATGAAATAAGATCTGCTTAGCAACCATATTACGTCATACATCTGTGATCTCTCATAGGTTTTCGTTTAGCAAATTTATTAACTATTTTTACGTATTTTAATGCTAAAATTGCATAAAACGTTGTACATAATAAGTATATAATCTTCTCATCATGACTCTCGTAAACCTATTCGTGAGTATAATTTCGTAGATCTTATATCAAAGTGAAAAATGGTATATAGGTAAAAAAATATCTAATTTGTGTATGAAAGGAATTTAACACTCAATGGCTTCTTGGTAAATTTTGTGATCTTCATATAAATTCGTTCCTTCTTTATATTCTACGCTATGCCCGGCAAGTTGGCACAGTAGACACATATTTATATAATTGAAGAATTACGATTCTCCGTAAGCATGAAAAAGAGATTTCATTTTTATTTTGTCCTATATATGTTGAGTAGCAAGTTTGGCTTCCTAAATAAAGATGAATGGTGTGAAACTGTTTGCCGTCACAAATCATGTAATGTGCCGACCCGCTTATTGTGCGTTTAAACCTGAGTCCCTTGTTCAGTGTATTAGCGGGATTATCTGTGGAGATGTGCAGCGCCTGGAATCAGACCCGCTCGCGTAAACTCTAGGAAGCTTGTCGGGTTCAAGCTTAATAGAAATCAAAACCATAAATCTGATTGTTAAAACCACCAGCCACTGTAATTTATTTCCATCCTACATTATTCAACAAAAAGTTCGTGTTTCTGGTCTTCGCTTCCTGTTATGCATGATAAATGTTGCTCGAAATGATTTCAACGCACGCTTTTTTTGTGGGTAAAGAGGAACGCACAGTCAAATGTTTAAAAAGTAACTCGTTGTATGTTGGTAGTACTGGTATCGCAAGAGAAACAAAGGAACGGATAGTTAAAAAGTGTACAGTTTAAAGTGTTGCAGGAAATATTTTGCTAATGACGGAAGTACAAATCAAGTTTGATGAAGCTACGAGTCTCTTGACACCGTCTCGAATCTCGTTCTCCCATAAATCTGCTGCCAGCTGCTCCGGTGATGAGATCTTTCTTTTTAGAGTACGCATGAGCGAACATGAGGATAAACAACACAAGTTGAATTCGCCAATCAGTTATAGGAGGCTAATAACGTTCTATTTGAAGTTACTTTCTCTATATTGAGGTTGAAAAATTCAACTGTTACTGAGTATTAGTCGAACTTACTAACCATTGAATTGTACCTACCTGATACTTCTCACATTCTGAGTATACGGTTTACAAATAGGTGTTTCCGCAATAACAATCGTACACACACTACATCCAAAAGATAAGCATAATGCCGATATCCCACGGTCCAACTTTTGGTCAAAAGCATTCTGTACAGCTAAGTTTACCACACCTCCCGGTTTGACCAGGATTGTCCCGGTTTGACGGTCTGATGTTGGTCCCGGCCCGTTAGTCAAGCGTCTCAATAAGAACGAGGGTGTTGAGTTGTTAATATGGAGTGTGTTACCCCTCATGGCCTCGCACTAGCATGGCATACTCTGTTTAAGGTGGTTCAAGAGCTCCGCAGAAAGCTGTTGCTATTCCTTACGAAGAGCACTTTGGAGGTCTAGAAGTGTCCTCGGTAGATGCTAGTGGGCTGAAACTCGTCCCCCTAATACACTCCAGGCATGCTCTACATGGTTCATATCCGGGGCATCGATGGCCAGTCAATGTGGTGGATACTCGAGGTTGTCGCCCATAAAGATGAATTGTGCATCAACTAAAAGGTCGCACATGTGGTTCAGTATGCTGTTTCTGTAGCTACTTCTGGGCATTCACACCGTTGAAGATATCCAGATATATATCTATTACATCTAGCCTGTCCACAACACTATGCCTCCACAACCAAATGGGCGTGTCTCCACGATATTTGTCGGATGAAGCCTGGTTCCATGTTTTCTCCAGATCACAGTGCAACAGTAATCAATCATCGCTCAAACTGAATCTGGTCCACGTCTGGTATAGACACCAATCGCCTTGAGCCTTGGCTATACAGTTTACCTCAAAACTCGAAGGCCTGAGATAGCTGCAAGTACAAAAGGCAGTTGTCATGCAGACATCCACTGATGTTGTCATCCTGTAATGGTCCTGTTTCAGTGCTGGGACCCGTAGGGGCTCTCTACAGACATTCCACCAACACCTTCTGTTCCTTGGGACGGTCGCCATAGCCTGGAAATGACACTTTCTGGCAAATTCGGGGCTCCAGAAATTGCAGCCTCTGTTTGATCGGCCTTTAGACGTTCGATTATTTTATCCTTCAAAACAGAGTCCAGTCGACCTATAACAGACATCAGGTAACGGAAGAATAGATTGTAATAATTTTAATGACTCTTGCTCACTGTTTGCCCTTTCAGCTTTCTGTTTCCCAAAATATGGTTGATTTTTGGACAGTAGTATTACGAAAGAAACAACGCAAATCTTCAAAATAGGTACACGCCTTTTATCAAATTATGTTCCATCTACCAAATAAAGTTATAGTATGTATGTTTGGTCTTCGACCGAGCATTGTGTCTTCCGTACGACCTGATGTTTGGGAGTTCCCATAGGTCGGGGTAGCCAGCAGCAGCCAGCCAGCAGACTAAGAGGACAATCTTGTGGACGAGCTATACGATGCACACGAGATGGACCGACAGCACTTCCAGGTAGCGAGCAACCGCATAAAGAACGCCTACAACCGGCAAACCAACAGCTTAAACTTTTAGCAGGGTTATATGGTGCGATCAACGACGTAGTCTATCGCATTCAGAGACTGCCCCGAGGAAAGATGCTGGAAGTACATTTGGGTCGACTGGTCCACTAGAACGATGCTGGAGCAGTGTAATGGTGGCCCCACCTCAATGGAGACTAGGGGGTCAGCTACCTCACACCACTACGCCACTAGGCAACTCTCGTCAGTGTTGGCTAAAAACAAAGGCAATTCTCCAGACAGTTCGAGAAGCTGGGCTTTTAGGAGAAGCTTCGTGAAGCATTTATTTTCATAAAAATCGTCGCTACCTAACTCTGGGGCATAAAAATGAGTGGGAACGCACAGAGAAGTTAGTGTTGGGCCAGTTTCACTGAACTGATCCTCTGAGTCGGAAATTCAGCGAGTGAGTAGAAGCCGTGGATAGATGAGCACTGATATATGTCAAGGTTACGATAAAACACAAGAGCTGTGAATTCCAAGGTCACGAATTTTAACTTGTAATTCAGTTTTAAGGAAAATAAATTGACATATAAGGTAACTGAACCTGTTATTTGGCGAACTAAGTATATGGTAGTTGAGAAAATACCCAATACAGAAAATTGCCAAATTCAGTGTATAGCAACATTAATAATAAGGCACTAAATTCCTGGAAAGAACACATTAACAGGATCGAAAGCAACCGTCTATAAAAAGAGCCATAGAACACAGACCTTTGGATGGGAACAGGACAAGAGGATTAGGAATGGCAGTATTTGTAAGTCATCTCAGGAATAGAAGGGGAAATGTACAGGATGTTATCCTATACACAAAGTAGAAGTAGAGAAATCGTAATTTCAGTTGGAATTATTTATCAGTTTAGCTAACGTCTCTACACCGGCTGGTAAACCCGACTTACTCTGGGTATAGTGTAGGTATTAACAGAATTATCTGTGGAAATGAGCAGGGGTTCAAATCAAACTCACTCGCGTAAACTCTAGGAAGGTGAAGCTTAATAGAAATCAAAAACATAAATATAATTGTTACATCCACCAGCCACGGTAATTTATTTTCATCATACATTATTCAAGAAAAAGTTTTGTGTTTCTGATTATAGTTGCAAACAACTAAATATACAGCAGAATTCATTAATTTGGAAAACATTTACGTTGAGAAAATTTACGAATCACTTTAAAGTAAACAATACAAAAATTTTCATGATAGTTTCTCCATTTTTCCAAAGTTTTGTGAAGCACTATTTATCATCATCATGATTATTATTATTGTTTATTACTCTTATCACATTTATATCTCTTCAGGTCTGTTCAAGAAACGTTAGTTTTCTCACATTTGAGACGTAAGTAAGAGAATAGAACGTAAGATATAAGGTTTTTGATTATACACCTGGGGCAGAAATGTGAAGGGATGTTCCTTAAGTCCATGTTAACTTATATAAGGGTGAGTAATCACTGCAACTTCTACCCCTTGGATCAGCAAACTTTATACTTTGCCTTTAGGGTAACCTGTTTTAAATCGACTTCTCATGAGAAGGGGAGGATTAAAATCGTTAAATACACCACGTGGCACATCTTCAATGTAGAATAAACTGATAGGCAATTTTCGGAGAGAATTTCGCGTCATTTTTGTAATAGAAGTAGTACACAGTAAAGACAAACCCTATTTATAATAAACACATTTCAAATTTGATAATAACTGTGAAAAATATTGTGAATAACATGGGATGGTATAGTTTAAAAGGATAAAGTGATGCTCAGAGAGATTGGAGTTCTTAGGTCTTAGGCTTTTCTTGTGAAGATAAGGGAAACTAAGGAAAATGCCACGAGTGATTGTGAAATTATAGTTAAATTCTAGAGTCACAAAGTGATGGTCAATTTAACTAGAAAATTTGACTACTAGGAGTTGCATCTATTAAGACTATTTCACGAATTAAATGATGATATAGCCAATGAAATAAATAAATGATGTATTCTAATTACTAACCTCTTAAATGAAATATGTAACATGAATACAAACATCGGCGTCCATTGGCACAGCCTACTAAGTTATCATATTAATGCTGCAGTTGTTTAACATGTTGCTAATGTCAGAAGTTGGAGTATCTGCTGTTAATTTATAATTTGTTTCAATACAAAATTTGTCAAGCTGTTTTCAGTTGTATTCTGTGTTCTACGGCTTCCCTCTTAGAGTTATTTCATCTACTTCAGTACCGAAGCGAGAGTGAAACATATTTGACATTTGAATAGCGGCTCTATAACGTCAAATTATGTCAGCAATTGCGCATCTGTTCACACAATGCAGCTGCATTCTCTAACCTGATTATAAGAAAATCAGAGGAGTGATAAACAAAATGTGATATTTTTTCGCGAATGAAGGCTGTCAGTGGTTGAAATTTGAAATTATTATGCAAATGATTCGCTGATTTCAATCAACTCACGTATGTGTGGGTAATTATGCAACAAAACCTTAAGGCTTATAAAGATTCACATGTTTGTCTTTTATTTTATTCAATACATGTATGTTGCAGTTTATTAGGGGTGTTATAAGTACAGAAATAGCACCAAAAATCAAAACAAAAAATGGAACTTTGCCCCAAAGAAAGTTTGTTTTTTGCAAAGGTTTTTAAAACCAATGACGTAAAGGTTATTTATTTGTATTCATACGGAAATTCATTTGACACCGGTGGTCGACGCACATTCATTTGACTCCGGCAGTCTAACGCGTCTTGACCAACGGATTTTCTTTTAAACTTATTTACTTGGCGATTGGATCTAGAACGGGGAGGTCTACAATTGGGATGTGCTACGTAAAATTTAAAAGGTTTCTGTGTTCATCAACGGTCGGCATACCTCAATTCATGTCATGAGTTATTTTAAGTATTAGAACTAATGAAAACATTAGTGCCTGTGTCATTTCTAAACAACTCCCATGCATACCCTGAGAATAACACTCATTAGTTCTACTGCAGAAGTCGTGGCAAAGATGTAGAAGGTATCCAATAGTCGACCAACGCAGGAAAGTAGAGCCGAGATTTTCAGAAACATCGAAAGAAACACAGCATCAAATTGGCGGCCACAACGTGCGACTATTTCTGCATCAAATTAGCGCCCAACGTGGGGCCTCTTTATTTCTGCATCAGCACTTATTTTAAACACCTAAACACACTCAAAAATACAAGCTTAGTAGACGCAAACAAAAACATAGTAGACATAGGTATATAACATAACTTATAAAATGAAAATATAAAATAAGATATACAAATTGTTTCTAAAATATCGGGAGAAAATGCAATGACCTTTTAATTCAAGCAACATAGGAATGTTGAATTGATCTAACTTGGATTAAACTATTATAGGATAGGGTTTCCACGATTAACCAGTTACTTAAAGGTCGCCCAGATTGAGGACTTCAGAAGCTATTGGCAGAAAATTTAAGACATGTATTTAATTTCTCGTGAAATCTGTTTAAATATGTGACACTTTAACTAAAATTGTTAGTCTTTTTTCATGAAATCAACACTCTGAAATATTTTTCCTCCTAAAGGCTATTCTCTGTCACATTTTTGAGAGGCTTAAATGCCAAGTTTGGATTTTAATCAACTTTTCGGTTTTGAACTATGCACACATAGGTGTGCGCGTGCACACACACATATACACACGGATCTTTTTCTAAAAATACTTACTATACGTAGTAGAAAAGGTAGAAAGCCGAGTAGTAGATGTTATAACAACCTAGGGGAAAGAAACATGGCAGTGTGACATATGCAACTCTTGCTCTGGAACGTGGGAGTCCACACCTAGCTCTAATTAATCTGTAAATCACAGCAGGGCGAGTCTTTATTACTAACACTGGCCGTGCCCAGCTCCCTGTTAATAAAAAAATAGTATCGGGGCCAAATACCCCTGGTTCATCATACTCTAGCCGGCCGGCCATCCGTCATTAATTTAAATCAAAAAGTGCGTGCCCCACGGCCCTTGTGTTAATTACCAACCCCGCCATGTCTAAATGTCAACTCACTTCACATTTCTATAACATTTTAAACTGCGTCATATAGATGCCAATTCTTTTAATTTCACCTTCACCCAGTGGCGTTTGCACTCACAAACACTCACTTTTACGTTCTCTGCTACCAACACTAAGTAGAACTATTGCATTGGACCCAAAAATTTAGTGTCGAGATTTAACCGGAAATATATTTTTTGAGGCCCCCTGAATCCAAAAAAGGCAGTTTTAGAAACACTTCCTTGGATGTGTATGTGTGAACACCATAACTCAAAAACGCAAAGTCTGTTAAAAACCACAGTGGTATTTTCGTTTAACATTCTTTAAGTACGCGACAGAAATATCTTCAAAAATTCTGATGTGTTGCACTCACATGACTATGTCTACTCTTGTACTAACCATTCTTACAAACTCTTATTCCTATATCTTCTTCGTGTTAGTTGAGATAAACATTTGTATAACTTATCTTATTGCTTATTTCGTTGTAGGTACAAGGGGAATTTTAGAATACAGTAGGCTTTGTGCGATAGTCAAATGTTTTAAAGCTTTGGGATTCTGTTGCCTTTGCCCACTTAACATATAAAAAATGAACAACAATGATCCTTTTCACGAAATTTTGAAGTTTTCCGAAATCCACACACATAACAAGGAATATCTCCGAAATGGTTCACCCTACAAGAAAATTTATTCAGACATAAATTGTGTATTTTAGCAAGATTTACATTTTTTGTGTAGTATGATTTGGTCTACCTTTAACGGTTTACCAGTTATGCAAAAGTCGTCCAGAGTAAATACGACTATAGGGGCTATAGCCATAAAATTCAAGATATACATTTCATTTGTCATCAAAATATCTCAAACATATGGCATTTTAATCAAAATCGTTAGAGCCATTTTCAAGAAAATAAAAATTTTCGAAAAATTTTCCATGTAAAGGGTAGTTTAGGGTGGGGCTATTTTGTTCAAAATCTTCGTGTCGCATCCTTGAAAGATATTTAACTTAAATACCAACTTTGGTTTTTAACCGACTTTTCGTTTTTGAGTTATGCTGTCCACAGTCTGACAGACTGACACACAGATTCAGGGGGCCTATCCTTCCGGTGAAATCTCGACATCGAATTTTTGGGTGGAATACAATACTTCCCGTACATACTGGTAGAGAAAGTAAAAAATTCCTCCACTGTAAGCTACCCTCTACATGGAAAAAATGTTCGAAAATTTTGATTTTCTCAAAAATGGCTCGAACGATTTTGATTAAAATGCCATGTGTTAGAGATATGTTTATGGCAAATGAAATATATATTTTGAATTTTATGGATTTAGCCTATGTAGTACTGTTTACTCCTGATGACTTTAGTATAACTGGTAAAGCGTAAGAGATACATCAAATCTTACTATACAAAACATGTTGATCTCGTTAAAATACACAAGTTATGTAGAAATACATTTTTTGTGGAGTGAATAATTTCAGGGATATTCCTTATTTGTGGGAGTTTTGCAATTTTTCTCAGATGGAAGTTGGAAGATAAAAGACTTAGTATCGCTCAAAGCCTACTGCATTATCACATTTCCCTTGTACCTACAAGAAAATTAGCAATAAGATAATTTCTATAAATGTTTATCTCGGCCAACATGAAAATACATGATACTGTCAGTTATACATCCAGAGAGTCTAAAGTGGATGGGAATAATCATGGCTAAAAATAAATGCCCACCCTAAAGCTGGGCATTAAAGCCGGGATCTCTGCATTTGAAGACTAGCATGGTAATCACCAGAGAAAGTCCCAGTATAGTTCATAAAAGTGGAAAGTATAAGATGGTATGGGATGAACTCTGGTGTCGGGATGAAGAACCTCCAGCACACGTTAGGGACCCCCAAGCTAGCTCGCCGGGGTTCCAACGTTCCTGTAGAGTGCTTTCATTTTATCACCTCCTCCCGGAGCTGACATACAATACCCTCAACAATCAGATCAATATGGAATCACCTCCGTCTATTCTCTAGTTTTGTTTTAGGTACCTAAGAGAAAAACACAAGGAGAGCGACAGTCTAGGTGAAGGGCAGCTAATCCTAGGCTCGCACACCAACTAATAGCACGTTAAGACATTGAGACTCACCCTCTGGTAACTGAAGACCTGATGTGAATATATTTATAATTACAAATCCTTCCTCTTTCATAAACCTAATCAGATTCATAAATACTCCTCATATTTACAAAGAGAAATAATATGAATCCAAAATGAATAAGGACTCTGTGTGAACTTTAAAAGCCACTAACGCTCCGTATATATTTACGAAAATTTTCCCTTTGAGGAATTTTTAAACTTAGATACATGGTCGAACATAGTCATATGAAATAGTAAACTGGTAATTATGAAATACTGTTGTTCAAATTCAATTTAGTTATTAATATAAATGATTAACCCACAATAGTTATTGATATGCATCAATTTCTGGTGGTGAGGTTGGTCACCCCTGGCCAGGGCATAAACCTGGGCACATGGCGAGTTACAGGAAACGGAAACGGTCATGCACAGGACACAGGGAAACATGACCGGTTGTATAGAGGTTTAGCAGCGCAATTAGCAGCAAACCACGGATCTTATTATCTGCATTGTTCGCCTTTAGATTAGACTGGCCCGCTGTGCAGTTAAAGCGATAAAGTTGCCTGCTCGTCAGGAGCTAAGATTAACTATACATACATGAATAGAGTTTAAGAGCCCTTTCGTTACATCAAACATCTTTATACATCTTTTTATCTTAATGTTAACATCATGAAGCATTAGTTTCGGATTTCGGGAGGGTCAAAACGAAGGGACAGTCTTAAGATTTGATAAAAACTTCGAAAAATAAGGTCTCCTCTTACGCATTGTATGAATTTTCAGCCTCCTTATATAACATTTATCTTTGCTTAATAATTCTATAGTACAATAATTGTGTTTTTATTAACTACTTTAATTTCTTGTTCTTCTTCTTCTTTTATATAGGTTAATGCCTGTTTTTGTTCACGCAGGTTCCGGCGCAGACGCAAGACTATTTTTCAATCTTGGTTTTGGTTATCTTCTCCCTTCAGGCTTTTCATGCCTAATTTAATAAATCTGTTACTATTTGCTCTATCCATCATTCCACTCCCGTTTCTTCATATTCATAAAATTGAGTACTCTTTTATGTCATATTCCTGTCTTATATCTTGAAGCACTTTCTTGTATAAGCCCTCTAAAACATCTACATTAAAAGACAATGAAACAGGTAACAAGAGATCGTGCTTCACTTATTTCCCAATGTTACAAAAAACAACGACTATTTTTTCGAGTAGACGAGCGTTTGGAATTCTGAGTTTGTGAAGAGGAAAGTGATACATTTCTACTTGTTTACTAAGTGTTCCGATCACTCTAACTTCAACACTTGTTTAATTATTTTTCCATTTATCTTTAGCTGACATCTTCTAGTCTTTAGTTGTTCACATAGGTACATTTAGTTTTCTCCGTGGACACTTCCATATTATGCGCTTTGCTATTATGTTAAACGGACGCAATAAACGCTACAAATCTTGTGCTTGTGTTATAATTTATTACTAGAAAAATATTACTAATATACAATGAAAATGATTAACTTTCAACACCATCCCTGAATGAAAAAACCTCATACTCCACAGGGAAGATAGGATAGTGGGCTAGAAATATGTTAATAATGAACTGGTTGCCCTCGTGGCTAAGTAGGTAGAGTATCTGCGCAGTAGGCCACAGCGCATGCGTTTCCTTCCTAGCTGAGCCGGCGATGCGATTTTACATGTTAATGGCAGAGTATGAGTGCAACATAAACAAAACGGAATATAAGCAGAAAATTTCATTGCTTATCCTTTATCATCTGACACCAGCCACCCGTTAGTCAATGAGACGCTCAAAGTCCAGCTACCTCACACCACTGGGCGGCTAGTAAAGAAAATGTCAACGATCTTGACAGAACAAAGGTATTTCAGATAATTCTCGAAGCTGTTCAGTGCTCGTTTATAACAAGTTTAGACAAAATCTGTTAGCAGTTAGTTTTAACTGTGTGTAGTGCAATCAGTAAAGCACCTTTTAGTTAAGCCTGTTTGAGTGTGAGTGTATCTTCGGAAGCAGTTTGGAGACAGAGAGAATAGAACTGAAAGTCAAGTGTGTCTAAAATTTACAAGAGAACAGAACATATGTGACATGTAAGTCACGACGAATTGTAAATAGTGATTCAATTTTAAGCAAATAAAGTGACAGAAAAAGTAAATGTCATTAGTCACAATAATAATGCGACGCCGGTCCATGGCACCAGCAACACAACAAAGGACGGTCGGAGCTGGGCTACCCTACCTCACTGGCGCTCAAGGTCAAGCTTTCCCACCCACTCACGCGACAAAACACGTAAGTAACACCAATGGAGCGGCAATACAAACGGTATTTCAGAGTATTGGGGAAGTGTCCGGCAGCCGGCGTATTTGGAGAAGTTCGAGAAAGGACCATGTTACGTAACCTTCGCTATATAAAAGGTGAAGCAACGAATACAGTTACGTTTACAGACATGAGTCGGTGAGTGTGTCACTGAGTGCGAGGCAGTTCTGTGTGACACTGTCGTCGTGAAAGATACGTCGCGTCGAAGTGAAGAAGTTTTAATGAGGGTTGAGTTGTATTGTTAGAGTTAGTGTATGAGACACAGAGAATATGAAAGGACTGAGTTTAATGTCAATAAACGAGAACTGTGTACTTGTGATGAAATTTTGGAAGAAAATAAAGTGACAGAAAAGATAAGTGGACTGAACTTCTGTCGTTTTTGTCAGATTGGTGTCAGGAGTGGGATTTGTAGAATTCCACATTTTCACAATAATACCGCACTATTTATTAACAATAATCAATTATTAACCTAGTTTTTGAAGTTAAAAGTGTTCAACATTTATTATATGTATTACTTATGCAAATTAGGACGTTCAAAAAACACTTACTACGTTACGCAAGCCAGACTACTGCAATGCAACTAGCTGTAAATCTCGCTTTCCATCCCGTGATTCATATTGTTAGAATCTGTGGTCTGTTACTGTCTTGATAAGTGCCATTTGATCGGCTAATAACGCCAGTTAAGACAATATTGGATTTGGATGCATGCAAATTCATTGGGAGCACGAACCAACCAGTAAAGGAGGAGACTAAAATGGTGCAACAATTTATGGTCTGGCATGTGTAAACAGTGTTAATTCATAAATCAGGTCTCACAGATAGCTGCCCCAAACAAAATAGACGTGATTTATTGAGAGCGTTTTGTTTGGGGCAGCTATCATCTTTTTTTGTTCGGTGGGCCAATTACAGCATTTGGAAAGCTGTTTCACCACAGTCTGATGTAATTGGCACCGACAGAGACTGCATTAATGTTATGGTAAACGTCCATTCAAACACGACTCCAATCTGTACACGCCAATACGGTAATGGCCTGCGAATTCACCAACTAGCCTCTACTCTCAGCGCAGTACCTACGTACATACGTGACTAACATTTATATAGCACCAAAGTAATGGCAAGAGTACATCATTTCTTTTCCTGTCGACACACGAATAATGTAAATATTTTGTAATCTTACACCATTCAGAGTGTAAATAAAGCTACAATGTAGCTAATTTATTTCCTGGATAAACATCGTGAATTTTGAATACGTATGGTAGAATTTATCAACATAATTAGACTAAAAGTGGTACCTTTAGACGCTTAAAACTAAATTACTAACTTTGTAGTACAAACCAGCAGAAAGCACCACTACCATCACCAGTAATAATATGCTAAATGACTATCTGAAAAATCCCACTTCTGACACCATTGTGATAATTGAAACTTTCAATTACTTTTAATGCCATTTTATTTCCCTTCTAAATACAGTTATCTGTTTTATAGTTAACACAATGTATAATTCGTCACGATCTTGCAACTGACAGTCATTGTAGACAGGTAGTAACGGTATGACGTCAGTTCACATTGTTGAGTATGCTCATACTGAAGAGTAGTTCAGCGTGTGACGTCACGGTGCTGCCGCAGGGGAAGAGAAAGTAGTTTGAGACTTGCGGGATGCAGAAATGTAGGAAAGACAGGGAATATATATGTTAACAAATAATGTTTTGGACGCTGTAGTATAAATACTTATACGGCTCTCGCCTGACGTCATATGAACTGATAGGCTTGCTATCTTCAAGTTGATAAAGAAGAGAGGAAGTACGGTCACGCTGGTAGGGGTTGTCAGTGTCTACGTTCCAGTATGGTCCCCCTTATCTGTACCTGCGTGTACGTCTGTATTGTGTTGTGCAGTTTAGTAGGGAACTCTGGTGATGTTCCAGAAAGAATGTTTATAAACATACATGCTTTGTTCGCTGGTAAATACTTGAGAACGTGCCCGTAATATAACTGTAACGCTAACGGTCAGAAAATGCAAATATCTGCCACTGACAGCGCGGGGGAGGTGCCGTTTGATGAGCACCAGCTTAATTAGAATTTTAATAAACCTACAGTACAAATACAGGTAGTTAATTGAAACCAACCCCCTACCACCTGGCATTTCAAATCTGCTACCTCTTTATTAAAAGTTTCGTTTTATTAGTTCATATGCAGTGCTAACTTCAGAGAGGAGCTCCAGGTTAAGCGACTTATATCTTCCTTTGTATCATAAACTGTCTTCTTTACTTGATGTTGACTCACTCGTCTGCGAAGTTTTTTCTTACTCCTAAAAATTATAATTTTTGGTATACATATAGTCATCCAGCAGAATGTTTTGTCAGGGGGTTCAGATTCCAAGAAATTTAGCTAATAATTCTAATACTAGTGCCCATCCAACGCACAGCTCAAAATACTAGGTCTAGAAAAAGCACGGGGAAGAGGGGTGATAGGAATGCAATCGAGTTTTACTCTACAGACCACCTTTCCATTCCAGTTCTGTTTGTTTATCTATGCACACGTTTTTTCAAAGTAACTTTCAAAATGTGCAGTGGCGGAATTGCATAGAAGCATGATGCATTGGTTTTTGTGTTTACGTGATTGTGGTTGTGTTACATACATTTTTTGGTATAGCAAATTCAATGCATTATTTTTACTAGGAACAGAAAAATACTTTTGTTTCCATCCGGATTTTAAGCATATTTTTACCTTGTTATGCGACATGATTCCACCACTGACACAATCTCTCTCACGTAGATAGGTAATTGTAGTGACGTGGCCTGCTAGATAACTGCATGTAGCCGAGAGAAGGGTTTAAAACTACACTGTAGGAGAAGTTACACACTGTGTCAGTTCTCCCCATCTATGGTGCAGAGGCTTCTAACTATAAAACTGAATTACTTCGACAAAGTAGATGACCATAAAGGAGCAATTTTTGTGAATTAATCCCTTAAGAGTGTAGAAGGAGGTTGAAATTTCAGGATTCTTGAACAATGGAGTGAGGACAGTTAAACTGAAAATGCAAAAATATTAATCGAATTCACCAGAAAAACCATCTGCTGTATGCACTTACTGAAGGAATACTATAATCCACCATCATGTGTTTGTGAATCAACATATTTTCAAAATGTTATTTATAACTTTATTAAGAAACAAAAATAAACACTATAGTATTCGTTTATGTTCATATAACATAAAATACCAGGAAAGCAATATAGGAAATGTACTCCATAAGTCAGTTTTTTTAAATACTAAGATCGATATTTTGCGATAATAGTGGAGAGATTTCATTATCAGTTTGGGAATGAGTATAGGCAAGCATAGAATATCATCTATTATTTCATTTGGGCCAAAAATGTTGCCAACCAGTGAATTCTTTGAAATGTATGTATATAACTAACAGCAAAGAATATGTATTTGAGTAGTAGAAAATATCTGCTCTTTTCAAATTATGTGCTAAGAACATTTAGGTTGTTATTATAATAATTTATTTAAGATTTATAACGAGTTTTCCAGCCGAAGTGTCCTTGTTGGGGTTCTGCACCTACAACTTCGATAAAAACATTACTCAGTTATCTCCAATTATAAAATTACTATATTGCGATAAATGACAATATGAGAAATCCCACCTCTGGCACCAAATATAACCAATGACACTTTTGTCACTTTATTTTCCTTCTAAAACCTAATAACAAAACACACTTCTCTCGATTAAATGTCCAAAACTGTCTTTAACGATACGCACTCAAATTCTCTCAACACTGACCGTACACAACACACCCTTAAAAACTATCTGCTAACTCAATGCAATACTCAACTCTGAAGAACTGCATTCACGTTGGTTCACTCACTCTCTTTTATAGTACAGGCCAAGTGGCGGCGAATTCTCTGCAAAATACACCATTTCTTGATAGTGCCCAAAAATAAATCGGCAGTCGAAAGTTTCTCGAACAGTCTTGAATCGCTTTGTTCTCACAACTCAGGGTCACGTATTTACAAGCAGTGATGTGACCTTGAGAGTCTCCTTGACGAGTGGCCCGCTTCACATTATTCATAATAAAGAAAAGACGGAATATGGAGGATACGGAGGGTATTTATAATGAGTAAGAAAGCTGATGAAAAGAATTATTCTTGTCTAATTATTTTCTTTAGCTTCTGAATTATTTATCAGGATTTTTATAAGTGTAAGTTATAATCTCTATGAAATAATGTGTTCAGCAAGAAGTAGATATGTTATATTTCTATGAATATTTGAAGGCGGCGCCGTGGCCGAGCGGTTAGACCATTCACTTATTATCAAGGCGGTAGGGGTTCGATAGCAGAGACCCCCATATCGTATTGGTGGTGGATGAAGCGGCGTCAGAGCGGGTTTTCTCCGGGTTCTCCGGTTTCCCCCGCCACTCATTCCACCAATTGCTCCATTATCACCTTTGTAATGATCCATTTCACCTACATTTCATATCATCCTCTTCCTCACTGTCATACCTGGTGCTGGGCTGACTACTCGCTTCCAGGTCTTCACTCTGCCCGTTCCATAGGTTCCTGTGTTCAGGGATTCTAAGAGCAGACACAAAAATGGCGCATGTATACGTCTCTCCCACCTAAAATAATGCAACCGGATCTGGAGCCTTTGTTTTGAGCACTTTACGAGCACTTGTCGCTACAAAGAAAAGTATTTTTAAAAGATGCAGATTTACGAGAATGTGGTTCGCGGAAGAGATGGTCCGAGATTCGCTCTGGGATACATTTTCTCACGGCCTTCTGAAACTGCGGTGACGCAAGGCAAACAGCCGTGATCATGGCTTGTTTGTTCTTTGCGGACGTCACTATGACAACAAGAATAAAGCAGAACCTCTGTTAGGCAAGGGATATTCCTGTAGATATGTATGTGCAGCGCTCGTAAATAAGAAGGTTTATATACAAAAGTTAATAAGCATATGCTGTAAATTGTATGTTTTATTCTACTTAGTAGCAGCGGAGTTTTTGCCTGCATATTGTTATAGCTGCTACAAAATGCTTGCATAACATTATTTTCTCTTAGAGGTGTAATAGCAAGGGGATATAAGGGCGAATATTGATATTTATAGTAAAAGCGGTTTACACTAATATAGGCTAAGGCGTTGCATTATCCAGGTGCAGCGTGTATGAAACTAAATTTAATCAAAACGTGTAGTATTAGATTCATTTTCGCCGAAAATAAGTTTAAGACTCTTTGTAAAGGGTACCTACCGTCTACATATTGGAAGGTATAGTGTAAGGGATTCAAATAGCCATGCAATTTTCAGTTTTAATTTAATGGTTTTACTTATTTATGCTTTTGGATAAGTAACCTTGGCGGCGCCGTGACTGAGTGGTTAAAGCGTACGTCTACCACTTAAGCGGCCCGGGTTCGATCCCAGGCACCCACATGTAGTATTCGTGTTGGACGAAGCGGCATCAGAGCGGGTTTTCTCCGGGTTCTACGCTTTCTCCCGCCACTCGTTCAATCAATTCCTCCAATTATCACCTTTCCAATCATCGATTTCATCTGTATTTTATATCATGTTTCTCACTCTTATATCTGGTGCTTGGCTGACCACCCCCTTCCACTGTTACTATCTATTATCACGGACTACACAGAATAGTTCAACCCTGGGAACTCTCATACTCGTCTTCTCTGAGAATCAGAAGGAAGTTCGCTCGCGGCACTGGTGACCGCTTCATAGGAATTGCGTTCTTGCGTTCTGCAACTGTTTAACGCATATAGAAACACGTGATGAGTTTGGCCACCTGAATAAAACATGCAATAAAATCATTTGGCCACTATGAAGGTAACATATCAGGTTTTTACTCCTTCCTAGGTGTTTCAACAAATCAAGCGGAAGAAATACTACGAAATAAATGTTTAGATTTAACATTAGTGAAAATAAAGTTAAAAAAGTCATGTAAATTAAACTTCTAGTTTTCTATTTGGGCATAGGACCATGTTCAACACAGATAAACTTAAGCTCCGAGATAAACTAGCTTATAGGTTTCAATGAGAAAGAAGTTAAGCGAGAGTGTAATTGAAAATATAATTAAAACAGCTATTGGAGGAGGCGTAAATGGCCCAAATTTTCAGAACAATCATTTATAAGGCTCAAGATAGTTTTACTTTCTCTACTACGTATCCCAAGTAGGGGAAATATTGTATTCCACCCAAAACTTTGATGTCCAGATTTCACCGGAAATATGTTTTCAAGCCCCCTTAATCCAAAAAAGGCATTTTTAGAAAAAGGTCCGCGCGTGTGTATGTGTGTAGATGTACCTATGAACATTATAACTCAAAAACCGAAAGTCACTTAGTGACCAAAGTTGGTATTTCAGTTTGATGTGCTTCAAGGACGCGACACGAAGATTTTGAACGAAGTTCCTCCAGCCTAAACTAGCGTTTATATGGAGAAGTTTTCGAACATTTTGAATTTCTCGACTGTAACGATTTTGATTAAAATGCCATATGTTTGAGATATTTTTATGGTAAATGAAATGCATATCTTGAATTTTGTGGCTATAGCCCATGAAGTCCTGTTTGCTCTTGATGACCTTTGATACGCTCTGTACAAGACAAGTTTTGACAAAAAGCAGTTATACTATCGACTATATCACATTATGTAACTCTCCCGTAAAACGAACAACAGAACGAATTGAGATTGCACTAGATATATGAATCTAGTTCGCTCTGCAAACACACAAAGCGTCTAGTTTATCAGATGATTAATTTTTGACGTCACTTTCAGACACATTCCGAAGGCTACTGAGTATAACATATGACTAGCAGATAAACAAAACAAAAGACTGTTATAGTGCGAGTATTCCAGTTCACTGATGCCACTGCTTATCAACTTGCCCTATTTGCTACATACTTTTGTATGAAAGCAATGTAACAATCCCGGGCAGGAAATACCAACCAATAGCAAACAGGGTACACGGATCACGTGACATTGTAAAAACAAACGGCGTGGACAACGCGTTATAAGAACTGCCATGACAAATTGACCCCCACCCCGCGCACACAAAATGTTATCTGTCCCCAGAACGTCGGCGGTGCTAAAAGTTAAAGGGTTGTTTGGGAAGTGATGCACCCTGGGGGACGAAATCTGAGAATATGCTTCACTTCGTCGTGTCAGCCCTAGCTAGCGCTTAAAGCAACGCTCTAACAAGTTAGCTTCAGCAGTTGGTCGGTACAACTTGTAAAAACAGTTTTTAAACCTGTTTCTGCCTTACATTTCCAGTGTTTCATTTACCGTATAGGTGTTTTTAATTTATTCTTATCTCTCTTTACGTATTCAATCCTATCAAATGTTGCACAGTTGCACCCCATCCGAAAATGTTACATCTAAATTTTACAAGATAGAGGGGATAGCCGGCAGAGAACCTGCCAGCTGTGCAAAGTGTCGCGAGTTCGATTCCCGGCTGGGAGGTGAGAATTTTACTTTAACTGAGCTTATTCCTAATCCTTCCTAGAGTCTGAAAATATGAACTGGAGTGTGAATGTGTGTAAGAATTTAAAGTATAAAAACCCTAAGTACGCAAAAACCAGTCTTAAACGAGTTAACACTATTACCGATAGGAAATATTTTCCACAGAAGAGACCGCCGACTTCACCATTATACTTAAAGGTGTGGTATACATTAAACAATATAAGAGAGAGAGGCAGGGGAGAGAGAGGGAGAGGGAGAAGGAGGGAGAGGAAGAGAGAGTGGGAGAGGGAGGGGGAGAGAGAGCGAGAGGGAGGGGGAGAGGGAGACATTTGCACTGCTTAAAATAGAAAAATGTAAGTCGCATAAGTAGTGAAAAAACTTAACGAAGATACTTCCGAAGATTAAAGATAAATATTTTCATGGCATTCCTCCACTACCAAAAATAACTCTAAATGCTGTGACTAAAATATCAGCCCTTTAATTTGTGAAATTTGTTTCAATAAATATCTTATGAAATCAATTTATATCTTAAGCAATTTTACAATTATTGTAAAAAAGCAGGAAAGTTTTATACCTCCATAAACAAATAGCATGTATATCAAGTTTTTCGTAGCACTATTAATTTCCGAAACTTGCCTGTTTATGTTTATTTTACTTCTAACGTTGGACGCGTGGATGAGGCATTTATGAAGTGCGCAGTTCTTCTTGATTTTCTACATGAGATAAGTGCTTTAAAATAGTATTACATAACCAGAATCATAAGTAAGGGTAAGAAAAAATAGAATTATTTTAATGTACTTATGCAAAATTACAGACTATACATGATCATACCATTGTTTTTTAATCATGAAAATAAAAAGAGAATTAATAGTAAGCTTGGAAAATTGTAGTGCGAAGTTTTATTCAACATGGAATTTTAGGTACACCAATAGTAGTACATCATAAACATGTTTTTTGGTCTTAGTGGTGGCGTCCATGGAAGTATTCCAGAAGAAGCTGGATCAAGGAGTGAGTGTGTGAGTGACAACAAAAAATTATTTACAACTTTGAATTGCCTAATAATATATAATTAATTGCATATATTGATGTTTAAAAATTGCTAAACGAGAACACTTAAAGTATGTGTACCTTTTATCCTTTCAATTATCTTTTTTGTTTCTTTCTATGGTCTATGAGTCACTGGGAAAGAAATTAAGTGTAATTGCGGCCGATTTTCTCTTCCCTACATACAAAGTTGGCTGTAAATTACTTTTAGTGCACAAATACTTGTAGCCTCGGTACGGACATAATTTATTCTCTCATCCCAGGCAGCTGATCGTTCAGTGAAAGACAGAATTAAGTCATGCGTTTTAACTAAAAAAACGAGGAATAGGGAGGCTAGAAAATGAAAGTCACGTGATAATGGCTTCTTATAAGTGATTGCCTTTAAGAAAATCTCGTAAAAAGTTTTTTAAACATTTGATGTGCTGCATTAAAATGACTTTGTCTACTCTTCTACAAAACTATTCTTACAAACGCAGAAGTTATTTTACTAGGGGAATATGGGAAATCAGTAGGCTTTAAGCAATAGTCAAATATTTTAAAGTTGGTCATTATATGATGGCTTTGTAATTTCGTTCTCTCTGCAAGGCCAAGAGATAAAAATACGAATAGTGTATGCCCATTTTAAAAACCTATACCTATTGCAAAATTCAGACAGTTAACAAGGAATAATTCTTAAATGGCGCATTTCACATAAAAAGTATCACATAAATACTGTTTATTAACTAGATACCTATACATTTTTGTGTAGTAAGATACTATCTAGCTCTTAGAAATTAGCCTAGGTGATCAAGTATTATGAAACTTCTGACGACTTCCCAGAAAATTCAAGATACACATTTCATTTGTGATGAAAATGTCTTAAACATACAGTACTTTAATCAAAATAGCTATAGTCGTTTTTGATACAATCAAGTTCTTTTTAAAAAATGTTGAACTATGAGTAGTTTAGAATGTGCGCTTTTCTTAATAATCTTCGTGTCGTATCCGAGGAGTGACTAAGTGAGCTTAAACACCAAATCTGGTATTTACCTGACTTCTTGTTTTGTTTTTTTTTTATTTATGCTGTTAAAAGACAAGCGGATACTCACATACATGGATCTTTTTCTAAATATCCTTTTTTCGGATTTTGGGGACCTCAAAAGTCACATTTCGAGGAAAAACTTCCGTATGGAATTTTTGGATGAAGTTAAGGCAGTATTTTGTATAAGCCCTCTGAAATAGTTCAAAATGTAAATATAGACGTAACAGAAAGCCCCCTGAAATAAGTATGTTAAAATATAGGCAGCTTAGGCTAACTTCTGTTCTTGTGTGATACAACGAAGGAGGAAGAAGTGATAATACTAATTATGCATCGTAAAGTAAACAATAAATTGTGAATTTTTGTGATCCGCATATAAAAGAGCCACATCGTTAGTGACATTTTTTGAGATCAATCAAGTGCAACGAGTTTAGAAAAGAATATTAACCTTTCACAATTGTTGACTGTGTCCAGCCATTTTGTTCTTTAGCGTCGAAGTCCACCATGTTTAGCGAGAAAATTGTAAAAGTGTCTCATGAGAAGGCTGAGGCTTTGTGAGGGTGAATAAATTGTTTAAGACATTCATTAAACTAATATTGATTCTTTCATAAATATAATACATCCCTACTACCTCTGTGATAATAGTAATATAATGTTAAATCTGTCCGACTGATGCTAGACAGCGAGAAATCATCGTTCCAAATAGTACGTCAAACTGCAGCAACATATTAAATTAAATATTGATACAACATTATCCAGCCACTATATAGTCTTAAAGGAAGTAAAAACGGATGAATTCCCGTGCTGATTATTGAGACGCTTTGAGAAAACACCGGGTGTATGAAAAGTTCGCAAAAAGTGTCTTTAAACTAACTGAGAGCAGGATGAGTGGTGAGTAATTGTAGAGAAGTAGCAGGTGGTGGCAACTTGGCAGGGTGAGCTGTCCCAATATTTACCTCGAGAGATCCCTTCAGGAATTACAACAGTAGCTCTCTTCTTTACTGCCCGTATTTCCTTCCAGCACAAAAAGCTCCTATGCAAACACTTGCCCCAACACTTGCATCCTTGTAGTCAAAGGAGCAAGATCGCAGAGAATGATATTCAACTAGTGAGTAGGTATAGCTAGAAAACCACACTAGCACACGTGTGTGTGTGTGTCTGTGTGTGTGTGTGTGTGTGTGTGTGTGTGTGTGTGTGTCTGTGTGTGTGTGTGAACAGCAACTCTTAAAAACAATATATCAAAATGTGCCCGAGCACTAAGGTTGACAGCACTGGTTTAGGGTATTCCGCGAAATAATTAATAATTCATTTATTTAATACTATTTAATATTAATAGTAATTTAAAACTAATCAACTTACAATAACATTCATACATTTAACTATTTATTTTCACTACAACAAATCCAGTAGGCTGTAAGAGTAACAATAATTTTAGCGTTTAATCCAGGGAAATGAGGAATTATACATGATGAAATGAAGGGATTTGCGTTAGTGGGCTATACATCAAAGGTAGCTCTTCCATATTTCGTTGCAAAACATCTAAAACTTATTCCATACACATCACCTACTCTTTTCCATATTTTTTGACTTCGCCTCCTTAATTAAAATATATCTTCACCAGAAAATTTGTCAAATCTTTGGTGCGCCAGTAATTGTTTTTATTGCGCATGGATACTTCAGATACTCATAAATGTAAAAAAAATTGCTTAGGTTGGCGGAACCACAAGGAGGAGGTGATATAACTAAAGGTGACCAGGACATGATAATCCAGCATGAGCGAAATACTTCAGGAAACCCATACTCCAATAAACACGTTCGTTCTTCTTTTTCACAGTAGTAGACATATTTTTATTAAAACGTTGCATTATAAATTAAATAACTGTTAGGCAAACAACATGTGAAAACCTGTTCAATTGGAGAGTTTTATATTGTTTTGTACAACAGGGAGACATCTACCGCAGTTTGCAGACATTATACGAGCACTACAGCGAATATCCACCATATTTTTTGCGAATTCTTTCTTCAGTCGAAAGTAAACATTATTTATGCCTTTGCGTTTTACGCCTACAAAATTTGTCTTACAATTATGACCACACAGTCCAATAACTTTATATATCTTTAAGTTTTTGACACTCTTGGAAAAAATTACTAGTACAACTAACGAAACATTCGCTACAGTTTAAACTGTAGGCCAGTCAGTGCTACCAACCGAGTTTGTAAAAGTTTCTAGTTTGAAGTTGCTGCGACGATGATGACAAACTTGTCTTGTGGACCGTTTAGTTTCTGACGTAATTTCTTTCATATACATCAAATTTTAAACCGGGACAATTGACAAACGGACCAGGACACCGAGATCAGACCGTCAAACCGGGAGAATCCCGATCAAACTCAGTGCTATGGTAAGCTTAATTGTACACATAAATTCGATGTTGAAATTTCACCATTGCATTGTTGATGGTTAGACCAATTTTAGTGTCGTAAGTATTATAACGGAAGAGCAAAAAATTCGTACAGTCTACGCGGTATTTTACTTGTGCGCGTTCTCGGCGCTCGTTGCCGTCTGCCGCTATCATAGAAAGACACGGATGAAACAATATATTATTTTTATAACTAATTTTAAAGCTTACCAACTTTATGAAAGGAGATCCTGAAACTGACCACCGTCGTTGTCCATAGATATATTTTTGGCACTTGTTTAGGAATCTATCCATCACTCGCCGTAGTTCGCGTTGAGAAATGAATAGTTTCATGTGCTCTTTTTTGGTTCTTCGTTATTGAAGTGTTGCGTATAGGACAGGAGCTTCATCCATGTCTGACTCATGCTTCACAGATAGAGCAGCTATGAAGAATATTTAACGCCACGTAGGAGAGAAAGCTATGTGAGTGATGATGATGTCTAAGATGGCGTATTACTAGGGATTAGCCGCATTGAGGATGAGGAAACACGACCCTACATGCATGCATGTAACTAAACACGCCCGCATATCAAAGGGCCCTAATAGAGGCAATCAATAAAATCACCACAACAAATACTTGCTAATCCTGCGACAGATGGTATGACGTCACTTACCCTAAGTCGCCGACATACATTTCTGTCAGTGGTTTGGAAGTAAGGGAGCCGTTAATAAAGTACTCTATCTCCTGATTTTATCTCTGTGCTGGAATCACTGTCTTGAGAAGTATATATGCTCCCTTATTGTAATTTAATTAATTATATTTTTGTTTAAAATAATAATATGCTGTATATCTTTATTTTGCTTTTATTATAATAATTACATTAGATTAATTATTAACCACTACAGCACTTTTTCTCGTCTTATTTCTTAATATCTTAACTTCCTGATGAAGGGATAAATGCGAATTAGTGACCTTTTTATTTCGTGTTTAAATGGTTTTAAACAAAGCCAGATGGCACAAGGAGTAGCTCATGTAACGCGCATTCAGAAGGACGCGAGGTCTATTTTTGCCGATCTTTCTGACCCATAGAATTTTTCAGGGGTTTCCCGGATTGTTAGGCGAATGTAGGGAAGGTTACCAACATACTCGGAATATTCTGACCTTCATATGCTATACTTTCATTTCACTGCATCTTTAACCTCCTTAGTTATTTCAAGGTTGTAAGAGTAGGGGAAGTATCGGCGTTGCATGGCAGGGAAAAAGGATCCTCTGTTGTATTCCGTCCTCTAAACTTAGAACGGGGATCTCCGTATACCATTCCCCTCCCGGTGAGATGTATAAGGCTGCAATGCCAATGAAACATAACGCGCCCTTATGTTTGTATGTATTTTGTTTCAACAATTTACAACCTGTAATCTATAATGTTAGATAATAGCAGCATATACAGGAATGGGTTTATTGCCTGGGAAATAAAGTCCAATAAGTGAAGTGGAAAATATTTTAACACTGTTCCTCCGTATTATCAGGCGCTACATACGGTACTTGAAGCCTTGGTTCACTGACGTCAGGTTGCGAAGGAGGCAGTGTAACTTTGAGAGTTGGAAAACTTAATTTTGAAAGTTGATGTAGCAAAGAGAGTTTTATGTGAACAAAAGCAATAATTTGTGTTAAGTGAGGCCATAGCTAAATGTAATTAACGAAAATAAATAATGAGAAATGCAATAGTTTCAGCTATACAGGATGTTAATGAATAACAGCGAAATAACTTGAGAGATTCTAGATGTGACTCATATAAGAAATTTGAGATAGACAAATGTATGGTCTGGCTAAACTAGCAGTTATATGGTGTTAAAAGTATTGGTATCAGTCCTGGCAATTGGTGTTAAAGCAAAGCGGGATGAAAATTTGGCTTAGAATATCTTTAAAACTGCTTTCCAAGTATAGAAATATTGATTTTTAACAGCTCGTTATTTTTAACAGCTTTGTCCCGAAGGTCTTGGGTTCGTTTCCTGTCATACAGTTACTGGTTTTTTTTTTTTTTTTTCACTCCATTTTACTCCAATCGAAGAAGAGCATTAATACTACTATCATTTCCTTATTCGACTCAAACCAGAAATCTTGAATACGATACGACAATTGTTCCTCAATCGCTGTCAACCTTGCCTTGAAAATTTAGGTTATAATTTCGAGAAGTTCCTATAAAATGACGTAAAGAGTCATGTTTATATACTTTCTTCATCCTTTAAATCATTCCCCATACAGTGCACGAATGTAGTAAGTAGAATTCAACTTGTTGTTAGCAAGAATTGAAATTTGTGGTACGGGTATGACAAAATAAAAATGTATAAATTTAAACAATGTTTAAAGAAACATTATTAATATGCTCTACTCAAAACAAATAACTCGAAGCTTATACTCGAATGCTGATGTGGTAATCATTGTGCCAAAGAGGAAGCTCTAAAACGTCACTTCCTTTTTGTGGGCTGCGCTCTCGAATAGTTGATATTAGTCAGTGGCGTACTGGCACATCAGAAACTTATAGTCGTAACTTCGAAATTTAAACAAACAGGATATGAGTCTCCTATCTCAAATTATTTGTTTAACACATTTCTATATTCTCTGAAAATATTTTGATGTAGTTCATTATCATCCTGTATATCACAGTACTTTCTTAGCATTTTTTATCTCATTTTGTGTATTTTTTCAGGGTTTTATTTAAATGAATTGACCTTAGCATAGCTATAGCAGGCAAGTACGGAATATTTAAACATGAAATTTTAGCATAAAATGTATTTTTAATTCTGCTGATAGGTTATTTACACAAATATCGATGTGTTTGTATGTGTGCTCTCCTTGTGTCTAAGAATGAATTATGAAATACATACCAAATCCCGTATTTAAATTCAGCTACTTCCAAACATGCGACACGATTTTCGAGAAATGGCTCTAACTATTTTTATTTAAGTTTCATATGTTTGCGATATGTCACAAGAAGGGATGTATTTTCAATGAAGTCTCGATATCGAAATTTCGCTCTAATATCTTACTCTTTTGTTTACCATGGTTAACCGCCACGAAAGCTACAAAACTTCGTATTTGTTTTAAAATGATGGGATAAGGAACAGAAACCAAAAAACTGGAATCAATTCTCTGTACAGTGCGTAGGCTGCGATTTATGCTCCCACGCCTTCTGAACCGCTACCCACAGGATCGCTTGACAGCCGTTGACAGAGTGTGGAACATATCAAATAATTACTGCTAAAATTATTTATTTCACGTTCGGTTACTCGTCTACCCATACATCAGGTGGAGCCCCTGTTTTTCGTAGCAGCACAGATGAATAACTCAAATGCCTCGATTTTAACGCCCACTGTTTTTACAAACGATGGTGTGTACTGAAGATCAGGCAACGAAATTTGGACACAGTTGTGAGACATACAAACATGCGTTCAGGTTAAATGTTTCTATACTACGTCCTGTAGTATCTAAAGTATGCGAGTGGGTCTTTCGCCATTGTTGAAATAAAATCTGCAGAATCTGCTCTTGAGACTTGTGACAAATGACACTTCGTTACTTTTTCTGTCCCTTTATTTCTTTTCTAAAATTGAGTCACAAAATAAACTTCTGTTAACACAATTAACGTTACCTTACAATTTACAACTGACCTGTGATCCCGTAGTTATAAACTAAGGCAATACTCAACTCTGAAGAACTGATCTAAGACTAGTTCGCTCTTATAGTCCAGACGAATTAGCGGCAATATCTTTGGAAAATGCACCTCCTTTTCAGCATCTCGTAAAGTTCCTCGACCAATCTGGGACCAGCTTGTTCTGCCGTGCTCATAGTCGTATTTGTTTTGATCTGTCTATTGTCGCCGCGGCGTAGGTATATTTACAAGCATTGCTGCGACAGTTTAACCTTGATCGTGCTTCAGGCGAGCAATGAATATCTGCTATTTCGCTTATTAATTCCAGTCCCATTCTCAATACCTTTGCATGTTAAATTCAATCGGTATTGGGATCTATTTGCACACGCAAGGCTCATAGATAAATATTTCAAAGTTTTATACTGGTTACTTGCTTTATGTTGGCGAACCTGTAAAAAAAATGTATTCTGCCTATTTAGGTTTCGAGGTTAGTAAATACTTTTTAGAAGAACATATTGCGAGTACAGTAGAAGTTAGCATCTTTGGTGAATTCAAATCGATTTCAACCCGATAGGTGTTTCCATGAAACAAAATTTCAATCCTGTCATTTTGTTTATCAGTCCTGAGGCTATCAATTAGTGTAAAACAGAAACTTGGCTTGTATAAAGCATGACCCCTACAGTTGATTCCATTGCTTTTAAAAGAGAAGTAAGTCCAGGAGTAGTTTCTCTTTTATACTCAGAGAGGGCACAAATGTTGGTTAATTGTAAACAGGTTACTTGAATTATTAATTGTCCCTTGGGCGTCATGATAGTGTATATTCCATTAGAGTATATTTATCTAATATTATCAGCTCGTAAACATTCAAATAGTTTCCTGGTAACAGTAATAGACACAATGTAGATATGGACTTCAAAACATAGTGGCACAAGAATTTAATGCAGACAAGCAAAGCTATTGCTCTTCCTGGTAGTTCAATAACCTAAGACAGAAAACACTTGCACTCCTTAAAGTTAGCAAAAGGAAACAGTAGTTTTAGATTTGCCATCCAGGAACTATATGGAACAGTTTTAATGCCAATCAAGAATAAGAAAATACCAGATGAACGTCGGCAAGATGTCAAACTTGATGACGTGTACAAGGTATTGCTAAATATGTTTTGTAATATCGATATATCAGGATATACTAATTAATCTTACGAGATTATTACCAGAATATTTTCTGTAATAAGAAATTGGAAACATGTTTATAAGACACCCTATTTGTAGGATATATCATATTAAAGATGATGATGGGAGGTCGTGACTTAGATTTTCGTGCCCGGCTATGTTGACCGTGAGTTTTTTCACGGATTTTCCGGGTCCCTAGGTAAAAAGTTCTCAGTAAATTCTCGTCTTGCGGAACAGCGGAGATCTCTGAATCCTGGGACCCCTAAGGGATGTGTAAGTCTGCAGGGGAAGCAAGAGCCGCGACAGGGAGTTTCAATCTATAGTTGTTAGAGATCCTTCGCCCTGCTGTCGTCTCTGCGCTACGTCCGGCCACCCCTCCCTCCCAGCTGCCCCCTCCGTCAGGGGCACAACTACAAAAGATTCCACTGGTCGAGGTGCCAAGTACTCCCTCCAAACTTTGTCATAGTTTCATAGTATCACTAAGGAGGAAGGGGAATAACCCTAGTCAAACAAAAATTCCCACCCTTCCAGCCGAAAATCTAACCCGAGACCCCTTTCACAGCATACGAGCGCTGAAATATTTGACATGGTCTATTCCTATTTAAACTCTACATGGTGTATCCTACTATCCACTGGATCGGTTTAAAACCTCATTCATTATTCATTCATCCACTATTCACTCTTCTAATACGGTATATCAATGTTGTATCTCCTTTTGTATTTTTTCTATACATTTAAATATGATTAATTGTTTGAATATGCCTTCATTTCTTTTATAATATAAGAGCTTGTCATCAAACATTTCGAAGGAACTTCATCTTACTGTTTTATATTTTGCTTTCAGCTGATCAGTTCAATGACACATTTCCAGAGACGTAAGTGTTAGCAGTTAAAGTTACAGTTTGTATTTATTTATTTTTGTTTTTATAGTCCTTATTTTGTCACACATATGATAGAATACATTCATGTTTGTTCATTAAAAACGACTTTAGGTGACAGTCAACTCTTTTAAACGCTGTCTGCTATGTAATGGCTTTGAAATTCTGTTCTCTTTACATGGGTAAAAATCTGATGTGTTGCACTCACATGACTTTCTCTACTCTTGTACTAAGCATTGTTCCAAACTATTATTCTATATTTTCTTCGTGTTACTTGAGATAAACATTTGTACAAATTATCTTATTGTTTATTTCATTGTAGCTGCAAGGGGAATATTAGAATACAGTAGGCTTTGAGCGATAGTCAAATATTTTAAAAATTTGAAATCCCGTTTTGTTTGCACACTTAACATACAAAAAAATTAACAACGATGTTCCATTTCACGCAAGTTTTTAAGTTTTCCGAAACTGACACAAATAACATAGAATATCTCCGAAATGGTTCACTCTAGAAAAAAATTATAAAGACATAAATTCTGTGTTTTGGCGATATCTACATTTTTTGTACAATAAGATTTTCTCTATATCTTACGGTTTACGAGTTATTTAAAAGTCATTCAGAGTAAATCGGACTACATAGACTATAGCCAGAAAATTCAAAATATATATTTTGTTTGTCACACAAATATCTTAAACATATGGCATTTTAAACAAAATGGTTACAGCCATTTTCAAGAAAATCAACATTTTCGAAAAATTTTCCATTTAAAGTGTGGTTTAGGGTGAGGCTATTTTCTTCAAAATCTTCGTGTTGCATCCTTGAAAGACATTAAACTTATCTAAATATCAACTTTGGTTTTTAACGAACTTTTCGTTTTTGAGTTATGCTGTCCACACACACACACACACACACACACACACACACACACACACACACAAACACACACACGCACATACACACACACACGGACCTTTTTAAGAGGTCACAAAACATAATTCCGGTGAAATCTCAACATCCAATTTTTGGGAGAATACAACGTTCCCCTATTTACTATATGTAGTGGAGAAACTAATATTTAAATTCGGCGTTCTTTAAAATAGCCTAAATGGAACAGGATGATTACTGTGTCGTATAACCTACACGCAAACGATAAGGAAAAGTAACGTCTACTGGACAATGTCCCGAAACCACGCTAACGATGGGGGAGGCACTGAACTAAGCACATTATGACGAAGTTACTGCATTATCTGTAATAATTTCTTGGGAGGTTAGCAGACACTGGCTTGAATCCAGCGTACTTCACTTACTGACTCATTCCTGGCATCTGGTGGTGAATATTGGATCTTTGCTTTCAAAGACAGTCATATTTATTAGTACAAGTCTGAACTAACTTCTTTGTTTTACTTATAGTCGTATGGTATTTTACGCATTTAGAGCGAAACCTTACCCAAAAGTTGTCATTTCTTATGACTGATATAAAGATTATATCGTCAGCGATGTTACATAGACATATGAGGTATGGGGTATGTCAAAGTTTGTAAACATAACTTGGCGCCTTACGGGTGTTTCCCGGTACTAGGGAGGGGTCAGAACACAGGACCTTGAGAGGACTGAGCCGTCACTCAGTTCCTTTGGGACCTTAGCTTTCAGATCTCGCTTGACTTGGGTCTGCGTCACGCTAGGGGTGTCGTACCATCCGAACTTCGTTAGGTAGTACCTCGTTCGGGAGTCAGTGGTGTGTTGGCTGCTGAAGTAGCTCCTTGACCTGATAAAACTTCCTTCTTGACGATTTATACCGTTACGAGTTTCAATTAATCTAAGGTTTCTGACCCCTCTGTGGGCGTGCTCGATAGTGTAGGGAATTAAACTGATTCTTTTAAGATTACCCGAGTCAAAAGTTGGGGCACTACAGCCGTATAGTATTGCCTTAACTTTAAGACCTGTATCATTTTACTCTTTTAGAGATTAAATTATAGTTATGTGAAATTTATTTTAGATTATAAACTGATTTTCCGTTATAACAAGAAGAGTGCTGAGTAAACCGAACCGCAGTGATTGAAATGAATGTATTTTAAATTCTTTTTTATAAAATTTAAATTTTGTGATCAAATCTTTGCGATCTAGTGTTTAAATTCGCGTTAGGTCAGACCTCTTATAATATTACTTGTGATAGTTTATTGAATTAATTTTTCCGTATTCTTCAGGGAATATTTTAGATCCCTCTTGCGGAAACTCTGAAAAAGCGGAACTGTTTACAACTCGCCGTAAACGCTGGAAAATTAGACTGTTCTTTCAAAACAGCACTTCCTTGGGGTATAAACGTAGAGGAATATTCTCATACTGAGGGAAATACGCGAGGAATTCAAGAGGGGGAAACGATCGTGAAAAATTACCGTGCGGGGTGGCGATGAGCAATCAGTACTGCGAGCGAGCGGCAGATGTTTTCGCAGTAAATTGTTGGGGAATGCTTTCCGTTTTATGAGTCGCGCGGGATATCAAAATTTTGATAGCACCTCTCTCAGAAAAACACGTGTTATACATGGACTAATTTGAGCCAGATTGTAATTTTATGCCCCAATCATTCCGCGCCTCTTTCCTGTGACGTCGTGCATCTGTGTTCATTTGCCACAGGGTCGAATACTGTCTGGGTCAAGCTAATTTCAAGGTTTTTAACCTTTTAGCCGAGGTTAATGAATAGCATAGTGCCAGAGATGGTAACACATGTGGCTTGTATGCAGCTGGACCGGGATTCGCACACCGACACTGCATTTTGTCCTGCTTTTTCCCTCATTTCATTTCACGGTGGCAAGCGCTGCTGCGAAGTTGTGCAATTTGTTCTGTGGCAAGGATTTCCCCCTAGCGTTGGTCAGCTACACCCTTTTAGCATTCGAGGGGTAGTGGGTTCCATTCCCAACAGGGTTTTAGTTGGAAAATTAAAACTACCGGTACTTCACTATGTAAATTTTTCCAGACAGGCTCGAAGGTATGTTATCTGCAGTCTTTCCTCTTACGACAGAAGATTTCTTTTGATGATCGCATCCCATGCCGGAATGTTACATAATATGACATTGGATCAAATTTCAGTTATATAAATGAATTGACCTAAAAATCTGGGCAGGTGTTCTAAGTTCTTTAGAGATTGAGTGATTCCAGAACGTAAAAACTGTTTAAGTTGCACCGCCGCTACAACTGTGCCTGTTATTCCTGAGACATTGTTATAAATATTCTTCGACAGAACATTTTACACCCAAGCGCTTGGCCATAATTGTTAATATAGCTGGGTAAAATTAACTCATTATTACTTTCTCTACTACGTATAGTAAATAGAGGAAGAATTGTGTTTCTCCTAAAAATTCGATGTGGAGATTTCACCGAAAAAATATATTTTGAGGCCCTGTCAATCCAAACAAAGAGTTTTAGAAAACGTTCCATGTGTGTGTGTATGTGTGTGTGTATGTGTGTGTTTGTGTGTACAGCATAACTGAAAAACGAAAAGTTATTTAAAAAATAAAGTTGGTATTTTTTATAAAAGTACTTGCATGTTCCTAATTATAAATTTGTATTTTAATTATTCTATGCTTAAAACCTGAGTGTGTATAGTCAGAGGCAGTTTTTCGACATTTAATCGTCGCGCCGGAGTTTTCTGAAGCACGTTTAGTGAGACAGAGAAAGTAGAACTGAGAGGCTTGTGAACTACCTATCAAGATTACGATAGCACAGAAGAACTGCGACTTCCAAGGTCAAAACGTGTTGTAAATTGTGTTCACAACAATTGGATTCACTTTTTGAAGAACTTTCTACTTTTGCCACATTGGTGTCAGGGGTGGGATTTGTCACATTGTTAGTTTGTCAACGCAGCCCTTCATTACCACCACAAGTCGTATTGGTTAATTTGGATTGACGCCAGGGAGGAACTTCTTACAAAACGCATACCCACCATCCAGCTACAACCCGCCGAAAACCGACACCTGACCCAACAACTCTGAAATGGATGAGAACTGAATGACGGGACACAAAGGCCGTGAATATACCAGCAGTGACAAAGTCAGTTTCCTCAGTCGCCGGTCACCTTCAAATTTCGCACATGTGTATTTTTTCATGGAGAAGGTTTCTATGCTATCCATTTCACTATAGAAAGTAAAATTCACATGCTTTTCTCTTCTCGCTTTTCTTTTATGTACGTAATAAATCCACACATTGTTCCCTCCTAACCTTTCAACATACAATTCATATAGTTTTCTATGACTGAAACAGAAATGACACTATTACATTCAAACGATTTTCTTTACTCACTTTCCTTTTACGAAATAGGATCACATTTGTTTCAACGTACAGTTCATACAATTTTCTATGATTGAAGTATAAATGCAACATATTACATTCACACGATTTTCTATACATCTTTTATGAAACAGAGTAACACTTCTTTTTCTACTCCCTCTCCTATAAACAACTCATACAATTTTCCATATGTTTGAAATAGAAATACAACGCATTACGTTTAAAGGGTTATCTTCACTTACATTTCTTTTACGAGACAATCGCATTTGGAAAGGATAGAATGAGACTGAAGAGTTAAATGCCATAGCTGGAATTTGAGCCACGGATCTATGGATTAGCGCACGGCTGCTCTAACCACTAAGCTACCATAGTCAATGTTCCGACAAAACATTAAATTCTGAAAGTCGCTAGTTTTTTCCTGGTAAACCACTCAAGGACATCTATTCATATGTGTGTGGAAGAACGATTAATTGCACAATCGTATTTCTTTCTCTGCTCTGTCTTCTACAAGGAATTCATACAATTTTCCATTAGTGAAATAGAGATGCCAAATATTATACTCACACAGTTTTCTCTATTTGGTTTTTTACTTTCTCTATTACGTATAGTAAAGTAGAGAAACTGTTGTATTCCACCCAAAAGTTCAATGTCATGATCTCACCGGAAATACCTGTTTTCAGGCCCCCTGAATTTCAGAAAAAGGTTCGTGTGTGTGTGTGTGTGTGTGTGTGTGTGTGTGTGTGTGTGTGTGTGTGTGTGTGTGTGTGTGTGTCTATGTGTCACTCTGTGGACAACATAACTCAAGCACGAAAAGTTGGCTAAAAAGCAAACTTGGTATTTAAGTTTGATGTATTTTAAGGATCCCACACGAGGACGTTAAAGAAAATTGCTTCATCCTAAACTACCCTTCACATGGAAATTTATTGGAAAATTTTCACGGGTAATGCCGGGTGTTTCAGGTAGATGGAAATGTGACGTAACGTGACACGATGACGTAGAGCCGCCACAAGTAAGTGCGCAGAGAGGCTGGTGCGGTATGACCAGCACATGTTACACACTTGAGTTTTGTGGTGGCGGGCAAGCAGGCGGGTGGGTGGTCGTAAAACAAAACAGTAAAACAGAACAGTCATATACAAGTTCATTTCCTCAACAGCAGTCAGTCGTATAACGCGGGCAGAAGACCGACCTACAGCACTGCCTAATAACAAATTACTTAATTACTATGTCCTTGTCTCATTACAACATAACCTTACCACTGCACAACTGTTTCTAACTTTAATATGAAATATCATCATAACCAAACCAGATGACTCTTGTGAGGCTTGCATGCTGGAGGTCCAGGTTCCATTCTCGTGACCCTGTCCAAGGGCTTTTCGTAATTTCTCCGGCCGGAGGCGAATGCTACGTGATTTTCCCTCTATCACCATTTTCTTCTGCCCATTGTTTCTTTTTAGGTTCTCCCCTTCACTACTTCCTCTCAACGTTCAATTGAAAGCACAAGAGGCGCACAGTAGGCTTTGAGCGATATTCAAATATTTTAAAGCTTTGAGATTCCGTTCTCTTTGCACACTTAACATATAAGAAAATGAACAGCAATGTTGCATTTCACGAAAGTTTTAAGTTTTCCGAAAGTCACACACATAACAAGGAATATCTCCGAAATGGTTCACCCTACAAGAAAATTTACTGAGACATAAATTGTGTATTTTATCAAGATCTACATTTTTTGTAGAGTATGATTTGGTCTATCTCTAACGGTTTACCAGTTATGGAATATTCGTCCAGAGTAAATACGACTACAGGGGCTATAGCCAGAAAATTCAAGATATACATTTCATTTGTCATAAAAAATCACATTTTAGTCAAAATCGTTAGAGCTATTTTCAAGAAAATCAAAATTTTTGGAAAAACTGTCCATGTAAAGGGTAGTTTAGGGTGAGGGTATTTTGTTCAAAATCTTCGTGTCACATTCTTAAAAGATATTAAACTTAAATACCAACTTTGGTTTTTAACCGACTTTTTTGTTTTTCAGTTATGCTATCCACAGACACACAGACTCACAGACACACACGGACCTTTTTCTAAAACTGCTTTTTTCGATTCAAGGGGTCTCAAAAGATATATTTCCGGTGAAATCTCGACATCGAATTTTTGGATGGAATACAATACTTCCTCTTCTTACCAGTAGAGAAAGTAAAAACGTGTAGGGAAAATAAAATCTCATATATTCACGCGCTGCTCATATTTAACGTTACCTAGGTAACCGTGTTTTCTCTGCCAGCCTTTGTATATGCCTGGGGCGGCCTCGTCTTCCGCCTTTGTTCTTCCGTCACATAAAACTTGAAATGCTGGAAATAATGCAATATGTGTTACATTTTATTGTTTTGCAAGAAACGCTGCCGTATTCAGCATCCAGAATTTCTTCCCATCGACCTCAGCATCAATATTTTTGTTTCGATTGTGTTTGCGATGAAGTGCCTCTTTAAGGCAGGACGGTGGACATTAACTTGCAAAACTGCCGCTAGGCACACCGTGTTTTATGTCTGCTCTAAAATGACGGGATGGAAAACGTTCCAGATAAGAATTTGACTGAATGTGGAGAGGTCTTTATTTACATGTTGTTGCATGTTTTTTTACCACAGCAATGAATTTCCCCATATCAGACCGAATAACAAAAACAGAACATTCCACGTCTTAGGGTTTTTTTTTTTTTCGTGTGGAAGTATTCAGAGTAAGAGTGATATATAAACACACCTGCAATATATCAAAGTAGGCATTGACCCATTTTAAGACGGGGGTTTTAGAAATCTCAAACTTTCACAGAGTTCCCTTCCCGAGCGGACGTGTTTTATGGCTCTGAGCGGAAGGTAATTTTGCTAAAATATGAAATTATATTAAATACAGTTAAAACTATATAAACATGCTCAAATGTACTAAAACACATTGTATACCTTGGTTTTTGTTAAATTGAACCGTAATAATAACGGTAATGATGATAAAAAAATTATAAAAGTTTTGAAAGAAATGTGTAATTGCACCTAGCTAGGGCAGGGTTGTCTGAAATGTGCATATGATTTTCATAGCTACTTCTTTATCTCGATACTATTGAGATAATACTATCTCTATCTCCCGCCATTCTGTGAAAAAACGATCTATGACTCCAAGCCCATATATGGGTTTTCGCTCGCAAAGTGTTAAACTTGTTACCACACGTTTATTTGCACATTAGAAGTAAACACACCAAATTTCAGTACTTTATCAAAAGGTATTAATTATTATTGTTATTATAAGAAACTTAATAATTATTATTCTAAAAAATTCATATTTAATCTGAAAACTAAAAATACTAGTGTGATAGTCAAATATTTTAAAGCTTTTAGATTCCGTTCTCTTTGCACACTTAACATACAAAAAAATGAACAACGATGTTCCATTTCACGCAAGGTTTAAGTTTTCCGAAATTGACAGAAATTACAAGGAATATTCCCGAAATACTTCACTCTACAAAAAAATTTACTCAGACATAAATTGTGTATTTTAGCAAGATCTACTTTTCTTGTATAGTAAGATTTTGTTTATCTCTTACGGTTTATGAGTTATTCAAAGTCATCCAGAGTAAACATGACTACATATGACTATATACATTTCATTTGTTATACAAATATCTCAAACATATGACATTTTAATCAAAATCGTTGGAGCCATTTTCAAGAAAATCAAAATTTTCGAAAACTTTTCCATGTAAAGGGTAGTTTAGTTTAGAGTGGGGCTATTTTCTTGAAAATCTTTGTGTCGCACCCTTAAAAGATATTAAATATGAATACCAACTTTGATTTTTAACCGACTTTTCGTTTTTGACTTATGCTGCCCACATGCACACAGGTACAGACACACGGAATCAGGGGTTTACAAAACATATATTTCCGGTGAAACCTCGACATTGAATACAATACTTCCCGTACTTACTGGCAGAGAAAGTAATAAACACCTTTAATACTACAAATTTCCCTACATTTATATTGATATTAAAATTTGTATCGAAATAACTAAATATGCCCTCCATTACATTATATTATGATACAGTTTCTGCTTTCTAATGCTTTCCTGTCGATGACTGACGGTTTGGGGAACATTTATATACACAAAATTATCAATTTGATAATCATTTGGTTCATTATTCAGTCTTACGGACCCCTAAAAGACACCTTACCCACTAACATAGGGAAAGCCAGTTAGTCATTTCATAACTTGATTTTGCTCTAATACGCTGAAATTATAATTTGAAAGACGTCTCTTGAAAAACGATTCGTTGCTGTTTCCTCCATGAAGCCTCTAGAAGCTCCCCGCTCTGTGAAACACAGTCACAAGTTTATTGGTTTAAAGAAGCCAGGAGATGTTTCCATTTTGGGGATTAGAATAACTTGATGGAATTGGTTTGCTATGTCTCCCAGGTAAACACATTTGCTGGCGCTACTTTATCATCCAGCGCCCGCCGTTCTCTTTTTATTCATAAGGATTGTCATTTGTGTATATACGATGGGCTATAAACGATAATGGAGCTCTCTTCGCACTGTGTTACAGGCGAGAAAGGGAAACAAAATAGCAACGACTTCTAGGTTAAAATCCTAAAACTGCTACAGAAATAGAAAATAAGTTTCTCTGAGCAGCTTTAAATCTATTGGATTTTTCCCCGCCATTTCCAGCTATTGTTAGAGCGTTTCAAAGATAGAGTTTAAAATTATCTGTATTAATACCAAGGGAATGATTTAAAAGTCTTTTCTTTACCATTTTAAATGACCCGTTAATTGTTTTCTACTGCGCATGCGTAGTTCAAATCTTTAGAAACGTGAGAAAATGTTTAGGATGGTGGAAACGAGAGCAGGGGGTAAGTTTAATAACAGCATAGGAGTAGAGAAAGTCATGTGAGTGCTGTTTTTATAATTTACAAAGAGGGAAAAAACAAGAAGTAAATTTTGCTTCTCAGCATTGTCTCTGTATTCCTAAGCTGCCAACAATCAGCGAAGTGACAAGAAGAGGGTGGAAGGAACTTGTTCCTCTCGTCAGATTAAAAGACTTCCTCGTGAGTGAACTCTGGCAGCCACCCATTAGCCAAATTCCCGACTCAGCATGAGCCCCTGGAGGGTGAGCAGCCCGCGCTGCTAGGCTGCAGGATAAGTTGCATATGGGAGAAGGCGAGCGTCGTCATTTGTTACCAAGTTTTCCCCGGCTTTGTTACCAACTCCAAGATTAATGATGGCTTTGACGAAATCTTAGTACAAGCATCCTAAGTGAAGTTTTGACAACTTTTGTAGAGCGACACGTGCACAAACTCCCAGCATTCTCAGCGTGCCTGGAAAGTAACGCTCAGAATACGAATATCTTGTGCGAATATTAACTAATCTTGGGAACAATTTCATAGTGACAAATAAAATGAGTAGAACTTTTTTACATTCTCTACTGGTAAGTAAAGGAAGTATTGTATTTCACCCAAAAATTCTATGTCGAGATTTCACTGGAAATATATTTTTTGAGACCCCCTGAATCCAAAAAGAGCATTTTTAGAAAAAGGTCCGTGTCTGTCTGTGTGTTAGTCTGTCAGTCTGTGGACAGCATAACTCAAAAACGAAAAGTCACTTAGAAACGAAAGTTGGTATTTAACTTTAATGTCTTTGAGGGATGTGACACAAAGATTTTGAATAAAATAGCCCCACATTAAACTATGCTTTACATGGAAAATATTTTAAAAATTTTAATTTTCTTGAAAATGGCTGCAACAATTTTCATTAAAATGTCATATGTTTGAGATATTTGTATGAAAAATTAAATGTATATGTTGAATTTTCTGGCTATAGTTCCTGTAGTCGTATTTACTCTGGACGACTTTTGCATATCTAGTAAACCATTAGAGATAGACAAATTTTTAATATACAAAAAATGTAGATCTCGCTAAATAAACAATTTATGTCCGAATAAATTTTTTTGTAGGGTGAACCATTTCAGAGATATTTCTTGTTATTTGTGTCATTACAGGAAAACTTAAAAATTTGGTGAAATGGATCATCTTTGTTCATTTTTTTATGTGTTAAGTGTGCAAAGAGAACGGAATCTCAAAGCTTTAAAAAATTTGACTAAGCAATAAGATAATTTGTACAAATGTTTATCTCAACTAACACGAAGAAGATATAGGAATAAGAGTTTGTAAGAATGGTTAGAGCAAGAGTAGAGAAAGTCATGTGAGTGCAACACATCAAATTTAGCAGTACATTTCCTACGAATTCTGAACAAATAGAACACAAAATGAAAGGCCACAAATTTAAACCACCATAGCAAGCATATGTTTACGCTCAGGAAATGCCTTACGTGACAATAACGAATTAAAATTTTACTGCGCCAGTTAAAAAGGAAAAAGGCTTTCAGTAATGTAGAGGCAGTAAAAAACGTAATATTAAATGCCACTGAATCCCACAAACATAGATCTGCACTTTGAATCATATCTTTCATCAAAGGAACTTAGTTGTCTTCCCAAATTGCTTTTAGGTTTTCCGTCAGGGGCATAGGGTAAAAGAGTAATGTCCTCCACCGAAATTTATCATATCTAACCTTATAAATAGGTAAATTAGGATGTATAATAGATAAATATTATTTTTCTCATTTGATGACAATGATGACATTTTTGTCAGGAGTAGAAAATATGAACGTAATAAAATATGAGCAGTTAACGCTAGGAAAATTTACCAAGACTTGGCTACTACTCGGATAAAGTCAAATTGCTTCCCCCTAGTGAAGACCACACACCATTTCCACTCCCACATTGTACCTGCCGCTCCCAACGTTGTTAAACACTGGAGCCCACAATAGGAATAGTGCCACCCTGCAACAGGTGTAACCCTACCTTTACCCGGAAATTTAAGCATATAATAAATTAGCATAAGAGGGAAAGAATTAACCTATACAATAATAAAGAAAATTGTTAAATGTGCAAACTAGCATTCCAAATAAGATGGTGGAGAGCTTAAGTCAAGAAGATCAAATCTTGCGGCGTACCTTGAGCGACTTTCATTTTTTTTTTACCTGCTAAACATAGCGTTATCACTGCAAGACCTTGAGAGGTGTGCGCTCAGTGAGCACCACTTGCCCAGGCCTCCAGTTTAGTTCTTCTAATACAAATATTTTGCTTTCAGCTACATGATCTGCTGTATTACGGAGTTAACTGCGTAGTTAAGTTGGTACGGCCACATGGCAGGTTTAGCTTCAAAGATGGACATATATTCTAGGCACGTTGTCCTTCACAGCAATGAATCACATCTGTGACAGAGATAAGCAACCTCTCATCTGGTATATTTCCTTAGAAAACAAATGACAGCTGCTACGTGCCCTTTCCTCTTCTTAAGACCGCAAAGTAGGAGTGAGATAGAAAACAATAATGGATGTCCGATGTGATTAATTTCTCTTCTGAAACTTATATTTGATTTCATTCACATACAATACAGTTCCGCCAATTCGAACCTCACTAATCCTCACTAATGTTTTAAAAGTGTTCGACATTGCAACAGGAGTTGGGATTGATCAAAACTAGAATAAATGTTCCTATAAAAATATGTCCGTAAACAAACACCTGTTGAGATATGAGCCATTTTACAACAATATACAATGTATGCACATGTTCGATAGGTCTGGCATACACCAATCTCTTGAAATGACCCCATAGCCATAAATGATATACACTGAACTCCGGCGAACGCGCAGGCCATGCTACTGGACCTCCTCCACCAATCCATCGTCTATTAAATGCTGGTTTAAGTATTAGGATTACTTTAGTTCAAATGTGTTGGCAATACGTGAATGCAACACGAAGATTTTGAAAAAATGCCACCACCCTAAACCACCCTTTACATAGAAAATGTTTCGAGAAAACTTAGTTTCTTATAATGACCAACGATTTTTATTAAAATGATTTATGTTTGAGATATTTTTATGACGAATAAAATGTATATTTTGTATTTTCAGGTTATAACCTATGTAATCCTGTTTACTCTGGATGACTTTTGAATAACTCGTAAACCGTAAGAGATACACCAAATCTTACTATACAAAAATGTAGATCTACCTAAAATACACAATACATCTACATAAATTTTTTCTAGAGTGAACCATTTCGGAGATATTTCTTGTTATTTGTGTGACTTTTAGAGAACTTTACTTCTGTCAAATGGAACATCGTTATCCATTTCTTATATGTTAGCAGTGCAAAGAGAACGGAATTTGGAAGCCTACTGTATTCTAATATTTCCCTTGTACCTACAAGGAAATAAACAATAAGATAATTTGTACAAATGTTTATGTCAACTAACACGAAGAAGATAGAAGGATAAGACTTTGTAAGAATGGTTAGTAGAAGAGTAGAGAAAGTCATGTGAGTGCAACACATCAGATTTTTTTGTAATATGTAAGATAGAATATAGTAGCCTTATATAGAAGAATATTGTTAGCTGACAACCAGAGACAGAACGCAAAGTTGCACTTACTGAAATACGTTAACGAAACGTGCATTTTGAAATATCCGTCAAAGACCTTCAACGTTCCTTATAAGCAGGAAATAGTCCCTCTGATTCATTGCATCATAGTGCTCTTCTCAGTATTAGGAAAGCGATAACAGAATCTTTCTTGGCAGAAAAAGCCAGAAGTCAGCTTTGGTCATAACCATAACAGATTCCAAGCGGATTGGCTAAAATGTCGAGCCCCCTGAGCCGTTTCACCACCAAATTCATGCAGTTCATTTGTCACGCTCCCCATGACCGTCCGCACGCAGCACTGAAACAATAAATTTAAAAGAAAATCTTCCCCACACGCAGGTACCAGCCGCTACTGATTGCTAATCTTCATCCCCAAGACGAACGAATAATCCCTAGCAGTTGTAATGGCCAGGGGGAGTGAAAAATGTCGTCCCTATAATCCCTCGAGAAGAAGGGTCGGCTCAGGTTTTTCCTCAGGCGGTCATTTACGGAATGCCCGTACTCTATTTCCGTTTCGCATGAGAGGGGGCAGAATCTTGCATGAAAAGAAAACCGCACGATAGCCAATCTGAGGTTATGAATGTAGAGGCCATATATTCGGCAATTTATCTGATACAGGCTGACCCATTCTTGAATTGGCTCGTGCACAACCATTTCAGATAAACTTCCTAGCAGATATACCTTCAGGAAATAAGAACTCAAGTCTAGAAAACATCTGCCAAATAAATTGCGAACCATACCGAATTATAAACGTAATGTATCAATGACTGCATGCTTTGACGTACTCCTGGAATGGTTATTACTTAATTATTATTTGTTTCTTCGTTACTATATTTAGCTTTTATAATCCTTCGTTGGAGTGAAAGTTTGGGACGGGGTATTTGTGTGTAAGTCCTAAGAAAGTTTTACTCCTCTCGACCTAGCATTAGTGGGAGAGCTATAAGATTCTATTAATATTATCACAGCGGTAGTACGGGTATATTATATTGATGAAAGAAACAATATTACTATACAACATATAGCCAGCCACCTATATTCACTAGTCTTTCTGTTGTCTCTATATTTACATTTAGAATTATTTCAGAGGGCTTACACAAAACACTGCCTCACTCCGCAAGGTTTTACACCGTCGATGACGTGCCCAAATCTTTCTCGAACATCTATAAACAAGCCGGCTGCCGGATACTTCTCTATTGCTCTGGAAAACACTTTGTGTTGTCGCTTGATTGCTGTTAGGCACGTGCTTACTCACGCAGGCGGTGTCGGAAAGCTTGACCTCCCGTCATTTGTTGTGTTGCCGCTGCCATGGGCCGGTTTCTCAATAATGTACGTATATATCACAAGAACTGACAATAATTGATATAATTTGCATTATTTTATAGGAAGAAATGATGTTATTTTCGTACTTCTTTCATAAGCATGACAAATGCCAGCCTGCCCCATGTTAACTGTCCGGTCATCATGGTTCGCAGCACAAAAAATGTATTTGGACACAAATTGAATGTTTTATATTTATTGTTTAAAGGTCAGACTGCCTCGTGTGACTACTCTGTGTACGTAACTATGAACAATCGAAGCGGCAGAAACAAATGGGGTTTCGAGAACAGTCGCGAGAATTCCAGCTGCGTCATTTTCGGTGCGTGTGTGTGCAACTCAAGAATCCTCCATGTGACGTCATCCGGAGTATATAAGGAGGCTAGATAAGTGCTGAGTGGGTAAGCACAAGACAGCTGTGCGTGTGTGTTGTGTTGGTACGTCGTAAGAAGATTCAACGAGTGTCGCGAGTGATTATAACCTTGTAATTAGGTTATGTGAGACAGAGGAAATGAAGAAAGACACTAAAAATACTGAGCAAGGTTATGAGAAGGCTGTGGACTATGCTAACAATGATAAAAAAAACTGTGTATTTGTGGTAAAATATCACAAGAACCGATTTTCTCATTTTGTAGCACTGTCGTTAAGTTATAGGTATGTAGAGAATACAGCGAATAACTCCATGCACAAAATACAAATGATGGAACCTCTAGACAAGGTAAAGTGACATTTATTTAGACGCAGCAGAAGAGAGACGTCTCAATTTGAGTCGGAACTACAAAAACGTAGAAGATCACGTAACGGACAGAAGTGCTTTCGGTTGTCAAGACAACGCAATTGTCTTCCTCTGAGCAATTTTACAAAGCTCGCTGCAGAGAGAAAGGAAAACACTGTCTCATAAAAACTCCTTCTTCACTTTTCCCCCCTCTAAACGTATGTCGGAGTGTTTTAAAGTTGATTATACCGGGCGAGTCAGGTAACAGTATAACCGTAAAACTGTATCCTGATACGAAATTTGACCTACCTGTTGGTTATCACTTACTCACATTATTATTTACCTTCAGCAAATGGACGAAATATTGTGTTGCACACGTGATACAAAAATCAGATGTGTTACACTCACATGACTTTCTCTACTCTTATATTAACCATTGTTACAAACTCTTGTTCCTATATCTTCATGTTAGTTGAGATAAAGAGTTCCAGAAATTATCTTTTTGCTACTTTATTTGTAGCTACAAGGGGAATATGGAGCGATACTCAAATGTTTTAAACCTGGTCGCTATATGAAGCCTTGGAATTTTCGTTTTCTTTGCACAGTCATAAGATAAAACAGTGAATAACGACCTTCCATGTGAGAAAACTTTCAAGTGTTGCAAAACTAACACAAATAACAAGGAATATCTCCACAAAAATAATGATTTCGACATAAGTTGTGTGTTTTAAGGAGATGTACATTTTATGCATATTAAGATTTGGTCTATTTCTTACGGTTTAAGATTTATGCAAAGGTCATCAAGACTAAAGAGGACTACATAGGCTATAGCCAGAAAATTGGAAATATACTGTTGCAGTTGTATAAATGTTTACAATGGTAGGGTTAAATAGATCACCCTGTATAGTTGTTTTGTGAGTATGAACTTCAGTTGAATTATGCATGATGATAAACAAACGTCCAAAGAATCACGTGTGTGGATAATCTGCGAGTAGTTTTTATCTTATTTTTGCTAGTAATGTATAGATCTATCTTCTCAGACCTGCAGAGGGCTGCTTTGATACAGATCGCTGTGGTCCTGCCACCCTTGGTGAGTTGAAATACAATTTCCGGACACACACCACTCTCAAAGGAACATCTCCACCAGCATTCTTTTGTTTTGCCGACTGTCATCTCTTTTGGCAAGATGCCTCATGGTAAACCAGCCGAGAATTGGAATATTGTGTAAAAGGACGACTGGGAAAATAAATAAAAATGAGAACGTGCGAAGAACTGAATGCCAAACGGATCCCAAAAACAAAATGAAAATATGGTACAAAAATGGAGAAAAAATGTGAAAATAAACAAATACGTAACTCATGCAGAAGATAAATTTAAGAAAATCTAGTGTTAAAAAAGCACAAAGTGCAAAAAGGAAAAAAATTGATGTGTTACACTCACATTACTTTTTCTACTCTTATACAGAATATTCATACAAAGTCTTACTCCTCCATGTTCTTTATGTCACTCGAGACAGACATTTGCAAAAATTATCTTATTGCTAATTTTCTTGTAGGTGCAAAAATATGACATTTTAATCAAAATCATTACAATCATTCTGATAAAATCAAAGTTTTGGAAAAACTGTGGTCAAATGCAACCCCGTGTTATTACACCGATTATTTTACTTGGGCCCTCCCCTTCCTTTACCACAGACACATTTGACTGTGACGTTACGCTGATATCTTGGTAACGAAGCAATTGTTTCATCTTTAGTTACCTATGTATATCAATTTACTAGAAATTTAAAAATAATTATTTGCAAAACCAAAGACTAAAATTTTGTATTGTCGTTGCTTTCTTAACACAATAGTATATACTATAGAAATATTATTGTGATTCAGAACTTCAAGTATGTGTTTATATGTACTGAAAATTTCACCTCTCATACTTTAACAGAAAATGATACAGAAATTCACATCTTTTAACATTGAATTTTATTATTTTTCTGCTAGATAAAATAACTTTTATAGACCCAACCATATAAGCTAACAATAGAAATAACCATTTGAAATGTCATGATGTATAGAATAATTTAGAACAATTTAAGGGGGGAAAAACGTTGAGGAATTACAGAGAAGTTATAATTTGTCTCACATGTTCTTCACAACACTGTATTAAGCACTTGATATTTGAGTTTCTTCAAACATTCACAAAAACGAAGTATCTAAAGAGACTTCAAAATGTTAAAGGAGCAAAAAGCTGGTAAAGATATAAGAACATAGGAAGGCAAAGAAACGGGAATACAAATGGTGAGAAAGGGGAAAGGCACAAACAAAGGCAGCACCACAATTAATGAGACTGCAGGCATTCCAGTGAAAGTGAGCCCTGAAGATGGCTGTTACAAGCTCACCGCACGCACGAAAAGAATTGCCTGTGGTTACCTGGTATTCCCTTTGGGGAGAATGGTCCGCTCTGTGTGTGCGAGAGAGGGTGATTCCCCTAGATGTGGGGGCGGTCACTCAGCAGCGAGCAGCCACAGGGTGTTCTGTCAACACATGTTCACAACTTGCCAACAGGGTAGGTAAATAATACCACACTACTTGCTGTTCAGCGCTGTTTACAAATGGTCTGCCTTTTTTACCGAGAAAGTATGGAGGTATTGTCGGGCACTCAAAAGTTGTGACAATTACTTGTCGTGAGGTATCAAACGTAAAACATTTTTGGAAAAAGTTCGTTCTTCGTATGTGAGGAGGGGTGTTTGTGAAATACAGAACTTAAAAACAAAAAGTAGCACAGACATATTTGTACTTCAACAAAATGTCATTAAAGAGGTCATTGACGATTGAAAATTTCTAGAAAATCCTCCACTTCAATCAGTTATATATGAAAACTTTATTTGTAATTCTCTCAAATTACACCATCTGCATTAGGATGCTTGTATGGCAAATAAAATGTATAATTTAAATATCATGTGCATTGTTTATGACGTCATCTTCATTCTCGCTAAAATTTTGTGTATATAAGTCTTTATTTTTGGTTTCGTAACTTCGTTTTACTACTCCTAATATTATAAGGCCTTTGATCTAACGAATAAATTCTCAAGCGGAGCGAGAATAGTCCTATCTGGACTATTTCAGTAATAAAATATTAATTTAAATATTATATCTCAAAGATTTGACCAGAAAATGTTAAATTCTGTAAACATAACCTAAAATATATTCAGTGTAGTTTAACTTACAAAATAGTGCCAACTGAGGAAAACGACACGCAAGAAATCTCTACAGAAAATAAATTTGTATTATCTCTCACTTTATTCTTTACGTTAACAAATAACCTATCTTGTAGAAAAACACATTCATTATTAAATATACAGTTGTTAAATTTAAATGAACAGGTATTTTGGTTGTTAATCGATTCCAATATATAATAAACTGTTTTCTAGTGACTCATGGGTACAGCTGGCAATAGTGACTAAACAAAAGAATGACCAACTAAACATTTATATATCATTTTTGCAATACTTTATACGTAAGTTAATTATTCTCAACACATGTTTCGTAGTATAAGAAAAATTTAGTTTCCAGTCAGCTAATCTCGGCGCAAGCCCCGGATGTCAAAAGATTCACCAGCGACGTCACGTGACACCGAGACAAGCGTAAAGCCTGAAACCAGTCGATAAAAAAACACTGGTTGTAGACTAAATATGTCATCAGATAAAACGGCCACGCTCTTATCAGCACCTTGTTCTCGGGCGCGTGCCACTCATTTGCTGAGATTCCAGTTCCCGCTATTACGTCACATATGACGTGACCTTCTGACTGACGCTGCGTACGACAAACGAAGGCGGGAGATAACATTCTCTAGTAGTTTACGGTTGTGTTTTAGTCCAGACTTAGCCCAATTTACTACTGAACAAAGGGTTTTTATTCCTTCCAAAATTTATAAAAGACGAACCTTTGTCTCTGTGCGCTAGACCATTTTCCTGACATGCATCCATCTAACAGTCCATAAAATAGGCAACACTTTTATGGGATTAGTGTTACCGGAAAAATAAATCGAAAGCGTCACATTTTAATAGTCTAAAAGGTTGTGTATATCAGTGTGCGGTTAGAACGCTCGCCAGGTCAGCAAGCACCGAGCGAGGTGGTACCGCGGGAACGTGTGCAACCTGCATTCGAGAGCTACCGGGTTCGATCCCCGGCTACAGCGCACTCTCACTTGCGCTTCTTCCTGGTTTCCCTAGCAAATGCTAGGGTGGTTAATTTCATACCGCGGTTTCATTTCCGCATGGTGTTTGCGGTGCCGGACAAATAGCGCGGATGCTTGCACTTTGTAACTGATGTTCCCCGGCGCTAGGTGGCGTTGAGCTGCCTCTCTCCTATTGAAGCCTGGCGCCAGGATGAAGAGATCCCAGGACATGTTAGACACTTTCACGTACCTCTATGGCCCGTCTGGCTGCGACCCTGTGATTCCCTCACTTCATCTCTGCCTCCTGGAAGCTGTTACCAACAGTAGATGAGCACAAGGACAATATTTCATACATCATCTTTGAAAAGACAAGCATTATTGTAATTTGTGAAATAATAATGGCTCTAGTTAATGCTGTCCGTTCATCCTATTTGTTTGGATGTTTAAGACGGTCCGCGTGCGAAAAGGTATTGGGGGTGGGGCGTTAACTTTGATCCAGCTGCCGTTAAGACGCTTAATCTGATGTATGTATATATTGTGATGCCGATAGCTGTCATCAAACACGCTCAAAGTCAAGCTACCTCACACCACTACGCGGTCAGTAAACAATGTAACAATGAAGCGGGATGGAACAAAGATTATTCCAAACTGTTCGGGATACTGCTGCCGAACCGGCCTTGTTTATGAAAATGGCGGGCTTCGGGAAAAATCCATTCTACGTCATTCACCCCTATATAAGCGAGTCGAGACGGCGAGAGAAGCCAATTTTTATGATGGAGTTGTTAAGTGTTGAACGAGACAATTTGTTAGTTTTGTGTGTGTCTGTGTGAATGTACAGTCGTTGAAAGAAATTTGAGTAAGTATCGTCAGGACAGTTTTGGACATTTAACCGTCGTGTCGGTGTTGTTTATTGTGTGAAACAATTTTAATAAATGTGATCGTCAATGGTGATTCAATGTTAGAAGACAATAAAGTGACAGAAAAAGCAACTGAAACTGTCATTTTCTAACAATATAATGCCTCACTTATATTACTTTAACATCCATCGGAGCCTTTGATTGAGAAAACAACTGATGATATTACATATCAAAGTTGTTGACATTCAAGTTTAGAATCCTACAAAGATGCCATAGGAAGATTTTCAAAACCTCCCACCCCCCACCCCCACTCCCATTTCTATGACAAAGTTCTGGAAATGTTTCATTTTCTGAATGACTGTCTTCTGACAGAATGTTTTTCAATTGGGATGATTAATATTTCCTTTTTGTCTGGAGTTTATACCATGACATCCATATCTTTATGAATATGTTTCGATTGCATACATAGATTTTTTAAGATGGAAGGCAGAGTCTATTTCTTCAACCGTTAAGACAGATCTTTGTTTGCTGTGAGGGTCTACTTATGTTGGCCTTAAAACCTTCTCTGCGACACCGAAGAATATAACTTGGTTTACTTTGCCCAGCAGAAGAAATTCAGTCCAGCCTCTCAAGGAAAAAGATCAAGAAAAGAGGATGTAATAGGAAACTAAGCTCGTCGATAATACGGCTCGTATACTTATCAGCCGAGCGGAGCCGAGGCCATAATGCGCAGCATATGTTTGCTATAGCGACCTCGCTCAGATTTTTCTCACACTAAATCCATGCCCTCCCCCCCGCCTCGTTGCTATGCGACCCAGCCGAACACACTAATGTGTTGGCGAAAATAATTCCCTGACTGACGCGGTTTTTTCTCCCCCAATTGCAGGCAAATAAGGAAGTAGACAGATCCCCTACTCTCCTGTTGCATTCAGCTGTTTGGAGAGCGTTCCCCTAGCAACGGGTAGCCTCTTCACAAAACATGTGACGGTCAATGAAAACAAACTTCTCCAATCTACTGATATGTACAACCAAACCAGTGGTTGCTAGCTTTTGAAACTAGTCTGCTCAGAATATATATCAGTGACATCCACGTGTTACACCATGTTCCATAATTATCGTACCAAACCTTCAAGTTGCAGAATGATCTTCTCATTACTGGAATCAGTAGGTACATCTGGATTTTTAAAACAACACGTAGACAGTTTTGCACATTGTGCGTTTTATGGACCTTACAGATGTAGCAGTATTTGAGCTGACACTATATCTTTGAAAAGCTTCAACATTCTTTAATATGCTGCCCAATTTGGCACATTCTCAAAATGCTTCGACCACCAACTCCAATGACACAAATGAAGGCACAATGCCTGCTTAAGTTTTTAGTGAGGTTAGGTAAATAATTACGGTGTACTCAATTAATGCAGTAAATATATCTAGTTTCTTCCGTGGAACTTCCCGATGTTACGTTGGTTAAGGTTAGGTTACGTTAGCTTAGGTTAGGTTAGCCTAGCTTAGTTTAGGCTAGGTTAGATTACCTTAGGTTAGGTTAGGTTACCTTAGCTTAGATTAGGTTAGCTCTAAGCAATTTAAGAAAACTAGGGTTTTTACCACTAGCGAGCTTTACAAAGAGAGTTGGATTCGAGGTTAGGTTAGGTGAGGTTAGGTTATATGTTTTAGGAAAACTAGCATGTTTTGGCGATGCTACACAGATGAGAGTGAAACTGGATCACCATTGATGGTTGGGCGGGTGGGAGGGTGAGTGAGGAAGTAGGTGGTTGGGTGAGTGATTCAGCGAGTGACTTGGTCGGTGTAAGGGTGAGTAAGGAAGGGAGTGACTATGGTTTAAGTGTCCGTCGACTTCTAGGTCATTTGGGCCCGTGTTATTTTGGATTCAGGGAGCTCAAAAACATGAACTTTCTGAAAATAGCGATATCCAATCTTTGGGTCAAATTCAAAACATCATCTACTTTTACTGTAGATGTAGCAGAGAAAATAAAAATGTAATTTCTTGGTAACTTTGGCCATATAATGTACCCTTAGATAGTAAATTGGCATTTGTTATCACGGGAAGATCTTAAAATGCCTAACACGCCAAATACGGCACATAAAAGCAAAGAAATGCACCAACAAAAACTCATATATCGATTTTAAGGCAATATTTAAGTATTTCGACTCACCTCACAGGAGCTACAGTTGCGTAACAATGGGAAGCTGATGCCTAAAATTCTTCTGCACTAGAAGCTCGTTACTTTAAATACCACACAACAATTTTATACCTTCTGTTTGACAATAAAAATCACACACATATTATTCGCGCTAAATTACACTCACACAAGATGGACACATCGCCAGTAAACAAAGAATTTGAAACAGGTAAAGGTCGAGAGACGTCCAATAAATAGTTGAAAGACGAAACTGCATATCTTGCGCATTGGAGACAGAAACGCGTCCAAGGTCGCACATCTGTCTGAAGGAGACGTCGGAAACCAACATAAATCTCACGTGTTTCACTCACACTACCTTCTCTGCTCATTCTTGCACAAACGGTTATTCTTTTATCTACTTCGTGTTAATATATAGGTATAGGCATTTGTAGAAATTACGTTATTGTTAATGTAGGTGGAGTAATCAAATCTTTTAAAGCTTGTCGCTAAATAATGACTTTGAAATGCTGTTTTATTTGCATGACCAAGAGAGAAAAAAAATGTATAAAGAATTTTCATTTGAGAAAAGTATTTAGACAAATAAAAAGAAATATCTCCGAAATGGTTCATTCAAAAAAAAAAAAATAAATAAATAAATGTATTTGACACGCTGAAAATAAAGCAGAGAACACGCCTACCTCAACTGTCAATCATACCTTTGGAAATTAACATTTCCCTTTAAACTTTCATATCCAAACGCCTTTAATGGTCATAAAAATGCATTGTTTGATAGTCTACGAAATTTATAGACATGCCTTTTATTTTCAGCGATTGCAATTAACATCTTGTAAAGCTTTCAGTTCTAAAATTGCTATCGTGCTGCAGCATTCATAAGACGGCGGGAATAGTTGCAATGCTATGCGGAATAAAAATACCTAAATGAGGAGCTTTATCAGAAATAGATTTCATTAGTTTGTATAATTTTATATTTCGCACGGGTTATATATAAATAAGGAATTTCCCGTTAAGAAGGAAAAAAAGAAAAGGGAAAGAAACAAACAAAAATAATGGTAAATGCGATCCAAACTGTTAGCCTACCTTTGTTGATTTGAACGAAAACGTCTTAGCCAGTTCCGCTATAGAGAACACACGAACCTGGTCTAACTGGTAAAAAAAAAAAAAAATAAATAAAAGTAAAAAAAAATAAAAAAAGAAAAAAAAACAAAAAAATTAAAAAAAGGAAAAAAAAATAAAAAAATAAAAAACAAAAAAAGAAAAAAAACAAGAAAAAAAGAAAAAAAACAAAAAAAAAGAAAAAAATTAAAAAAAATTTTAAAAAAATAAAAAAAATAAAAAAAAACAAAAAAAAAAACTGGTAATTTTGGGGCTGTCTAGTGCTTCTCCCTTGCTTTGGGAGCATAATAACCTTGGCTCTCTTCCAAGTGGAGAGGAAGTAGCTATGTTGCAAACAGGCGTTAAATATCTTTGTTAGTTGCACCAGGGTTTTTCTCGGGAGATGCTTAAGTTCCTCATTAGTCACTATGTCTGGACCGGCAGCTTTCCTATGGGCTTGTACACTTCCTGTGGTGTCATAAAACGTAGTTGTTGCTCTTGCTTCTGCGTCACCCAGGTTTGTACCCATGTCTGGACCTCCCGTTCTAGGTCACGGTTGGTCACTAGGGTTTTTGGTCAAACTCTCTTGGAGACAGTCAGCGAAGACCTCGGCTTTCTCCTCTACGGAGAAGTGCAGACCGCCTTGAGTGTGCAGCGCATCAATTGCGGAGTTGTCGCTTGTGGAGACCTTGAAAGCCCCCCCCCCCTCCCCCGTCTGCCAATTCTGTCGTTCCGAAATATTCGGTAACCCTGGAGCTTAAAAGTATGCTCTTATTTTAACTTTGTTTCGCAAATAAATGCGACATCATTTTCGTTATGTCGTGGGGAGTTTTCAAGTTCGTATTGCTGTGTGTAGATGTCGTCTGCATCCCACAGGAGCGCGCGAGTTAAGGTTTTGCCTCCTCCTACATTTGCCATTTACTCGGACAAAAGATCCGGCTTCCAACTTCTCCCAGACTCCGATATTTAGTCAAACGACTACCAGTGGACATCGAGGAAGGCAATTCCTCGTCGTTTGCAGCTTGTATACCCCAGCTGGCAGGAAGTCCCGAAGGATGCGGAGGACCTTGACAGTTTGCCGGATATCAGGGATGATGATCCTTGGCGATTTCTGGAGTAGGTTTGGTGTGACCGAGTTGTTGGACGAATTCGGGGTGGGAGTGGAGGCGGATATGGGTGGTTGTGAGCCTTTTGGTTGTTTTGGCGGCGATGGTGGCTGAGGTGGCCGCTGAGGTTTTGGAAAGGATTTCCTGGGGTAAGATTTGTTCTTGGGGACAGGTCCTCCAACTCCTCGTCCTCGGATTCAACTTCACCTGGCGCCAGGGGCGCGAACTGATTTCTTGTAGTGAGGGGGTGAGGCGATGTCAACTGCTTTGGCTTTTTCTTACCGGGCTTCTGGCTTGGATGCTCGCTGTTGGAGTCACTTTCCCGGTCACTGTCTCGGTTAAGTGGATGCTTCTTACGCACTGGAGCAGTTTGCCAGCCTTCACCAAGCTGTACAAGCAGCTGCTTCTTTTGGTAGTGCCCCCTGTAGCATAATCCGAGCGCCTGCACTAATTTTGCGAAGTTTTTGGCCTCCCCGTCCATACCTGCCAGTAGCTGCTGGTAGTATATGATTTCGTTTTGTAGATATTCGATTTCTTTCTGCAACTGGAGGAAAATTTTATCCTTTCTCTGCTCCGTACCGCAGGCGAGCAATTCTACACCGACAGCCGGCATAACAGGACCATATGTGGCGGACGCCATCTCCCCACATCAACATGGGAAAGAATCGCTCAAAGAAGAGGACTACACCAGCAACTCCTGATACACCCGTAGCCAAGAATCAACACCACCGACGCCGCTGCAGCTGGCTCGCCCAGCCCGGCCCGCTCCGAGGAGAGAGCGCCTCCATCGCCTGTGGCCACCGCAACTATAGTCCTCGGCACTTTTAGTGCCGTGGTTGTTGGCGTACCTCGACACCTCACGACGCAGTTTCTCCTGGGCTACGTCACCAAGCTGAGGCGTTCAGTCTCGAAGGCTACACGGAGATAGTCCAGGAGGGTACCCACACCGCTCGTGCGCCTTGTCTTTCGGGACAAGGGCCACTACAACGCTGCCCTTTCCAGCGGTCTGGAGCTCCTCGGCGAATCCCTCCGGTTAAATCCGAGCCGGAACGACTGGACTCCACCGTGCCGTCACTGCTGCCTCTACGGCCACACGGTCGTACGTTGCACCGCAACGCCGAGGTGCCACTACTGTAGTGTCCCCAACGACACCGCCAATTGCTTCCAGCACGACATCACACGAAGACGCCGCATCTGTGCTTCTTGCTGGGGGTATAGTAGTAGTATTGGGGCTATAGGGCGCACAACTGCTACGGTCATTAGCGCCCAATCAGAACAAAATGGCTAAAACAACTAAGAACTATGCCTCTAAATCTAAAACATTAAAACATAAAAAATTTAAAGTCACCAACACAGTGTCAGAAGCCGTAAAAGTAGAGCAAAATTAAAAAGTAGAGCAAGAACCCATTAAGGGATAGATAAACAAACCGCACGACCAACAAAATTAAACAATAAGCGCAGTGGGTCAAACACGGTTGCCCAAACCGCTAAGGCGGATAAAATGCAATAAACGCTCTACGGCACTAGATGTATCTGCTAGCACTTCAGTAAGTGTGGCCGGCAGACTCACAGACAAACGTAACTGAGCTAAAAACTGGCACTGAATGAAATAGTGCCGCACCGTCAATGGCTCATGACAATGAGTACAGACCGGCGCAGCATCGGATGATAAAAGGTGACTATGGCTAAAATGACAGTGCCCGATACGCAATCTGCTTAAAATCACATCCTCGCGGCGGGAAGCGCGCTATGAGGTCCTCCAGGTGACAGGGAGGGACTTCACCTCCCTGAGTTTGTTTCCCTGAATAGTCGACCACTCCGCCGTCCAACGACAAAGGATAGACGTCCGCAAAGTCGCGCTAATATCAACAGAGGGAACGTGAGAGCTAAAACACCTGGGAGCTAAAACCGCTGCCTTCGCGGCAGCATCAGCAGCCTCGTTTCCCAGTACGCCTACGTGTCCAGGCACCCACAAGAAGGACACGCTAGCGCCAGGACTAGCGAGGGAATGAAGGTTGTCCTGGACACGCTGCACTAGGGGGTGGAAGTAGGCGATAGTAGGCTCTCCAACGCACTCAAAGAATCCCAACAGATAACCCAGCGCTGCAAGGCTTGCCAACGAATATATAAAAGAGCTTGGTAGATACCAAAAAGCTCAGCGGTAAAAATCGAGCACTGCGCTTAAAGTCTAAAGCTGAAACTTTGGCGACCATGGATAAAAGCACATCCTACTCCCCTATCGTCCTTCGAGCCTTCAGTGTAGATAAAAGAGCAAACTGTGTCTCAATTTCTAAAAAGGCTGAACGGAGAACCGAAGCTGGTGTCGTGGACTTCGGCGTGGACGTTAGCCCCAGATCGACGGGGTTTCTGGTCGGAGCCATGGCGGGAACTGCGTTTCACCTATGGGAAACGGCTGGGGGCATGACCACTACTCGTACACCGGGCACGCTTGCTGTCCAATACGTCCGCGGCGACACAACGCACAGCAGAGGGCCGCGGTCGACACCAGCCGGTGCTAGGCCCACCTTCCGCAGGGTAGTTTAGACCACAGCCCACCTGCAGCAAAACCGATAGCCGCCGGACCGGACAACGCCTCTGTTCCCGTAATCCTCCAAAAGCTGATGATTTACGGACAGAATTAATTATCATCACTGCAAAGATCACCACTCTGGAGAATGAGACGTCCGAATTCAGGGGAATGCTTGCCGACAACCAAGAAATACCACAATACCTAAAGCACTCCGTACCAAACAAGTACGACGTAAACCACACTGAGAAGGCTCTCGAGCGGAAGATGGAAGAACAATATCACCTGTCGCTCCGAAGGCTCGTAGAGGTAGAGGTGGCAGCGTAATCAGGGCCATGGTCACGGCACCCACTCTCACCTGGCTTAGGCTCAAGTGGCCGGCCGATATACGATCACCCAGCGATACTGCCGGATATCTTTCCCTGAATTCTCCCGCCCACTCTGTGCCATGACAGCGCATTGGGCTCCGAATGAGAATTTTTTTTTCTCCACTTGAATAAAAGAAATTCCCATTTGTCCTTGCTCCTACTCGCAGGAACTTCTTGAAGTGTTTCGTGAGCGACTTAGAAACACTAGCCAAAACCGGCTACTATTGCCATATCCCACTTAATTACAAGTTACAAGTTATTTTTATTACAAAGTATTGGCCTGGTGCCGGTACATTGGGCCCGGCTTACAGGCTATAATTTACATATTTACATCCTTTTTGTGGTATGTACAAAAACCCATACGGTGACCATCATTAGGTCACCGAGAGCAGTTTTACTTTTGTCTTTTTGAGTTCTGTTCTGTCCTTGTTTTATATATATGTACATATGTACATATGTACATATTTACATTATTTACAGACACATACACCCACGCACACACTCACACGCACACACCAGAACACTGGGCACATCAGAAATATGCGTCCCAGCTCGCGCTTTGCACTATTTACACTTTTCACACTATATACACTGTCCCGCGGTGGCAGCTCCTCAATATTTTCCGAGGCGAGGACCTCTGCTGGAACATGTATGTGGCCTAGGGACGAGGTTGCGTGGACGCGCATTAGTCGGCGAGCCGAGCCGCATCTAGAACATTTTTATTCTAGTATGTTTGCGTTGCTTTGGCTCGCCTTTGCCAATGTTGGTGATTACGTCATTTTCGTGATTTCTAATGCGCGTCCATGCCGCCATTGCTCTTTTGTCTATCGCCTCCGGGATGAACGGGATCCGGGTTTCGAGGTGAAGAGTTTGGTTAGTGCTAGGAGTGGAGCAGAGAGGATTTTTCTGAGGGAGAGGTTTTGGAGGGTTTGGAGTTGTTTGAGGGCAGTTTTGGAGGCATTAGCCCAGGCCACACATGCATACAGGACGACCGATAGAATAAATGACCTATATAGTATAAGTTTTGACTTCAGTCGCAACTGTTTACTACGGAAGATGGGGGCGCACAACTTTAGCCGCTGTCTGCCTTTATTGGCGCTATTTTTTTATGTGGGTGGACCAACACATTGTACGGACCAAGGTGACACCTAAGTATTTAACCTGCTGACAGCAGTGCAATATTTGACCACCGACCGTTAGGTCCATTGCCAAAGTGTGATGCCGCTTAGAGAAGTGAATCAGCTGGCATTTGTCGGGATTAATTTTGATTTTCCAGTCATGTTGCCATGAGAGGAAGTTGTTCACATAACGTTGCATTTCTGCAAGGCCGAAACGTGGATTTCTATGGTGGTTGTATATTGCAGTGTTAGCATACATGGCGACCTTACATCTGGCGTCCACTGGGTAGTCGTTAGCGAATAATATGTACAGAAAGGGGGACATTATTGCCCCTTGTGGGACGCCAGCCCGCATCACTCGCTCTCGAGAGGAGCAGCGGCCTACTTGGATGTAAAACTGCCGTTTTTCTATAAAATTGTGCAGCAAGTATAGATAATTTTGAAGAGCCGGGAAATTGTGGTGCAGTTTATAAATAAGGCCATTGTGCCAGCACCGGTCAAATGCGGCTCCTACGTCCTGAAATAGCGCCAACGTTGAAGCCCCATTGTTAAATTGCTCTGTTACGTCATCAGTTAGTTTGAGGAGTTGTAGTTCAGTGGAATGTCCTTTTCTAAAGCCAAACTGTGAATTTGAGAGTTCATGTGTTGCTGAGACTTGTTTTTGTAGTCGAGAAAGGATACATTTTTCAAGCAATTTACCAATAGTAGACAAAAGACTAATGGGGCGGTAGTTTTGCGGTTGTCTGGTGCTTTTCCCTTGCTTTGGGACCATGATAACCTTGGCTCGTTTCCAAGTAGAGGGAAAACAGCCTTGCTGCAAACAGGCGTTAAATATCTTTGTTAGTTGCACCAGGGCTTTTCTCGGGAGATGCTTAAGTTCCTCATTAGTCACTTTGTCTGAGCCGGCAGCTTTCCCATTAGGCAATTTCCTAATGAGCTTGTAAACTTCCTGCGGTGTTATGGTGGGTAGTTGTTGCTCTTGCTTCCGCGCCACCCAGGTTTGTACCCATGTATGGACCTCCCGTTCTATTTCACGGTTGATCACTGGGTTTTCGGTGAATCTGTCTTGGCGACAGTCAGCGAAGACCTCGTCTTTCTCCTCTTCGGAGAAGTGCAGCGCCTCAGTTGCGGAGTTGACGCTCGTGGAAACTTTGAAAGTCTTGAGTAATTTCCACAAAGAGTCCAAATGGGTGGTACTCAGCATTTTGTTTTCCCACTGTTCAGTTTTATTGATTTTAATTTGATGCCGAATGATGTTGCGTAGGCATTTTGCTAGCATTTTGTATTCAGGCTGACGGGTGTACCGCCAGTTTTGTCAAGCGTCGTCTCCGCGTGAAATCATCTGTCGTACCTGGACGCCGGTATAGCCTTTTTGGACCAGGTCCTCTTTCAGAAATCTTCGTCTAAGTCAGCTGGAAGACGTTTGATTACGTAGCGAAGAGGTTGGTCCCCACGTGGAGTAAAACTGTGGTTTTCTACTCCGGCGTCCCTCAGGAGCTGCATTGTCGGGTTCGCGTCCTGCTTCCGTTGGAGGAAGAGCTTGAGGCAGTCCCTCGTCGTCTGCAATTTATATGTGCCGGCAGGAAGGGAGCCACGCAGGATGCGGAGGACCTTTACCGTCTGTTGGACGTCAGGGATTATTATTCTTGGTGGTTTCTGGTTGTCTAATGCTTTTGCTGCGTTGTTGGATGTGCTTGGGGCGGGAGTGGGGGTGGAAATGGTGGGCTGGGTGGTGCGTTTCTTCTGTGTCTGTGTTTGAATGGGGGCTTTGGTAGAGGGTAGCTTGGAGAAGGGGTCTCTAGAGGTGGAAGTTATTGCAGGGTTGTGGTAGTGGATCCTCTGACGTCTCGTCGTCGGATTCTGCGTCAAATTCTGCCCTCAGCGGCGCGTAGGTGTTTCTCGTGGTGAGGGGATATGGCGGCGTTTTTTGCTTTGAGACGCGCTTGGGGCGCTGCTGGTCAGGACGTTCACTGTCTGAATCACTTTCCCGGCCGCTTCCTCTATTCCTCTTGTTTCTTCCTGCTCTTTGTAGCAGAACCCGAGGTCCTGCGCGAATTTTGCAAATTGTTGGTATTCCCCATCCATATTTGCCAGCACATTCTGGTAGTAGATGATCTCTCCCTTTAGTTCATCTACTTCTTTCTGAAGTTTCTCTATTTCCATTGCCTTACGCTCTTCCTCTGTCATCTGCGTCTTCTTGGTTAGTTGGTCCGTGGTTCGTTGGCCGTTGGGAGCTCTAGTCAGTGGGGCTGTAGTGGGCGGGGCGAGTGCGGTGGCAGTCACGGCTGCTGCGCTGGATGCCATCACTTGCCTGACTCCGCTCTCGGCGGCCGGCGGGTCAGGGGCATTCTCCATCCCCTTCTTGTTCCCGCTCCCAGTCGCAAGTGCTTCTGGGAGCCTCCACTTAGCGTGGGCACGCTTTTTACACGCTATATCTACACTATAATTATACGTAGAATTATTTGCACAAGGGACGGAGTACTATTTACACTCATATTCACATATTACTTATTGCACTTAACACAGAATATCCGTCCAGGTGTGAACGGCCACCCACTTAATTAGTTAGTTAGTTAGTTTATTTTAAAAGTATTGGCCTGGTGCCGGTACATTGGGCCCGGCTTACATTCTATATTTACATTGATTTACAGTTGACTTTGTTCATATTTACAGTTTTCGCTATATACAAAAACCCATACGGTGACCATCTGTAGGTCACCGAGAATAGTTTTCTTTTGTCTTTTGTCTGTTTCGTCTTTGGGTTATATATACATATGTACATATTTACAAATTATATACAGACACATACACGCACGCATTCACCCACACACACACTCGTACACACATACACACACATCTTCACTGGGCACACCAGAAATATGCGTCCCAGCGCACTACACTATTTACAGTTTTGACACTATATACACTGTCCCACGGTGGCAGCTCCTGAATATTTTCCGAGGCGAGGGCCTCTGCCGGAACATGTATGTGGCTTAGGGACGAGGTTGCGTGGACGCGCATTAGTCGGCGAGCCGAGCCGCTTCTAGAACATTTTTATCCTAGTATGCTTGCGGTGCTTCGGCTCGCCTTTGCCGATGTTAGCGATCACGTCATTTTCGTGGTTCCTAATGCGCGTCCATGCCGCCATTGCTCTTTTGTCTATTGCCTCCGGGATGAACGGGATATGAGTTTCGAGGTGAAGAGTTTGGGTGGTGGTGAGGAGTGGAGCAGAGAGGATTTTTCTGAGGGAGAGGTTTTGGAGGGTTTGGAGTTGTTTGAGGGCAGTTTTGGAGGCATTAGCCCAGGCCACACATGCATACAGGACCACCGAGAGAATAAATGACCTATATAGTATAAGTTTTGACTTTAGTCGCAACTGTTTACTACGGAAGATGGGGGCGCACAGCTTTAGCCGCTGTCTGCCTTTATTGGCGCTATTTTTTATGTGGGTGGACCAACACATTGTGCGGTCCAAGGTGACACCTAAGTATTTAACTTGCTGACGGCAGTGCAATATTTGACCACCGACCGTTAGGTCCGTTGCCAAAGTGTGACGCCGCTTAGAAAAATGAATCAGCTTACTTACTTACTTTACTTATTTTATTGAGGAAAAATTTGCCTGGTGCCGGTACAGAGGGGCCCGGCTTACAGGCTAAAATTGACATTAATTATAATTTACAATATTTACATGGGTACTCTTGTTAGGTTTTATATCATCAAAAACCCATACAGTGAGCGGCTTTAGCCCACCAAGAACAGTTTTTGGGCGTATTCTCAGTCTTTTGTCTGTCTGTTTTTGATAGTTTTTTTTTTTTTAATTTATATACACGGATACATACACTCACTCACTCCTGGGCATACCACACATATGTCCCATCACACGCACACACACACACACACACACACACACTCGTATATACATATTTACACACACTGCACTATATACACTTTACTATGTACAGTTTTTTCCGCAGTTTTCCTGTGCGGATCAGGTTGCAGCTCCTGACTGGTTCCCTGGGATGCAGGCCTCTGAGGTAACGTGTGTGCGGCCTAGGGCCCTTCTTTGCGCGGACGCACACCAGTCGGTGAGCCGAACGACGTCTAAAACATCTTAATTCTAGTGTGTTTCCGATGCTTCGGCTCACCTTTGCCAATATTGGCAATCACGTAATTGTCATGGTTTCTGATGCGTGCCCACGCGACAGTGGCTCTTTTCGCTATTGCCTCGGGAATGGTTAGGATCTGGGTTTCCTGGTGAAGGGTTCGGTTAGTGGTTAGGATGGGAGCAGAGAGGATTTTCCGGAGGGAGAGGTTTTGGAGGGTTTGGAGTTGTTTCAGGGCGGTTTTGGAGGCATTAGCCCAGGCCACACATGCATACAGGACCACCGAGAGAATAAATGACCTATATAGTGTAAGTTTTGACTTTAGTCGCAACTGTTTACTACGGAAGATGGGGGCGCACAACTTTAGCCGCTGTCTGCCTTTATTGGCGCTATTTTTTATGTGGGTGGACCAACACATTGTGCGGTCCAAGGTGACACCTAAGTATTTAACTTGCTGACGGCAGTGCAATACTTGACCACCGACCGTTAGGTCCGTTGCCAAAGTGTGACGCCGCTTAGAGAAATGAATCAGCTGGCATTTGTCGGGATTAATTTTGATTTTCCAGTCATGTTGCCATGAGAGGAAGTTGTTCACATAACGTTGCATTTCTGCAATCCCGAAACGTGGATTTCTATGGTGGTTGTATATTGCAGTGTCGTCAGCATACATGGCGACCTTGCATCTGGCGTCCACTGGGAAATCATTGGTGAATAATATATACAGAAAAGGGGTCATTATTGCCCCTTGTGGGACGCCAGCCCGCATCACTCGCTCCCGTGAGGAGGAGCGGCCCACTTGGACGTAAAACTGCCGGTTTTCTAGAAAATTGTGCAGCAAGTATAGATAATTTTGAAGAGCCGGGAAATTGTGGTGCAGTTTATAAATTGTTTTTGAAGTCGAGAAAGGATACATTTTTCGAGCAGTTTACCAATAGTAGACAAAAGACTAATGGGACGGTAGTTTTGCGGTTGTCTGGTGCTTTTCCCTTGCTTTGGGAGCATGATAACCTTAGCTCGTTTCCAAGTAGAGGGGAAATAGCCTTGCTGCAAACAGGCGTTAAATATCTTTGTTAGTTGCACCAGAGCTTTTCTCGGGAGATGCTTAAGTTCCTCATTAGTCACTTTGTCTGGACCGGCAGAATCAGCTGCCAATCCACACCAAGTGACGTGGATCCGCTGTAACGTTTGAGGCTTGCATTCGGGAGGTCCGGATTCAAATCCCTTAGGCAGACTATTCTGACTGGATTTCTTCGTGGTTTCTCTCAGTCTCCAAGATAAATACCATATTGGATATTTAATACAACGATCCAAGTTTCCACCTTCCTTTAAAACAATAGTATAAATGATCTATAGATTGTAATAGTGAATGCTGTGCCATCTATCCGCAGATGAGGTAAGCAGATAGACTGGATGTCACCATAGTGCCATCTGCAGTCACAGAGGCGGAGATACAGTTGCTCTGTGACGAAGTAAGATGGTATGCTATAGAGATGATACCCACAAGGCTAACTGTCCACCACACACAGTTCCACCAGTATCTCCTAACAGATCCCTCGCGATATGACTGAGACGTAAAATGAATAGAGAAAAACACAATCCACCTCCTGAAATCCTCTGTGATCAAACAAATTTGCTTTATTAATTTCCATGCCCAAAAACGTCAGCATAAAATGTTCAAAAAAAGTGAAGATCCGTGGTACATGGAATTTGAGAAAGTCATATTTACACGAGGTTGTGTACTACACTGCCGGAAGTGATATATACAGCGTTGCGGCAGTAACCGTACATTACCTTTGTTGCTAATATTAGCGCTTTAAAGCCGCGGAGATGTCATTTCATGTGGAACAAAGTCGCTTGCTTCCCTTATCTCTCTGTTCTTTTGTTTTTTCAACTTTCAATTCCTGACTTTTATTATTGTTTCACCGCCGCCTTTATCTGGTTTATGGAGACAAGCCACAAAAACGCAGCCCATCGTAAAGTTCTTAATAAAACATACGTTGCGATAACCTGGGTTCCATTCTTGTGCGTTCTTATCATGCAGTGGAGCTCTTCTTCAACACGAGTTAGGCCATTTAGCCTGTTCCGGCTCCAGGTAACCCCTGTTCCTTTCACCTTCTCCTCGCTCCGCCTATGTTACTTGCTGTTTTGGGAATTATATTTTGTTTCATCATATCTAAGTGCTGTATCTAATTGCTTATGTATTCTATTACTGTTCTGTTTGATTCTTCTGTATTTAATAGTTTCTGTCTAGTCTTGTATATGCAACAGTGGCTGTAAAGTTCTTTGTTTGTATATTTCTTTTATGTTGTGCCATCATTATCCAAGTTTCTAAGCGGTATGTTAGAATTGCGACAGCTAGGTATGTTTCATATAGTTTTATTATTATCGAACCGTTCCTTGCTTTATCCTCTGAGGTTCTTTTTAATCTACGTGTTATGTAGCTGAAGTTTTTTCTATTCTATATGGCATTTCACATCCAAGAAAATGAAATTTTGAGACTTTCTTAGTTAAAGGATGTTCGGGTAATATGAAATACCAGTTTTTATTTTGCAGTAATAGTATTACAATTGGACTAATTATGCTTTTAGTGAATGAAAGCCTTTTAAAAACTTCTTGTAGCTTACTTTGAACAAAAATTATAATTTTTATTGGTTTTCCTTAAAAAGGGATAAATTTACCAACCAGAAATTCTTTCAAGTGACATATTCACATAAGAGCTCATTTCTTTCTTGATAAAACTTTTTTCGCATAATAATGCACTGAATTGGATTTGAAAACTTGGAGTACAGGAAATTTACTCTGCATCTCCAAGCAAGTGAATATCTTCTGCCCATTACTGTGATGTTTGTTTGACATTTCTGCAGAAAAAGAAATGAGTGTGTTATAAACACTTCTAAGGTTATGAATTTTATTCATCAGAAACAATATAGGTATTATGTAATTCTTGATATAAATGGAGGGGAATATGGGTACCAGTATTTCATATTACCCACCAAGCCATGTTGAAACAAATTGTGTCACTGCACAGAAATAAAATTAAAACTAAATTTTTGTGTACGACGAATGTTTCAACCTTTTTTATAATCATAATATTACTTTACATCTATAATGTGGACTCAAATATTTTTTTTAAATATTTAAAAACTTACCTGCAAATCGTTTTAGATGATAGAAGTCAGATAATCGTTCACACTCAAAGATCTTGTGGTACAAACCAGGTGAGATTGCTTGCAGGGCTCAGAAAGTAACCTCTGACGTATTTCTAGCAGACACCGTTGTGCAGTTAACATCAAACAAGCAAGTAACTTGAGTAGGTATTGCATATTACCCGAACTTCCTCTGTTATTTTATAAACTATTTTAGACCGAATTGGATGGATGCCTTGAAATGCCATTGTTGTTGTTTCATTTATAGATATTTCCAATTCATATGCTTTTGCAATTTGATACAACATATACCAGAAGTTCATTCTCGTTTTTTGCTATTAATATTTGATCATCTGCGTATACTATTGTTCTTACTGATATTGTACCTAAATTGACCTCCCATATTGTTCGATGTTTCCATGCCATTATCATGTCGTCTATATATAAATTAAAAGGAGCTGTTGATATTGGCTAACCGTGTTTCTGCATATTAATTTCTATTACTTTTATTAAATGTTTTGGAATTGCTCTCTTCTCTAGTATTTCCTATAATTTAAATCTAGATATTTTATGAAAGGCATTTTTGTATTCTATAAATAGGATATGTGTTTCTAAATTAAGGAACACCGGTGATATTTTAGCCTGTTTGGCCAGAAAAATCGATTTTTGGATTTTTATTGTAAGAAATACACCATACCTTAGAGAATATATCTGCGAAGTTTTCATCCCCTAGGGCGGGGGGAACACATATTTTGGACGCCATTTTAAAAGTGATGAGCCTCTGCCTGCCATTTAAACTTTAAACTCATTTTTCTCGGAAACGACTTTTTTGTTACTTTCTCATATGTCTCTCCTCCCACAAAAGTCTTGCTAGAAATCTAAAATTTGTTTCCAATATAGATCAGAAGAAGCTTAATAAAATTTAATATTGGAATTTTGGTATTGCTTATGCCTTTTCTTTAAAAAAATAATATAATAATGCGCTGTGTTTTGTGGTATTTTTGCACTTTTGCAACAAAAAGGCAACAAATTGAGGGTTGTTTTAAATTTAATTTACACAAAAGCTGTTGAATCTATTGAAATAGGCCAAAGGAAAAAGTTGTTATTTGTTGAATTTTCTATGAATATAGCAATAAATCGAGAACCTTCAATCAATAATAATTCAGCCAGGTGATGATAATTTTTTTTGTTAAAAATATTCTTTATAGAAAACTATAAACTTTTCAACATTTTGGTATTAGACTTTCTTGTTATTCACAACATGAGAAATTCACTGTTAAAGTCTGACTGATCATTGCACTTCCATCCTGTATAATATATGGGTTGTTGTGTATGTTGTAGTTTTCAAAATCGCGTTTAAATGACATGACGCATCTACAAATTAATTTGTTACCTTTTCAAGTAACTTACATATAATTTCCTATATGTAGGCACCATTTTCTCGAAAACTTGCATTTAGGAATCTCAAATTTTCTGAGCTGCTAAAACATCATATTAACTTTAAAATGAATGCAGCAGTTTGCCATACTTCTACATACAATTTAGAAACTATAATGTTATATGGTGCAAAAGTTTTTAAAAGTACATATAAACAGCTCTTTTCACTATAAATTTAGAGTTTTGAAAAGCTAATCCGCCCATTTTTGGTGTTCACTATATATTTAAATTCATTAGAAGAGAGGGCTCTTCAAATTAGTGCGCCTAAGCGAATATTAGTACCTATACCCAAATTATTTTTTCTGTGTGTTAATTTTAATGGATTTCACACGCGTTACTTTGGGCCTTAAAACTTGATTTTCACATATAGTTTACCCCGAGTACTGTATAATGCGTAGTGAAAAATTGTGATTGTAGCTGTAATGGTTTTGGAGAGGCTTATATATTGATATATTTTTAGGTGTATATTAGTGTGTTTAACTATGATGTCCAAAAATGTGCAAATAATAGCTCCTTATGAATAGAAAACGCCAACATGACATATTTTGAAATTTGAGAGCTTCTAGTTTTTTTAAGCAAACAGCTGTCCTTAAGGAAGTGAAACATTTCGCCGATGTCTTATATCCTTTTGAGTAAACATAGGGATTTTTGATCGGGATCTAGGTAAATGAATTTTCAATTATAACGTATAAAAGAGAAGCCTAACAATCTTATAGTTCACTGTATAATAATTTTATAAAGAAGAAGGAGAATAAATAAAATTATAACATCGGAGAGTCAGGTAGTATGCGATAAAATGGCTCAGGAAGCAGGAAAATCTTCAAACCCATAATTGAGGTTAAATATGACTCCTCTTAAAAGGATTACAAAACAGAAACAAAAATAAATGACATAGGTGGTGTCTATGGCTAAACGGAAGTTCGACCATGACAAAAGAGCTCCACAATAAATTTTTCCCTCTTTGGCAAGTTATGTTGAGTTCTCGCGCTAAGGTTCGGGAATCAAATTAAACGTGACGTGAAGCTTTTGTTTTAGTCCGTGGTGGAACAAAGGCGATGATAGCGAAATTAATTGCTCTCCCAAAATTCTGTTTTTTGTTCCCTCCAATGTAATACACGTCTAAACAAAAGCAGCTTTTAGTTTTCCAGGAATCATACACGACTGTGCCAGATTTATTTCGCAGGCTCGTTGTGAATGAAGCGTTTCATTTTATGAAGGGCTCATTTTACATGGAAAGTGATTCGTTAGCATTTCAATAGAACACTGGAAAGCGCTAATAACGATCTAATTAATAATAGGAATCTGTGATGAAATGTTCGCATTATTATTCATGTTGCACCATTGTAAATCCTTAGGCAGGTTTCTGTTGTCCAGCAGATGAAAAATAATAGAAATTACAAGCGGGCATTTATCTTGAATATAAAATATATGTTAACCTCTGGTTTCCTTTAAACATGATCTCCTCCCCACATACACATGTGCTGTAAAGTGAACGTTGGTAATACGGGACAACCAGAACTAAACTGAGAATTCTCGGAAAGGACGACAAAATCCTGTATTTTTCTCTCTAAAAACAATAATTTTCCTACAGTTTCAGATAAAGTGCAGCCATCAACAAGTAAATGCGCATTTCACTAAAAATACGCAAAAAATAGTCCAAGAAAATCAAAGTATAAGCACATATTACAATTTTTATGACTTATGTGCATTTGAATGCTCTATTACCCTGCGTCCCATATTAGCCCTCAAATTTAAAGATTGTCAAAAGTGTTACAACTTACTTTTTTCAAAAATGGATTTTAAGGTAATGTAATTTGTGTCATTCTACACAATTATTTCTGGTAAAACCCTGGAAATAAGTTACAATTGTCATGAATTTTAGTATATATGGGTAAGTAAATAAGACTGATTATAATACCAGTTTCCGTGTATAAGTATATTTATATTTAAAACATCTGCATGATAGTGACCATAGAGATCTACAATATGTAAAGTAAAAGAGAAGAATTAAACAGCAACAGTATATTGCGTATCAAGAACTGTAAGAGTTGAGTTTTCCCAAGCATTCGAAATCTGATAAGTAACTTACAGTTCGTGGTTATTTAATTACTTCTTGAAAAACCCGTAAAAACAATAAATCAAAATTGCTCTTCCATATTTTATTTAACACTAAGAAAATACTATTTCTCTATGTGAACAAGTGAAAAGCTACATCTAAATTATATGGACAAAGCTTTCTTATCCACTCCTTTGTTAATGAATTTTGCAATAGATTATTTACGTGAAGCAGCACATGTCTTGATTTTTAGGTTATTTGTTTATGTAGCGGAATTAAATCTTTCGACTTTTGATAGTTATGAAGCAATGAAATTTTATAAAAATAATCGACATTGCCACTGAAGAAGCTGCGGAGCTAGCATGTGCATCTAAAAACAGTTTAATGCTCAGAAATTGCATTTTTAAATGTTTATAAAGTGAAAAATCTTTTAGAACAGCAAATCTAATAATTGGTGTTGGAAAACTATAGTTTTAGATGCCTAAAGCTGTAATTTTAGTGCTTTTTAGTGCGGCTGTTTTACGTGTGTTGATATTCTGTTTAATGACCTAAAGTCTCGAGGACTAAAAACAAATTACTCATTAGTTTTGATTTTTGTATGGTCTCTCTCTTTCGCTCTCTGTTTCCCCTTCTCTCCTTTTCTTCTCCTTTTCTTTAATCGAAGCTGTCCGTTTCCCTACAGCGCTTCTTTACAAGATACAGAAATGCTGTTGGTATTGGTAGGTTTCTTTTCCAAAGCTTTAGCAATTTGAATAACAATCTAGACTGGGGTGGCTGGTCTCTTTGATGAACACTGTAGCATGAATATCTGGCAGGCTTCTTTTGTCACTAATACACGCAAATATCTCGTTAAGGTTTCGTATTTACTGCAAAGGGAGTAGGTAAATTAGGAAACGGCGCGTTTTGATTAGGGATGGCAGGCAGGCAGGCAGTCGCTGACACTAATAAAGACAGCGCCTGTTCCCCTACATGAATCAAACAAAGAAAGGATGACGCCTGTACCCTCACTTATTATGTTTCAATTAAATCCTCAGACCCCTCCAACTAATTACGGAAAATTATTCCGGCGCCAAAACAGAATGTGCCGTGGTCAGGCGGACGGAAGTACGGACGGACGGACGGACGGACGACAGGGATTTAGCGTGGAGGTGGTCTTTGTTCCGCCAAGTCTACGTGACAACGTTGCCAAAGTGACCAATCGAATACAGGGTGATTCATTGCTTGCTCTGCCGTATAAACATACAGGCTCTTGTTAAGGTGGCCGCCATGACGGTTACTTCATTGGGTTAGGAGTAATAATTGCTTCTTCTGTAAAATTTTGTTTTTAAGACAACACAATTTGGGAAAAAAAAAAAAAAAAAAAAAAAACGCTCCTTTTATCAAAGTAACTGCAAAGAAACCTATTGTTTACCATTTTATTATTTTATTTAAAACAGTAGCATTTATTTTTTTATTCTGCAGTTCTACTGATCTAATTTCACGATCAGAGTCGATCTTAGATCAAGATGTAATGAAGTTATGCAACTAAAATTCTAAGTTCAGCTTGACTAAGTTCGTTTTTAGGTGTTTAAACTCAGATTAACTTTTGTCCAACCGGGCTCATGTCAAGCAACCCATAATTAAAATGTCTTTACAATTGCATAGATTGCTGGGATTGAGTTAAGCACTGGACAATGTGGTTTGCTAGTAGCCAGCAGCAAGGCTGAGCCGTCCGGGCACGAAACCACTCAAGTCAAAAGAGAAACTAAACTCAAAACACTGCCTTGATGCAGATAGGATGGTGGATAGGAAAATAACGCACAATAATTTTAAAGAAATTTTAATCGTTTTAAAAAAAATTAAAATACGCACAAATAAAGTGGCAAGACATCTGAAGACATCTCTGCCATCATGATACCAGTTTTATCATACCCTGTCCAAAGAAGTCAATTCGGTTGGACTGCTGATTTTCACTTCGGCATCTGTCGCAAAGCATTAGCCGGACAGGAATTTCTTCATGGGATTAAACAAAGTTCAACGGTGTAAGGTCTGGGCTGTATGGTGTGTGCGGCTGCAGTTAACTTTCAACATTGCCGCTTCAGCTGCAGCTGTTACTAGCCGTCCGGAACGTGGCGATTCACAAAGGTTATCATGGCCTTTTTAAAGAATGTACGCCATCTTGAGATATTACTAAGGTTCATACAGTCGTCCCCCATGTCCCTGTGAATTTCACTTGGATTACGCCCCTTAGCCCACATAAAATTGCACTACACCACTTGACGAAAGTAAAATGCGCGGACATCAAAAACAAATAGTATATGTAGTGAAAGCTTCAATCTATATCTTGGTGAAATTTCAGCATATCAAGACAGTTAAAATTTTTGTGGGTTACTTTTAGATCCACTCTCATAGAAGTAGTTATTTTCCTCACAGTTCTTTCGATTCATATTGTGACGCCGGCCGAAAGTATTCGAGAAGTGTCCAGTGACCGACGTATTTGTAGAAGTTCGATAAAGGTCTGTGTTGCGTCATCGTTATATAAGGAGGGGCAACGGGAGTTTTGGAGTCCGTCAGTGTTTTGTTTTGTATTTCTGTATATGTGTCTTGTCAGTACGGTCACGTGGAAAATAACTTAGCGAAGCAGTTAATGAGTGATTGTAGGAATCTCCAAAGTCAGCTATTTGAGAGAAAAAAGTGGAGAAAGACAGAAAGGAGTGAGTCAAGGTTAAGAGAGAAAAACAGTTGTGAGTTGTAATATCACGAAGAAATGAAGACTGTTAACGTCAGTATCAAAGAACTGTGTAGAGTTGAAACACTTTTGGAGGAAAATAAATAAAGAAAGAAAGAAAAACTGGACTGAATTTTGTCACATTGGTGTCAGAAGTGGGACTTGTGAAATTGTCCATTCGTTGCAATATACTACAGTCAAGTACCAACATTGTTACGTATTTTATGTTCCTGGTAGAGTATTCTTTATCATAAGCACTTCGGGCTCGCAAAATCGTCATACGAGTCTCTCTCGTGGTATTGCTGCAGAAAACTCATAGGTCCAAAGTTTGGAAACTACTGATCTCTAATACTAAGTCTGGTATTTTTCCAACAGTTTATTCCGTTCACACACACACACACACACACACACACACACACACACACACACACACACACACACATACACACACAAACGTCCTGTTTGGGTTTAGCGAGCATCAAAACAAGTATATCTTTGAAATCCCGAAATAAAATTTTAACTGAATTTCCAGAAGAATTACTGTAAAATGCTGGTAGAATACTAGGTAAACTTTTTACGTAGTTTAAGGTCAGAACATTCGTAACTGAAGGAAATCGTGAAACCGTCCGTAATTAGGATTTCAGGTTACACGCATCTGTATTCCAGGATACAATTCTCCCCTTCAATAACACTGTGGGATGCATTGCAGTGGTGCATTCTGTATTCTGGTGCACATGTGACGTGTTTCATTGTCACGTACTCACAATTAAATTATCACCCTGGCCCTGACCAGCGGCGACATCATTTTCAAGGGCGGCATCTCTGTTTTGATTTTAATTAAATTCCATACAGTCCAGAACGTAGTGGTATTTGCAACAGGAATGCTTGAAGGAGCCTGTTGACCACTGCCATAGCACTGGAGTAAATCTGTCTCTTTCTCTATCCCTCTCTCTCACTATCTCTCTCACTCTCTCCTTCTCCCCCCCCCCCCACCCTCTCTCCAGTGAACTGTTGTAAATAAGAAGTTGGTTGATCGATGCACTGCCCATTGCAATAGAGTTATCAGTAGTCATCTTCTAGTACTTTGAAGTAAAATAGCATTTGGAAGATAAGCATCTTGGGGTGGCAGATTGTCTTTGTCCCTCTCATTTTTACTGTGACAGAAGCACAGTAGGGTTTCTTAGCATTTGTCAACGTATCAGTCAAATTTAGAAATCATTTCAAGTTAGAAAAATCTGATGTACTGCACTCACATGACTTCCTATACTCTTGTACTAACCATTCTTACAAACCATTATTCTTCTATCTTCTTTGAAAATTTTGATTTTCTTGAAAATGGCTCTAACGATTTTAATTAAAATGTCATATGTTTAAGTTATTTGTATGACAAATGAAATTTATATTTTGAATTTTCCAGCTACAGCCCATGTAGTCTTGTTTACTCTGGATGACTTTTGGATAACTCGTAAACCGTAAGAGGTAGACAAAAATTTTGCTGTACAAAAAATATAAATCTCGTCAAAACATACAATTTTTTTTTCAGAGTGAACCATTTCGGAGATATTCATTGTTATTTGTGTGAGTTTCGTAAAAGAAAACTTTCGTCAAATGGAACATCGTTGTTCATTTTTTTATATGTCAAGCGTGCAAAGAGAACGGGATCTCAAAGCTTTCAAATATTTGACTATCGCTCAAAGCCTTCTGTATTCTAATATTCCCTTTGCACCTACAAGGAAATAAACAATAAGATAATTTGTACAAATGTTTATCTGAAGTAACACGAAGAAGATATAGGAATAAGAGTTTGTAAGAATGGTTAGTACAAGAGTAGAGAAAGTCATGTGAGTGCAACACATCAGATTTTTATGAAAGGCATGCCGTTAACAGTCATTGTTAATCACTGTTTCTACTACTGAGTTTCATAATTGTTTCAAAGTTTTCATTGTTGGTCCTTTTGAGAAACAATGAAATATCAAGGTGCTTATTAAGCAATACCCCGTTGGTGTAATGTGATTCATGTAAAAATTAAGACAGGAATAGTTAAAGAATATTACATATTAGATGACAATTTTAAAATAAATTTGTTTTACAAATTTGCTCAGACATTTTGTTAGCTTGTCACGAAGTTCTGGAATAAGGCTTGGTAATGTTTGTGTTAAACCCTAACTTTAACCCTATGTTTGGGACCAAGGAAAGCAGTATACTTACTTATGGATGAATAATATCTTGGCACGCAAATTCTTGAGAAGATTTCCTATTGAATATTGCCAGTGAATAAGTGTCGCTAATTTTGCTGCAACTTGACAGTAAGTGAATTTGCGAAACAAGCTCAGCAGAAATGCTAAAGTTCTTTGGTGAGGGAGAATGGGGTTGCCTCCCCGGACGTACATCATGTCGCTGTCTAGAGCAACGTCCGGTGCAGAATTAATATTGAGGGGTGTGTTCTATTGTTGCGACATTGTCCTCTCAAAAAATTGTGCGACGCTCTTTTGTTGGAGTGGTGGACGGGGGACTGGACAAATGGGGTTCTCAAGACTCCGCCTAGCCCCTACAGGGTGTTGATTCGACCGCAGTATGACAACGACCTAACCGGCGAGTTTGCTAAAATATTATGTCTTTACGTCAACATAAAGTATATTTTTTCATCAGATGGTCATTTAAAGTCGAACGTTATTGATGATTGTGAAATTGTGTGCTGTTTGTATGATTACGAGAAGAAACAAAGAGTATCTTACCAATCGAAAAAGTGTAAACCCATAAAAAGTCAATTCAGTAATAAAAAATCTGATGTGTTGCACTCATGTGACTACTCTATGCTCATTGTTCTCACATGTTCTCTTGTATAATGGCTTTACTTCCTGATGAAGACCATGGTGTGTTAAATGGACGAAAGCTCATCTCTCTCTCCTGCCACTCTTGTCCAATGATCACCAATCGCTTCACCTACTTCACTAAATTCTCGTGTCCATCTTAGATCCCACATTGTCGTGGTCTAAACCCACCCATCTTGAGCCATTCTGGCCCCATGTCCTCCCCATCTCTATTTAAATCCTCTTGCCCTTTCAGCCGCATCCTCCATTCCACTTCTTACCTCCTCGTTTATCTTCCTTTCCATTTTCCGGTGACATATCTGTTTTGCTGTGTATACCCAAGTGTAACTACCATACAGAAGTTCTGGAATGACACAGGTTTCGAATTTCAACGTTTGGTTTAATTTCGATTTCACACTAATGATAAATACTAGTACAGTGGAATCCTGATAACTCGATCTAATGTGGGCTGAGAGGATGCCAAGATGCCGAGTCGAGTTTCACTCAATAAAGTGTGTTATTCACAACGCATAACACAATACTGCAAATTACATAAATGCAGGAAACAAAAGATTAACATATCCTAAAATTTATCGTGTATTAATATGCTCTCCTTTATCCGGTGTCTTTAACGCAAGCAATTTAATTGCCATTGTCAGGTTAACTTTTATATTTTCTTCTCGTTTGACATTTTACTGACATAGGCACAATTCAGCACAATATTAACAATAAAACTAAACTTTCAAACCTTCCAAACATGTTTGTGCTATTATTCACATAATTAGCGGCAAGAATTGATTTCGTGACAGTGGTCTGCCGGCTGCTTATGTTCTGACTATAATCGCTCCACCCTTAGGTCCGCACTTGATGTAAACAACACCTAAGTAGCAATGCACCGAAACCAAAGCACGCCATAAAATATAGTTCCTTAAATATTGGCAATTATCTGTGAGTTTTCAAGATGTAAGATAACCCTGGTAAATGCTACCTGAATGTCAAGAGATAGCAGCGCTTGTCCTAAAACTCGTTCTGAGTATCATAATCACGAGGCATCAGTCCACGTGGCGTTTGTTTGTGTTAAGCGCAGCTAATATGGCGGAGGGATACAAGGTGTGGATCTAAAGCTCGAGGGAGCATAGGTAGACTTAGTACGCGGTTAGCCCTTTGGTTTCTGTGAGAGAGAATGCATAATGGATTATATAAATTATTACAAAAAATAAAAAAATAAATAAAAAGGTCGTCGAATTATCGGCGTTCTACTCTACTGTATTGTAAACAGGGTCAGTACGTAAACCATCGCTGTCGTGGCATGAAATAAGGTGCCAAATCGAATAGTGAATTCGTTTCAGCACAGTCGATGTAACCTGTTGACAAGATTATCCACACAAAATTCATCAAGATACGTATTAACAATCTCCTACAGGTCGGGGGTTAGTTCTTGACGAATCACATTTTTAAAAGAGTCAGTTACACACCTCTACAGAGTACTGGCCCACCGAAGCAGGAACAGCGCTACTCTCATGTTTCTACTGTGAAGTTCCAGTCATCTCAGCCACTATCAACGTTTGACTGTGTAGAGGTTTCCATTTTTGTTCTGACAATATGGACGACATTGGCAAATAAGCAGCTGTCATTAAAAGACTGGCAATGGCTTATACTCGCACTACACAAAACTTTGTAGTCAACTGTAATCTGTGTACTCTCCAAACAGAGCTGTTTGTTATCATAACATGAACTATTTGCAAGAGTAGACTAGATCACTGCACCTTGGCTGAAGGACATTCGTCTTCAAAGAACGAGTGGCCTATACCGTTGCGGAATTTGAACTACAGATTTGTGCATTAACCATAGAGAATGTTTAAAAATAACTACTAGCTACAACTAACTTGATGAACACCCTGTTGTTGTAGCGATCCTGGGTTGTATCTCTACAAGCAGAGTAATTGACATCGCGGGCCTTTTGTTGTAGAGACGGCTACGTCACACACTATTCCCTCTCTTCTCTGCCCGGGGTGCCAATTTTAAACAGGATGTAAACAGAAACCCACTGACTTCGGACATCTCCATGTGAACATTATCCCTACTTCACTTTATTAAACAACTGCATTTAAAAAGAATACTTAACTAGGAAGGCAAATATACAAGGAATGAGCTGTCGGATGTGTCCCGTCGTTTGTTTTATGCTAGGTTACCGTGCGAACATAACTGTATGCGAATTAAAGCACAAGCAAGTAATACTTCGGAAAATGTATGAAAATGTAACAGTATTGATGTTTATGATATCCACTTCATGACCTCAATCAGTATTACAACTGAAGTACTCATATTTCTCGCACTATTCATCTGAAAGTTCGTCTTGTTGAACTGTTGTTGAGATAAACTTTAACATCTTCTCGGTAACATCTTCGTTCTTTCATAAGCTGAGACGACCGCATTAGTCCATTTAGCGTATCTAGCACGAATATGTTTCTAACTGTGGTTTTTATTAAACCTAGTTTGAAAAAAAAATTTCACAAAAAGTGTTTCTGTGGGGCATTGAAATCTCTGATAATGCAAACTCCGCTAGTTCTTTGAAATCAATATTTCCACCAAGATGACATGTGTATAACAGCACTCCACAAACTGTCAGGTTCAGGCATGTTCTTTATTTCACACGGAATATAATTTACTCTGTTTTCTCCATTGGTCATCAATTTTCTGAACAGTGCCTTCTTCATTGAGATTACCAGATCTGGGCACACTGGCAACAAGCGGATAAAGGGTAGGAGGCTTTGTAGGATATGAAATAGTTGTCTTAGAGGGGTGGAGACAGGTCATGAGGGCAAAAGTGGTGTCGCTATTTGTAATTAATTTCATTTCGCTGGTGTCACAAACCAGTGAAAATCATATTTCGTCGGTATCGAAATTATCGTACACCCCCATAATTTTATCGTCCAGGTTGAGAACCACGAGTACAAACATTAAAATTATCGTATGCCCCCAGAATTATCGTACAGGTTGGCAACCCTGGTCAGAAGTCAGAAGCTAATGTTGCTGATGCAGCAGAATTATTGATGCTTCTATAGTTGTCACTGATGTTATGGAAACAAGCTACAAGTGGAAAAAACACTCTCCAAATGATTAGACACAGCTGGGAAGAAGATATACTTCATTCACAATACCAGCTTCAGAATCTCAATGAACATCATAACCAATTGGGGTAGAGGGAGACAAAATCTTACTACTCAAGAGGTAAAGGTAGAGTATGGGCGAAGGGAATTCCACCTTTCTTAAATGGAGTGTCGTTATTTCCCCCCCCCCCCCTCTCTCTCTCTCTTTTTTGTTCTTTTTGTATTCTCTGCCTGTTATTGTCTTTTGCGTTGGCAACCATGCATTCTTGTTTGGGAGGGTTTGAACTCTACGCGCATTATTGTAACAATTCATTATCACCATTATCAGCGTGTGCTAATGTGTTAATGGAACATATTGATGCGAATTAAGTATTGTTTTATGAAGAGATTCTTTGCTATTCCAAGTACAACTGTGTGTGGTATATCTAGATAAGTTTATCAATTGTTTTGTTACTGAGAAGTTGTTAATCAATTATTCACCTTCTACCTATGACGTCAGTATTTCAGTCGTGTCCATATGGACACACTGCGCAGTTACGGGGTCAAATATTATTTTGTTTCTATTTCTCTTTGATTTCATAACAGAGGCCTTACAGAATGTTTAGAACCAGATATGACTGTGCAGGATGTCTTAGATATCATATTTGAAGAAACCAATGTTCCTCAGGCTGATGGAATACATAGCACCCCCCGATCCAGGAGTTCTCACAGATGAGGATTCTGCTGATGAGGATGAAGGAGGAATTCCAGATAATCTTAACGCTTGACAACTCCGGGCTGAAGCTGAAATAAGGTTGACAATCACAGATGAAACAGAGCCATAAAATATTGCTTATAGAAATGGAAATTAGACATGGCTGACTAACTTCAAATTTGAAGCCTTTTCCTGATTCAAAATGTTGCACATATGTTGATATGCCACCTGTGGAAATCTTTGAGTTATTTTTTGAGGATGACCTCGTAAACTTCCTAGTTGAAGTGTCAGACAATTATGCACTATTTAAGAACTGTCCAAGTCCTAAGATAACCTGTGAAGAAATGAGATGTTTCCTTGGTATCCTCATCCTAAGTAGTTATAACCCTCTTCCTAATACGAGTTTATATTGGGATTCAAATTCAGACACAAGAAATGAATTTGTATGCAATGCCATGAGAAGGAATCGCCTTGAACAAATTCTCAGATACTTGCATTGTAATGACAATAACAAAATTGATGAAAAAGATAAGATGTGGAAGATTAGACCCCTTATTGAAGGAGTAAGAAACAAATGTAATAAGCTTCTTGTTCCTCACCTCTCTTATGATGAATCAATGATCAAATACTTTGGCAGACATTTATGCAAACAATTTATCAGAGGAAAACCAATACGTTTTGGGTATAAAGCATAGTGTTTGTGTAGCACATCTGGATATCTTGGAAATTGTTCTTTTTATCAAGGAAAATCACCAAATCCAAATACAGCATATGAAGAGCAGTTTGGTAAGGCCACTGCTCCTCTTATTCAGATGATAGATGATTTCACAGTGGACGTAAAGCAATTGACATTCCATTTCTTCTTTGACAATCTCTTTACGAACTTACTGTTCCGTCTTTCCTAAGAGAAGATAGTTATGGAGGAATAGACACTATTAGAGAAAACAGACTTCCTAAATCTTGCGCCATCGCTTCAAAGAAAGATTTGGCTAAAAGGGAAAGGGGCCATTTCGAATATTCACTTTGTAAGGATGATGGTGTTATTGTTTCAAAATGGATGGATAATTCTGTGGTTGCTGTAGCATCCACTTGTGAAGCAGTGAAACCTGTAACATCTGTAAGAAGATATTCTGCAAAGGAGAGGAAAACGATACAAGTACAGCGTCCTCAGATTATTGTAGCTTATAATAAGCACATGGGGGAAGTGGATAGGATAGATGAAAACATTGCCATGTACAGAATAAATATTAGAAACAAGAAATGGTATTGGGCTTTACTTACTTGACTAATTGATGTATCTATCCATAATGCCTGGCAATTGAAGAAGGGAACAGGAGCTAGGACTACTGAGCTGGAATTTAGAAGAGATTGTGCAAGTGTACCTAAAGAGATATATGAATCCTCTAAAAGAAGCAATACCGTATAAAGAAAACGCAATCTAAAGGCTTTAATAGATTTGACTATCGCTCAGAGCCTACTGTATTCTCATATTCCCCTTGCACCTAAAGGAAATAAGTAGATAAGATAATTTCTACAAACGTTTATCTCAACACGAAGAACAACAATTAGAAGAGATAGGAAATGAGCGATGTGTAATTAGCATTACCGAATGGGACGGCTCAGGTGTAACGTCTGTAGCCCGCATTCGGGAGGTTCCGGCTTCAAATCCCGTGTACCGACCAATCTGAGTGGGCTTTTTGCAATTTACAGCAGTTGCCAAAGTAAATATCGGATTGTATATTTAATAACACGACCCAAAGTTCCACCTGAAGTCTAAAACAATAGTGGAAATGAAAAATGGGTGGTAATAGCAAACGCTCTGCCATCTAATCACAGATAATGAAAACAGATAGACTGGAGAACACTCTAATGCCATCTGTCGTCACAGAGGTGGAGGTATAGTTATTGTGCACTGATTTCTCTCAGTGATGGCGAAGCAAGATGGAATAGTATAGTTGGGCCGTTCTTTGCGTTGCCATTTCGGCTTCTTTGTTTCTAGCTTTGCGGTACCTAGACACATAAAGCGGTTGCTTTGTAAGGAACTGGAAAGCCGACTTTAGCCGAACTATACCTATAGGGATTATACGTATCCTGAAGACTAATTGTCCGCCACATACCGATCTACAAGGTATTTCCTAACTAAGCCTAAGGATCCCTCGCAGTATGTCTGTGAAGGAGGTGGAGGTGCTCTTGAAATTCTATACTGACAGCTTGTGTAATGGGTAGTTTTGTGAACCATTATGATAGGAAGATAATTAGAGACCATTGATGTATCAGACATATCCTCATTGCACTGACTTAGACCTGATCCAAGTATTGCTTCCTTATTAAAAAAACAAAAGAGAAATCCAAGTTAATTTGCAAACAGTTCAGAAACGTTTTAATGAGTTTCTTTCCTCCTAGGAGTTCGTGCAATCAAATAAGTATTTAGTGTCCAGAAAAGGACAGTCCAAACCTTCTCTCTGAGAACTGAAAAGTATAATTACAAACATCCTTAAACAAATAGTCACTGAGACAGCAGGTCTTAACTAGTAGTGTAAATTTTTGTTTGATAGACATAACCTTACTACTCAAGAGGTAGAGTATGGACGAAGGCAATTCCACATTGAGCCAATAGTTGAGGTTATTGTGTCAGATCCCAGGAAGAAGGGATGAAGAGTGCTCTACGGGCGTATTGGATCACGGGCGAATAGCGTAAGCCAACTTGAAGGTCCCTAACGTGTGCTGGAGATTCTTTATCCCGACACCAGAGTTCGCCACAAGTCACGTGACTACCTCATCAGACATGCGCCGAGAACAGCAGTTACAGTTCGCAAAGTCCCTACACAGCAGCGCCGAAACTCACCCATGGCCAATACTTCCAATCTGACACACCGGATTGAAAGGAAGGTGAAAAGGAATACACAAATGGAAAATTTGGGGGTATAATCCTTCCCAGAAATTGTCTGGAGTCCCGGGAAAAGCATCGAAAAAACTCATGAGTCAGGAAGAATGCTTTCTGTTGTATCAAACATTTCCTCTAATTGGAATTTCGCTTCATTTTGTAAGATGGTTCACAAGAAATTGTATATATTTTATGTAAGACAACAAAGAATACTTACTACACCTTCCAAGTCTGACTTGTAATAATAATAATAATAATAATAATAATAATAATAATAATAATAATAATAATAATAATAATAATAATAATAATAATAATAATAATAATAATAATAATAATAATAATAATAATAATAATAATAATAATAATAATAATAATAATAATAATAATAATAATAATAATAATAATAATAATAATAATAATAATAATAATAATAATAATAATAATAATAATAATAATAATAATAATAATAATAATAATAATAATAATAATAATAATAATAATAATAATAATAATAATAATAATAATAATAATAATAATAATCCTGATGATCATGATAATTATAATATAATTAATATAATAATGAAAGGAAGTGAAAGAAAAGAACAAGATTAGAAAATATAGATTTAATTGCCTTTAAAAAAGATTAGACTAAGGTCTGCATTTACGGATTCTGCAGTATTACAAAAATGGAAACTTACTGCCTTGAGTTTCTCTACTAATAGGTGAATATTACTAATTCCACTTCCCTGAATCTGAATATCCACTTAACTTGGCTATAAACCGCCAGATTATCACAATATAAGGTGTAATATGCCGAACGTTACTAAAAATAATCTCTGCTAATATGGTTTGTAAGCTTAAGCAGGAAAACTGTATTTATAACTTCAACAAGATTACCTCTGTATCTACCTTATCACCTTTTCTTTTCGTGTTTCTTAATTTAGTGTTATCGTGTTCTTTTATGAACACTTTCCCCTGCTGTTTTTGGGCTAGATTCTTTAGACTCATATTTATACATTAAATTTTTATACTTTCTTTGCAATATTCATTTATCTTGATTACTGTTATCTCCGGTTTTTGCTGTACCAGGTGAGTCTATATAGGTAGCGTGTTAGAAAGCCTGATGTAGGGTAACGTAGGATAAAATCAAATGTTCGTATTAATTATGTGGAGAACTAAATTGCAACGGTTTTAGAAAAACCTAAAAATCTCATTTTTAAATCTTTTTGGAGATATGACCATGAAAATATATGGGACGTCAATTTTATTTTTTTCTGAAGGAAAAGCACATATGTGAGGAATATTTATAAATATGACATTGCTATCATCTACTGTTTATTAATAATTAACATGATGTTCATATCTTTAAAACAAATTATAAAAATTAGTACTATTTCGCAATAGATTCAATCCTATGATGAATGAGCCAGCGAAGTCGGAGTGGTGTCTGCTTCTAGTATAGGTATTGTTTATACTTCAAATAGTACTACTGAATATTGCTATATTGACGTTATTATGATGCCATGATACACATTTGCGCTGTAGCTTCCATTTTGTTCTGGTGCGAAAAGACGTTAAGTAAAAATGGCTAAAAATGTGAAGAAGGTTCTTAAATGGCTATCAATGGGTTTCCATAAATAAGACAAGTTATAGAGATATATTGCAATTCATCTGGCAATACCTAAAACGTGTGTGGCATAAATAATAAAAAAATACAGGAAAAGCTACAAATTTCAGACCTGGAGCGAAGTGGTAGGCCAAGAGTTGCATTGCCATGGTAGATATAGCTAAGGCAGTTATATCCATATAAGATCAAAAGGTAGAACAGTGTCATTCTTTGTTTGGTATCCACGTTTATGATTATGACAGAACTTAGTATATGATTAGGTAATGGTATTTAACTTTTTGTTCTTCTTGCTTAACATAAATTATGCCTTTAGACCCGTTCCGAGTCTAGTCAAACTGCTCTCTCTGCCCATTCGGGGTCGTCCGATATCTTTTCCTGCTAATGGTTTATAAAACAATACTTGCTGTGACAATCTAGAAGGTTCCATCCTCTTAACGTAAGTCCTCTACTTGCTCAGATACCTATCTCTTAATTTCTTCCACACTATTTTCTTTGTCTAGCTCTTATCTTGTATCTACATTCCGGAGTCGATCCAATAAGGTCCTTATAAATCTCATTCAAGATGCCTCCAGTCATCATTTGCCCTTGGTTTTTATTACTCGTGTCTTACAAATGTATTTTAACGAGGATTTAGATACTCTTTAGATACAAAACTCTTCGAGTGCCTGTTTATCGTCCGCCAAGACCTCTGCAAGTCTGGCAGGCAGCTGCAGATAGTCCCGAAGGTGCACTAGAGAGTGCTCTAGTAGCACGCGACGGACTGGCAAAAGGTTCTGGCACAGTGGACAAAGAGGAACAGGGTCCCGTTTAAAAAGGTAATCATGTGAAAAATAGCAGTGACCAATGAATAACGAAGCCAAGTTAACTTCCTCGCTACGAAATACGCGAGAGGTCACCCAGTTTATTGGAAGTTCTTTCACTTGTCTAAGCCTATTACCGCAGAGAGCTGACCACTCTTCGTGGTAGGACGACAGCACCGCTCTCCGCACTTCAAGCCTAAAGTCTTCCGAAGTAACACGTGAGATGGCAGTACTTGGTTCTGTTGCAAGATAAAGGTTTAAGGGCGCTAAACTACCTTTCTCATATTCCTACCGGAATGTCTTTTTATACACCCATTGATTTTATTATGTTCTGGTATTTTCTATCATTTTGCCTTTCTATCAATTACTGATATATTTGATCCTAAATATTTAATTGTTTGTCCTCCTGTTACGATGTAGTCCTTTTCTTACCATAGCTACTACTTTAGCAATTCACTTATTACACTTTCTCATTACATCGTTTGAATGAAACGCTGATTTGTGCACATCTTCCTCGTTCTGTACCAATAAGAACTCATCATCTGCAAATACAACTGTATCAAGTTTAGTATTATTTAATATGACTCATTTTGGTTTACAGTCGGTTCTCCAATCTTCTATTATTTTATTCGGATATAAATAAAATAAAATGGGTGACGGAGCACAGCTTTGTCTCAATCCCATGTTAACTTCAAGTTCTTGTGTTCCATTATGACTTGATTGCACTGATCAAATTCATATTGATCTTATATCTATCTTTAAGTATTTGCCATAGTCTCATATGGTCCACACCCTATCATATGCCTTTAAGTTAGTGGACAAGTTTCTATTGTGTTATTTTTACTTTCTCTGCTACGTATAATAATTATTCCACCCAACATCTCGATGTCGAGATTACTCCGGAAATATATGTTTTGAGGTCCATGTTCGTGTGTGTGAATAGAATAACTGAAAAACGAAAATTCGCCTAAAAGGTGAAGTTGTTATTTAAGTTTAATATCTTTCAAGGATACGACACGAGCATTTTGAAGAAAATTCCTCCACCCTAAACTACTCTTTACATATAAATGTTTCAGAAATTTTTGATTTTCTCAAAAATGGGTCCTGTGATTTTGATTATGTTTAAGATACTTTTATGACAAATAAAATGTATATTTTCAATTTTCTGGCTATAGCCTATGTAGTCCCTGTGATAGTTGATTGTTTTTGGACACGACGATGTGAAGCGGGATGTTCATCATGACCCATATTCAGCATGAAGGCACTTCTTGTGAGGCGCTGGATCCTAAGAGACACTTTGACAGTAGCATGGAACTACCACTACCAACAATTCCCGGCGAGAGTCTTTTGTTTGCTCTGTGCTGCTAAACAGGGCGGAGTTTCCGGATCACGAACAGGAAACCGGAAGTTCCCCAGGGATCCCCTCTGGAATGTAGCATAATTTCTCGCTTTGGGACGAGGGCCCCATTTTCTGAGAAGACGCTTGCAGATAAGCAGGTAATTAAATACAAGTAACACAATAGTGAGTTCATATTTTAAACGAGGTCATCTTTACAATTGCTGTATATATGGCTCTGTATGTTTTTGTAATGTTATACAGTTGCGCACGGTAACACCTGTAACAAAAGTCCGGTGCATTGTTAAACCAGATTAACTAAAATTACGTTGTACACAAAGCAAATTTAGTAAATGCACTGTTTAGAAGCATCTCTCAGTTTCTTATCATCTCGCAAGGACTGGGGCATAACTACTGACCAATGACAGTTGCAATACGGGACTGGAGGTGTGGCAGTGTAATGAGGCCGGGCGGAGGGTAGATACACCTGGCCTCGTACAAAAGCAACATTTTAATTTTCTTTATATTTATCTCCAATTTCTTAATGCTTATCACATAAAATATTGCTTAACATTTATAGAGTTAAATGATTCTGTATTATAAGAAATTTAAAATTTTCCTTAGAAATACAAAACGTGAAAAGCTTTACAGTAAACATAATGTAATATTACATTAAAAATTTGATGTGTTGCGCTCATATGACTTTCTCTATTCTTGTACTAACAAGGGACACCTTTGACATCAAACGCTGGGAACCTCATGAAAACGGGTTTAGAATAACAATGAATCATAAACAAAACAGTACCAAGATATCAATACCATACGTGCCTTGCGTTTGTAATGTATTTTACTGAAAATTAACCAAATTTCATTGCTACAGAATTATGCCAAAAGCGAAAAGTCATAAATCTTACAAAATATAAAGATATAAGATAAATAGTGACATGAAGTATAAACATATTACCAAATATTATGAAATGGTAATCTTTTTGCCACTATCTTTAAATTCTACACCTAGTAAACGTAAAAGTACTTGTCGCATGATAAGAGCAGGCATGGTTTTGAACGTCAAATTTTATTTTTTACCTTTTTCTATTTATAACGTATAGCACACTTCTGAAATTTTAAGAGATAGAATAAATGTTCTGAATAATACGCCAGGGTGAAACGCGATAGTGAAGTACGTTTTGCGCGTAACAAAGACAGGCACTATGGGGGTGATGAGAAGCGTTTAGGCGACGTTATGAGGGATGCAATCACCCCCTGTAAGAGTTTCCTTCAAGAGTCTTTCAGGACGCAGCAAGAAGCAACCCCCTAAGCTCGAGTAAAGGCTAATGAGCTAAGAAAGGGGTGCAAAACAAAAAGGTGGAGGTATTAAATCTCCAATTAGGGAGGGGAAGTGTCTCCTGCTAGGAAGGGTTGATGTGAAACATCTTCCTGCTCTACGGGATTTCTGGGGATACGTACACGCCCTCCTGTCTCCCGGAGCATATGCACTGGATACGGTATTTACTGTGCGTACCGCTTACATGAGGGAAACTGCCTGGCTTCTACCCTAAACTGCAAGACGCATTCCTCTCAAAATTACATATCCATTCACTCTAAATCATTAGGACGTGGTCTTGTAAAAACGTCCATCATGCTTGTAATTTCAGTGTAAATATGTGCTTAGATTTTCCAAAGTTGGGGACATTTAATTGAAGTATTAGCAGTATTGAGTGTCCATTTTAATTTTAATGTTCAATTTTAAGTCATCACGGAGTTTCTCCTGTTTCGGCCTCACGTTTCTCTCCATCTCCTCGTGGGCCTTCCGATGATGCTTCTTGCAATCGGCTGGTACTGATAACACGGCTCAGGGAAGCATTTTTCATCCATTCTTTGTATAGCTCGGCCAAAAGTCGGTCTTCCAGTTCCTTACAAACCGACCGCTTTATTCATGTGTCAAGCTATCGGAAATTTAGAATGAAAGAAGCCCAACTGGAAACGCAAAAAGCGGCCCAACTATACATGCCCTTTCCTTCTTCTTCTTCTTCTTCTTCTTCTTTTTCTTTTTCTTCTTCCTCTTCACTTCATGGATTAGGCTCTCGCCTGTTCCGTCTTCTCAGTGTCTCCTTCCATCTTTTCCTCGGCCTCCCTACGTGCCTCTTTCCTTTGGGACTATATTGGAAAACTACTTTTGGGAGTCTTGTATCATGTTCAAACCATCTTCTTCTGTACCTATCCATTCTTGAGGTGATAGCTTCCACTTGTAATTCATTTCTTATATTTTCATTTCTAATTCTATCTTCTCTTGTACATCCTTTTGTTCTTCTCAGGAATCTCATTTCACAACTTTGTATTCTGCTGATGGTTCCTTGTGTAGGTACCCAGTTCTCGCATCCATAAAGTAACGTTGGGACCGCCATGGTATTATAAAATTTTATTCTTGTTTCAGATCTTGTTTTATTCTTTCCTTCGACCTATATACTTCCATATGTTTTTATTTATAGGAAGAACATTTAATTCATTTCTTATTTCTTTCTTTTTTATTTTCTGCATAGTTGTACATCCCTTAGTTGCTCACAGCTATCTCACTTCGACTGCGATAATTTTATTCCAGTCCTTTTTTATCACATGCTTGACATCCGTCCATCAATTTCTTTGCAAATCCACTAGTTCACAAACCACAGATTTTATTACCATTGCACTCCATTATATTTGCTGAGAAGTTTATTTAACTCTTAAGTGTTTTGTGTTATATTTTTAAATGCCTCCAAAAGCGCAAGCCAACTGCAACCAAGGCCAATGTTGTAGGGAAATCATGCACAACGACAGGTATTTTAGCTAATAATAAATAAAAGAAAGTGTAATAATTGACTTGGCTTGTATATGCGAATTCTCTGGTAATGTTTTGAGCGCGTAGTTGAGATGCCGCCCGTCGTACAACTGAACCGAAGTGGTTGCTGCCTCACCAGGTGCAAAGTGGTCGCCAGCTACCGACACAAAACGTTCATTGAGTACCATTACTTTAGAATCATCCTGTACAACATTTTCCAAAGCAGAGCAGAATCGAAATGGGGATGCCAATGCTGTAGACTCAAGGCTTAGTTTTGTGTTCAATTCAGTTCATTATTCGCCTGACGCGTTTCCCGACATAGATTGAGAGGTACATTCAACCCTCTCCCCAAACACTGGCTTGCCTACCTCCGCTTCCACAATCATTACCCACAGACATGTCCTCCTTTTACTTCTCTCTATTGACAGCAACCATAGTCTCACATGGAACCTTTCACGCGAGATATTCAGAGGAACTTGCCTACTCTCTAAGTCTAGACCATAATGCTATAGTCAGTAATTTGAATTCCTGTTACAAGTCAGGAAAATATATTCTGCTTGCTTCAAGTACAAATAACAAACCAAAAAGACACGAAATAACTTTGTAATGAACACATTTTCGTTTTATTTCACTAAATTTCACTTACATATTTCAAAAGGATGTTACTCTTAAGAACTAAAAGTAAAATAAAACAAAATAACAATCTGCATATGTAACTGTGGCAACTAATTTCTTATTTCAATGTCAATATTCCAAAATTTTAATTTTTTAATAATTTTAAAACAATTACATTACAAAAATTGTAATTTATACATTATAAAATAAAAATAAACTAAGAATTAGAATAAAATAACTGAAATTCTATTCTATAAATTTACAAGCTAATTACACTAATCATGTGTGGCTACGTGAGCGAGTTATTTTGGCCCCAAAAAATAAAGATGTCGACGCAATTAATTTTAAAATAGAAGAGTAATTGCCTAACAATGGAACATCATTAAAATCCGCCACTGTTGTCGATCCTGAGGAAGCTGTCAGCTGTCCTGTTGAATTCTTGAATTAACTGGATTTACCTGGAATTCCACCACATGATTTTCGATTCGTTCACCAATCACTTTGCTTCTAAATTTGAATGCAACAAAGCGATGCAATGGCACGCGATTGGTGATAAATAATCATGGGCAATGTTATTAAAGCTACCATTTTAAACGTAAAATTTCAAAGTGAGCATGTTCTACCACGGTTCCCAATGATAACTTCAGACTCAACTATTACAATCACAAATTCGCTTGCCATTCGCAATGACTATTAATAAGTCAAAAGGCCAAACAATGTCAATTCGTAGGTTGGATCTGGAAACTTCGCGCTCTTTGCGTGGACAATTATTATATGTTACATGTTCAAGGGTTGGTAAACCATTAAGTTTGCTGATTAATACCTCTCAAAGATGGCGGCGCCGTGGCCGAGCGGTTAGCGCGCTCGCCTACCACCTAGGCGGCCCGGGTTCGATCCCAGGGACCCGCATGTGGTATTCGTGGTGGACGAAGCGGCGTCAGGGCGGGTTTTCTCCGGGTACTCCGGTTTCCCCCGCCATCTCATTCCACCGGTGCTCCATCTTCATGTATCATCAGTGTCACCGCCTGCGGTGCCGTAGTAGTAAAAGCGGGCGTTAAACACTACAACAACAACCTCTCAAAGATTAACTAAAAATACTGTCCATAAAATAACATTAAGATAAAAAAATGATTCTTGTTAATAAAGTGAAACCTGTCTTCAGCGAAATCCAACGGGACTCTTGAACATTTCCATTTAACGAAGTTAGGCCTAGACTATTAAGAAAATTAAACAATTAACATACGTAAATGGACAGTATGAGGTAAAAATGTACGTACATTATTCTATTGTGTGTATTTAGATAGTTCTGCTACAATACATACATCTAATACACACGAAAACATAATGAACGAAAAATACGTATATACACCATTCATTTATTTTGTCCAGTAGTCAAGGAGAGTTTTCTGGACACATTGCTACCTAGTTCCTTGACTTCCACAGACACTTTGGTCTGAAAAATAACACCAAACATATCCGAGTCATTTGGACATAAGGCAAATTGTTGCAGTTCCTTTAAACTTCCCGATAAGTCTTTAGCCTACACTCTTCTTCCAACTAACTTCCTCTTTTATCTTCCTCCACCTCCTCTTCTTCTATCTGACCTTACATATTGTCAATTAAGACATCTACGAGTCAACTGTGTCTGTTTCAGTTTGCACATCACTGTTTGCATATTCCATGGCACTGCAATTGAAAGCATCTTCAATAATGTAGTTTTGTGCCCGAACATTTTCTAAACTCTAAAACTGGAACATTTGCGTTAAAAAGCGTAATGTAATTTCCATTTTCAGCGTTAAGGCAATTTACGTTTAATAAAGGGAGTTTAGCGTGCTTTTCAATCCTAAATTCACTGGACCATAAAATATTTCAGTTTTAGACAAATTTCCGCTTAACAGGGGTCCCTTGAAGGCAGTTTTTTTTTACTGTATTAAGATTAAGAATATATTTAAATATTTATATTTTGTTCTTTAAAAATATACTTGTCATGAAAATGATTTGAGTTTTTTCTTTCTTGCGCTTATTTAAAACACTTCTAAAGTCGTACTGGACAAATTTAGGTTTATAGCGTACCGATACAATCACACGCAATTGATAGGTCGAATTGGGATAATTCTGGGCATGGTGTTACATTTTCATCAAAACATTCCAATCAATTTGTAGTTTATTTCTATAATTGTATAATTTTTTGATGTAAAACTTTTTAACAAGACAACGTTTGTCGGCTCCATATATTCATATATGTTGTGATTTTGGATTCTTCAACAATATACGGACGAGAGTGGGACAGTGTGACTTTAGATACGGGCAGTGGCTGTGTGTGTACGTGACCGCAATAATGGTGGTGAAACAAAAGAAAGGTCCGAGACTACAGGACAATTAGTGACTGTGTATGTGATTGAACAGCGCGATAACATCCTAGAGTCCAGAAGCTTCTAGTTAATTCTCGCTGAGTCATCCTTACAGGTGTTTATGGAGGATTCTCGAAGGCCGCGTGACCTCGGCTCCGGTATAAATACGACAGACAGAATCAGTAGGGCTCAGTTAATTAAGACAACAGTAGCTACCGTGACCACTTCAACAAGCAACGGGGAAAAGTGGTCACCTATATCAAGGACTCTCGTATTTTAGTAGTGTTAAACGCCCGCTTTTAATACATACGGCACTGCAGGCGGTGACACTGGTGATACATGGAATGAAGATGAGATGGCGGGGGAAATCGGAGAACCGGAGAAAACCCGCCCCAGCGAGTTTACGTGAGTGAGTCGGCCAGCCTGGGAGACTGTATGTATGTGTCGTCGAGTGAATGTATCGTAATAGCCAAGATGTAAAGAAACTGGAGAGAGACATTAAAAGACTGAGAAAGAGCATAAGAAGAACAATTAGGAGTTGTAATAGCAGAAAAGACCATAAACTGTGTTAACAACCTTACTACAATGAGATCTGTTTTATAGAGATCATACGAATGTATTAAGTTGCAGTGGAACATAATTTATGGCTAATATTTTTAGTAATTTATTTCTGTTTCCCTTATGAAATGGTTTTGCAAATTAGTGAATGCAATATGTGTTTCTAAGTTAAATTCTTTGCTTTTTTTATCAATAATATCTCCATCACAGCCTGATCTTTCTTTGCCGAAGCTATTTTGTTCTTCACCAAATGGGTGTATGGGTGTTCGTAATGGGTGTATAATTTGTTCTTGACTATACTCGTATGTCTTACATACTTTATTTAATAAACTTATTCCTGTGTAATTTTCATACAATTTTACATCTCCTCTTTTGAAAATGGGATTAATAATCGATTTTGTCCAATTTGTTGGTGTATAACCTACTCCCCATGTCTTATTTAAAAATATAAGGAATCTTTCCGTAAATGTCTGGCTTACATATTTAAATAATGCATTATTCAGTTAACCTTCTCATGGGGATTTATTCTTCTTCATTTTATCTAGAACTTAATTCAGTTCTAGTTCAATATTAATACAAACCAATTTCCTAATGGAAAAGTCGTTTTTTCGTTTTATCTCACTTTGTTATTTAAGTTTTTAAGAATTTTCCATGCGACAAAAGGTATAAACTGTTGGTCTGATTTAGAATAAACGAAAAAACGAAGAAAGGCATTTTAATGCACAAGAAACATTCTAAACAATCTTCAATTATTCTACATTCAAGTTTTTAATTGTTGTTTTGTGTTCAAATAAGTAGAACGTCATATAAATGAAGGAGATATCAGAAGCCGTGTTAATATCTTCTATTTTTTGAAAAAGTTGTATTTAAGTAGTTTTGCCTCTAGGTTGCGTTTGTTCTGTGGTAAGATGCTAACACGAGAAGAAAACGGGCTAATGCGAAATCGATACAATTTGAGAGCGGCCTGGGAAATGTAATTAGGCAAGCATAAACAGAAAGCAAGATTCCCCACTTCTTCTTTTTATGTTGTGTACAGCGCCGCTGTTACCATAAAGTGCACTCAGCCTCGGTCCTCTTTTGTTCGTTGTGCTTAACGATCGGCAGTTGTTAATATAACAATTTATCTTGCGAAGTACAATGAACCATCCACATTCTAGTCTGACTAAAGAGTGAGGAAATAATTTCGGTACTTTATTTTGTATTCTAATTAGTACCGTTATATTTAAGATGCAAAAACCTGTCCTATGGGAGTTCCTGACGAGTGATAAATGATAGAAGCTTTATGTGCTTGATAAGGCTTACTTTCCAAAATAAAGAAAAAGAACATGCCCCTCTTAAAACACCAAAGAATGTACTAAAATTTAAAATATATTAACTAAAACTTAATAAACATACTATGCTAATTACCTTTTCACAAAGTTATATTCAGAATTAAAACTGCAATGCCATAGCCGGAATATGAACCACGGATCTTCTAGTTTCGTTGCCGCACCTCCAATCAACATTACTGTAACAGGTTGACATGATGTTAAATTCTCCAATCACTCGCATTTTTCCCTGTAAACCACAAGGTGTTCTCAGAATTAGAGATAATCTACTCCAGTGCCATTTATTTAATTAACCAATTAATTATTAGATCAATGAGCGTTAATTACAATAATTTATAATAAATAATTATTTCTATGTTTATACATACTGTCTGTAGGTAAGGTTGAACCAGACTGAAAAATTCCATGTCTTAACCGGGATGTGAACCAGAGACATTTAGATCTTATGACGTGAGTCTTGTGATATTGTATGACACTCGGTTTTTTAACAAGACTCGATACCAGCTCAAAAGACTATTCCCGTGCAACGGTGGCTTGAGGACAATGTTCACGAGTTTATAGCTCAGGTCATTAATCCCACTATACTGATGGCTAAAGGGTTGCATACCTTCCGCATTGACATACCAAAACAAATGTTAACAAATTGTCATAACCGTTTGTCCTCAAGCTTCGACGGTCTCCAGTGTCCAATCCATGCATTTCCGGTCAGCAGTTTTTACTTGAAAACCGATCAGGTTGCCATCCCGCACAACATACTAAGCGTACTCGGTGTCTTATATGACACCCAGTATATATAAAAATTGCGCCCACAAAATGTATTTATATAACAGAAAAGAAGATAATCTGATCATGAAGTGGTCAGCTATCAGCCGCCATTAAATTGTGTGTTTACCATAGTTGTTATAATCGTTTCGTGCGTGAGCTTTGCAATGAAAAGTGTAAATCCTGTTTTATTGCTTTCTCTACTACAAGTAGGCGAATTATTGTATTCCACCCAAAAATTCGATGTCGAGATTTTACCGGAAATATATGTTTTTTGAGCTCTCCTGAATTAAAAAAGTAAGCATTTTTAGAAAAAGGTCCTTAAGTATGCGTGTCTGTCAATCTGTCAGTCTCCTTCTGTCAGTGTCGACAGCATAACTCAAACAAGAAAAGTCGGTTAAAAACCAAAGCTCGTATTTAAGTTTAATGTTTTTCCAGGAAGCGACACGAACATTTTGAAGAAAATTCCTCCATCCTAAACTACTCTTTCAATGGAACATTTTTCGAAATATTGATTTTATTGAAAATGACTCTAATGATTTTTATTAAAATGTCATATGTTTGAAATACTTTTTTGACAAATAAATTGTGTATCTTGAATTTTCACACTATAGCCCATGAATTCCTATCTACTCTGGATGACTTTTGCATAACTGGCAAACCGTAGGAGATAGAACAAATCTTATTATACAAAAAATGTAGATCTTGCTAAAATACACAATTTAATTCCGAATAATTTTTTTGTAGAGTGAATTACTTTGGAGATATTCCAGGTTATTTGTGTAAGTTTTGGAGAACATACTTTTGTCAAATGGAACATCGTTATTGACCTTTATATGTTAACCGTACAAAGAGAACGAAATTTGAAAGTTAATAAAGATTTGATTATCGCTCAAAGCCTACTGTATTCCGATATTCTCCTTGCATCTACAAGGAAATAAACAATAAGATAATTTCTGCAAATGCTTATCTCATCTAACACGAAGAAGATATAGGAATAAGGAATAAGAGTTAGTAAGAATGGTTAGTACAAGAGTAGATGAGGTCATATAAGTGTAACGCATCTGATTTTTTCTTATTATTACTATTTGTTTTTAAGTTAAACGACCTTTGCCAGATTAATGGAATGGGCGAAATGATGCATAGAGTTAGAGATAAGAGCTTAGTCCTGAAGATGGCCATGGAGAGTATAATGGCCGAAAGCTCGACCTTCTTAAATTTAACACGGCTGATCACCCGTGAAGCTCTTATCTCTAACGTTCGCCGTGAAAGCTTCAAATCTTACATGCATAGAGTTCCCCAACATTTGTTTCAAGATAAACGAAAACTCCAGAAAAAATGTATCTAAGTAACTCACTCCAACCGAGATTTGCACTAGGGACCTCTTGAAAGTTATTGCTCAATATTTTCTCTCCACTACTTTTAGGTCTCCGTAACTAAGTACTCATATCGCAACGGATCTGTTAGAAGATACTTGTACAAGTGTGTGTGTGTGTGGACAGTCTTCAAGATCTCATTCCTATACCATCCAGGACCCTCTGGATTAACGGACCTGACACTGCCATCCCAGTAGTACAAAAATGGCGCCAGCTGTTGGTCCTGATTTCTGAGGTGTTTCCACACGCTATCCTTCGTATCCTTCGTATTGTTGTTTGACTTATTGTTTGTTATAATAATTCCTATGTCAGTTTACTTCATATTAGCAAAGCGAGTGTTTAAAAACTTTTATTTGGGCAGTATAGGGAACGGGAATAAATCTAATAACGTGTTGACTGTGCCGTGTGCTATCCACGTGCTTATGTTTGTGTTCCATCTAAGACTATGGCTACATTAGCCGTATAGCGTGGTTAATTTATATGTTTGAAAGTACAATTTGTGTCACGATTACAGTGGTGAGACGTTGTTCAAGAAAAACTGTTCCAGTAGTGTACGTTAATGTAGTCATACCTCAACCTAACCTCAAACATGACAATGCACCGTAACTGTTGCATTCCAGGATGCAAATTAAAAATGAGATACTTTCAGTTAAAACAAAAGGTAAATTGCAACGTAACGCTTGTAAGTTCAGCATTTAATTACTATAAATTGCAGTGTTATGTGTTAGTTGCCGGTGTATATATAACATGGTAAATAGTGTAAAAAGTGAAAGACAATAATTTCGAGTGAACTCAATTAGTGACAGCTACAACACCAACAGTTTGTTACATGTAAGTAGTATGCTGCTTGTATTTATACGTTATGTTTTGTCTTTGTAATTTAAATGTGTAGCTGTAGTTTAGCAGAAATGTGTTATGTTGCTACATGTAAAACTCTAGACTATAGCAAAGTTGCTTTACAATGCTGATTTAAGGTTACGTATTTCATATATGTATTTCATTTACAGTGCTGTTTTAGAGTTATTATTTTTAATATTTAATCTGCTTTTGTGGATTCCTCTGTAAAATGAAGTGTCATGAAGTGCTGAGTAATATGTGGTTGCAAGCTGAGTAATCATAAGTTTTCAGTAAGAGTAAAAGCAAAATTCCACCGTAAAACTTTTGAATTTAGTAGGTAGCTAATTATTCTAAATAGCAGCATTTGTATATCAGCCATCCAGTGTAGTATGTTTTGTGTAGGTATATAACATTATGTACGTAAAAAGTGTGAAAAACAGTGTAAACAATGTTTAATAATTCTGAGTCAACTTAATGTCAACAGTTCTGTTTTATTTAACATGCTGCTTGCAGTTTTGTCTATCTTCTTTGTAATTTGAGTATGTAATGCAGTTACATAATGGCATGTAAAACTGTAGATTCATGAATGTTATTTTAGGTTATATATTACATTGCCCATGGGTTACCGTTTAATATTAAATGTCATTCTTTTTTGTTTACTTGAGGTTATGTTTAAGGCAGTGTTTTTGTGTTTAACACAGCCCATATTCACAAAATAGGCGTGTTATTACACAACATTTTTATTTTACTGCGTTGAAATCGTAGCCTGTAGACGAGTTGTTTATAAGTAGTTCCCACCACATAGGCCGCCATCTTGAATCCCAGTGTCAGGTCCGGTACCATCCCACTTCGTCACGAGTCCACAGAGGAAGCAATGCAGGGCAACTGTACCTCATCTCTGTGACGGTAGATGACACTAGGGTGACATCCAGTCTCTCTGATTACATCATACATGGATAGATGGCACAACATTCACTATTACTGTCTATTTTCAGGTATATTATTATTTTAGGCTTAAGATGCAACTTTGGGTCGTGGTATGAAATATCCAATCCGGTATTTACTTTAAAGACTGGGGGAAACCACGAAACAACCCACTCAGATTGGTCGACCCACAGATTTGAACCCCGGAGCCTCCCAAATGCGATCCTCATACGCCCGATCGGTTTTACTAAAATTGTTTCGATGGTTGTTGATGTTTTCGATAAATGTTATTTATAAGTGTACGAATGAAGGCAGAGCCTAGTATGTCGTTGTAAGAAAGAATAAGTAGCAAGGGAAGGTATAAACTCAGAGTCTGCTATACCTCGTATGATGAGATCCCATTTGAGAGCAACACACGTAGCGTAACTTCCCTACTATGATTTGTCTACAGAGATACCCACGGAGCGCATTTCCTCTTCCCAGAACAAAAACGTCCATCCTACAAAATATAATAAAACGTAACATACCTCTCCCTCTTCAATTTCCCCTCCCTCGTTCAACCCCTTTCAGTTATTAATGCTTTTATTACGACTTCACCACCCGCCATTTTAATTCATGCTATTTGATAGGTGGACCTCCAAGAAAACACTCCTAGTCTTTTGTTTCACTTCTTTTGTTTCATATTAAAGTGTAGGGTGGCCATACGTGGTCTGATTAAACATTTAAAATTATTGTCCGTCGTTGCTGGAGGGGTAGTATGGCGTACGGAATCTGATTTAGGGACACATTTCTCTAGGGGAACATAAAGAATAGCATTTTTAGAACTTAGTGTTGCACGTTCAGCAAGCGCATTACATAGAGCTGGGCTTCGTAAGCAAATAACGGCATTTAAAACAGGGTAAAATATATAAAGTAACTGAATTGGTGCTTCGAAATAAAAAAAAAATAAAAAATAAAATATTTTGTTGTTTAACGACGCTGTCAATTACCAGGATCACATCAGCGTTGCCGGTGTGCCGGAATTTCGTCCCGCAGGAGTTCTTTTACATGCCAGTAAATCTACTGACATGGAGCTGTCGTTTTTAAGCACACTTAAAGACCATCGGCCTGGGCCGGGTTTGAACCCGCGACCTTGGGATCGGTAGGCCAGTGTCTAACCACCCAGACCGACTTCGAGATTAAAAAAATGAACCTTTTTGAGAACATTAAAAGGACGAGAATAATTCAATATAATTTCACGGGATTCCAGCCGACTGGCATACGGTTTCACGAAGAAGCTTTCGGGCTTGAAGTAACCCTGAAGAAGGCCTCTACTTAGAGGACCGAAAGCGTCATTAAATCGTCAAATGATCGACAATAATAATTGTTTCACTATTATTATGTAGTATAAATTATATACTATATGTGCTGTTGTGTATTATTATATATTTTATATTCGCTATACAAAATACCGCTAAGGTACCTTTTATACAAACAAAGAATTATTTAAAATCACTTTAAGTAATAACAGTGTTTACATTTACTATACCTTTTCTCAAGCATTAAAAAGAATCTCTCTCTCTCTGTGTGTGTGTGTGTGTGTGTGTGTGTGTGTGTGTGTGTGTGTGTGTGTGTGTGTGTGTGTGTGTGTGTGTGTATGAACAACTCAAAAACGAAAATTACCTTAAACACCAAACTTGGTATTTAAATTTCGCAAGTTCTAACGGTGTGACACGAAGATTTTCAATAAAATCCCCCCACCCTAGACTACCCTTCACATAAAACATTTTTCCAAATAACTGATTTTCTCAAAATGGCGCCCTCACTCATCCAATCACTCAAAAATGTCCCTAGTGATTTTGATCTTAATACTATATGTTTAAGATCTACTTATGACAAATAAATTGTAGGTACTTATATTTCTATTTTTTTGGGGGGGGGATGCCCTCGGAAGTCCTGTTTATTCTGGACAACTTATGCATTAATAGTAAAGCTAAAATGTAGATCTCTTTTAACACAGCTTAATACCAAATATTTTTGTGAGGACTGAACCATTTGCGAGACATTCTTAGCTGTGTATTTGAATTTTCAATGTTTATATTTTCCTCAAATGGGGGTCATCCGTTTTTTACATCCTGGTTAGGTAAAACGAATGCAATTTCAAAGCTGGCGCACAGCTATAGGGTCTTAGAAGTTTGATTATCGGTTAAACCTACTGTATTTTTTAATGTTCTATTTTTATGCCACCTTTAACATCGAAGGTCTTATCGGCAGCTTTTAACCTCTTTAAATAATTGCTCAAAAGCAATGGTGTTCACTCGCTTAGCGGTGAATTTGAGCTTTGGGTTTCTACTACTCTGGATTAGCTTATTACATTAAATTCGCGCGCGCGCGCGCACACACACACACAGACACACACACACACACACACACTTTTACACTACCATTCCAAACAAAACAAAATTACCTACCCTTCCAGCCAAGAATCGAACCGGGCACAGCAGGCAGATGCTCTACCGACTGAGCTACGGGGCCAGCTCTCTACCATATTTTCTTCTGAGTATACTTATAAGGAAACATGTAATAAAGCCATTTTTACAAATGTCGCATGTCCATTAATATAAAGTGGACAAAAGAGAAGTGTTCTTGAGAATAGTTCATACAAGAGTGATTATAGAAAGCCATGTGAGTACACACACCAGATTTCTCGTGGTAATGCAAATGGAACGGTATTCCAAGCCATTACATAGCGTATAGCTACTCTATTTCCATTCTTATTTCAACATGGCCTGCACATTCTAGTTTTTCAATTGCCACATTTCGCCATCTAGCATACAGACATTGAACTTTGCAGTACTTTAGGAGAAAATGATAACATTGAAGTGCACAGTAAAGTGGCGTTTAAATCGCCACATCCACTTTAGAAATGTCAAACTCAACAGCCTGTAGCTAAAAATACAATGAAAATATCGCAATAAAACTACTTTTACATGATTTACCAATATATTGGTTACCTGATTCACAAATAAAAAGAAAGATCACAAATTCCATGTGTAATGTAAGTTAACACCACCTTAAATGTTATCCCACGTTTGTCCTTGCACGCATAAAAGTAATTCGGCAACATCTGTATTTTCAATATGCAATAATTAGAAATGTAAATTTGCAGCTACGCAGATGGCATTTGAGCAGCTTATAGCTGTGATAATATGATACTATAAATGGATCAATATCATTTATTCTTTTTGAAGAAGGGATCACTATCTTCAATATGGTGGAAGACGTATGTAAAGCAAAACATTTTTAGAAGCTGATCCCATCTTTGGAGTGAGTATTTCGTACATAAAGGCGTTAAATTATCATGCACGAAGTATCACCTGCTCAATCTTATTTTTTGTACAAATTATCACCAGGCCATTCTTTTGTTTAGTCAGTGTCACCAACTAAATGCCATAAATTGCTGAAAAGGAATTTATTGCACATTACAATCGGTTAATAATCAAAATATGACTCAATTTCAATTTGATAACTGCGTTTTTAACAAATTTTCTATTAATAATTATCGTATTTTTCCAGAAGAAAGGTTATTTGTTAATGTTAAAAATAGACTGAGATTTACTGCAAGTTATAAGGTGGTTTTCTGTTATAACAAGACATGATCGAAATATATATAATGTTATACAGTTGATTTAATGATATTATGAAATCAAGAGGAGTTTTTTTCAAGGTGTGAGAAAATGTAATACTCTTAAAAATTGATGATGTCACTATTGCTGAGTTGCTTCATGCAAATAATGAAGTAAGTAGAAGTAATAATTATGGTATTAGTAGTTTGAATGAAATATGACTCAATTTCAATTTGATAACTGCGTTTTTAACAAATTTTCTTTTAATAATTATCGTATTTTTCCAGAACAAAGGTTATTTGTTAGTGTTAAAAATAGACTGAGATTTACTGCAAGTTATAAGGTGGTTTTCTGTTATAACAAGACATGATCGAAATATATATAATGTTATACAGTTGATTTAATGATATTATGAAATCAAGAGGAGTTTTTTTCAAGGTGTGAGAAAATTTAATACCCTTAAAAATTGATGATGTCACTATTGCTGAGTTGCTTCATGCAAATAATGAAGTAGAAGTAATAATTATGGGATTAGTAGTTTGAATGGTTTACGTTAAACAAGACAACGAACGACATCTTTCCCATGTGTTTAAAAGCCCAGTATGTGACGACTTTTGTCCCTTTTTTCCTATTTCGAACATTATAGTATACTATAGTTGCGGTAACGAACGAATGCAGAACAGAATTCAAATATCCAACAATGTCATAGTCACGTATTTTCTAGCTAATCAGGTGTAGTCTGTTTCAGAGTGCCTGTGAGGGCACTTGCCTACTGTTTAATAATGAAATTAAATAATTCCGAGCAATAAGTTATTTTCATTGCGCGATAGTAAGGTCGTTAAGAGTTCCGGCGATGGCAGAAACAAGAAAACGCTGCATTATTTACAGTCAAGCCAGAGAGATTGTGCATATGTGTACAAATACTTCCTGAGAAAGATAGGAAACAGTTGCAACGCAGCACTTCCCCTCTTACCCCTACCTGCGCGTTATATGTAATTTGCCGCCTCGTTCCTGACGGCTACTCTAGCTAAAATACCCGGCGTTGCCCGTGGTTTGATAATTTTATACTACTACTTTTATACTTTGGATATTATAAAGAAACCAAATAAACAAAATAAATAAATTCAAACGCCGGGAAAACACTTTGCAAAGTCACTATTGAAGAACCCCAGTAGAGAAAACCGTGTGAATGTAATATCTGTCATTTCTATTTCAGACATAGAGAACTGTATGGATTGTGTGTTGAAGGACGAGTAGGGAAGGATACATAAATGTATTAAGTTCAAGAAAAGCGAGTAGAGAAAACCATGTGAACGTTATGTTGTATAGTAAAATTGATAGCACACAAAACCTTCTCCATGAAAATACACACTAAATTTCGCGGTGATCGGTCAAGCGGTTTAGGAGCGCATAGAGGACAAACATACAAACATTCATTGTTATAACGGTATAAAGTTTGAATTGACTTTTGAACAACCCTGTACCTATATTAAAAGATGATATGATCAACATACTATGCAGTTTGCAACAGCAGAAACGTCTAAGGAAGGAATGAATGAATGAATGAAGAAGAATGAAGAAGAAGAAGAAAAAGAAGAAGAAGAAGAAGAAGAAGAAGAAGAAGAAGAAGAAAAGAAGAAGAATTATACTAGTAGAAATAGTCCCTCTCCGGGCCACACAGTTCTCGGTGGCTTTATAAGAAGTCATTCTTAGATGCTGGTTTAAAGTTTGAACTTCCTGCAGTCATTTTAACCTTACTCTAGAGGTTATGTATGTAGCATAGACAAATTTCCTGATTGAGTGCACTTTAAGGAGCAGAACCACTCACAAATCAAACTCAAAACAAAGACTGCTATTCAGAGTGGCACGAGTTATGGGGATTTCCAGTAGCAACAGACAGAATGACAAATTGTGGGCGGATGTATTTGTCTTCGTCAAGAAGCCAGCAGCTTCTTGTTGTTTTCGTAATTAAAAATACAGTTTGCGCAGCCTCGTGGTACTTCTCGGAACCTCCGCGTAAAAACTTGGTTCACAATCCAACTAAGCGTACATTTAATAAAGTTGTTTACGTTAAGTATGTAGCTGTGAAATGTTGATTTCAGACAACAAGAATTCGTGGTAATGTTATTTAGGAGCATTTGCATTCTTAATGGGCATATAATTTGCTAAGAAACCAAATTAGTGATCAAAAGTATCTACAAAAACAATAAAACACCCTTATGTTTACGTGCCAAACACATATTTCTTGTAAATTTCCAGAGAATCACAAGACTGGCTCTCCATTATTTTTAACTCATACCAGCTAAATCACCTGCACTTAACTCGTTATTCCATGAACTATTTTGCTATACATGCCACTGTTCGTCTAATTCCTAAACTAGTTTAGCTATCCCTGTTACAGCAGTTACCCTGTTCTTAAAGAAAATGACTCGAATAGGCATGATTGACAAAATGGGCTGGCCACTCATTCAAAACAGAACGTCGTGAGATGTGGTTATAGTAAAGGATGGGGAGGACCTACGTTAAACAAACAGTGCCGCATGGAAGATAACGGGGTTACATTATACTAAAATCGCATAGATTTGGTTTTTAAAAGCAAAGAAATGCAGTAATTCTGAAATAAATTGATACATTTGTGATATAAATAGCTGTCAATATCTTTATTTTATTATTAAATGCCAAGTTAATATGAAAACCACAAAAAACAATGTTACAGTATTCTAGAATTTTGACTGCATTAGATATACGTCTTGTAGAAAATATAATTCGTACCTGTGCGTAAAGAATGGGAAAAACTGCGGAATGTTTAATAAAGCAGTTTTACATACATCGGAAAATCCCATTATAAAAAAGTGCTTCATGATAAGAAATTTCACAGAGCACTTTGCGCCCGTTTAGTTAGCCAAACTTAACCAATGATAAGGTATCAACGGTGAACGGTTTAAGGTGCGTGTTATGAGCTACATTGTCTATTTGTACAATGTTAATTTTTGGCTCCTTGGACCTAAGAGATTAGGAGTAAGAGGAGGTTTTGACATTGGAGTGCTACGACTATTGCCTCTAGAGCGACGCAAGGATAGCTTGTAAACCTCCAGGATGCGGGGACTATATTCGTACCCTACCGTTAGCAGCGATAAACTTTGTTGAAAATATCTATGATATGCTGAAGTGAAGTTGGGGCGCGACCCTTCTTGGATCTATACAAAGCTTTCGATATGGTGAATTATGATATACTACTAAATAAACTGCATAAATATGGTGTAACAGAGGTGGCCTTCAATTGGTTTCAGTCGTACCTTGAAATGAGAGAGCAGATAGTTGAGATTTATTTCACAGAAAGAGGCAAAGATGAAATCAATAAGGAGCTATCTCAAGAAAGACCAGTAGTATCGAGACTCCCACAAGGATCTATTCTAGGTCCCCTGCTATTCTTACTGTATATAAATCATCTGCCATTGTGTCTCAACAATTTGGATGCTAAAATCACACTTTTTGCAGATGATACAAATATTTTCATTGCAGGAAGAGATGACGACAGACTTAAGCAAAATGTAACGTCAACTGTAGTAAAAGTATTATACTCGTTTAAAGACAACAGGTTACTTGTAAACAAAGAGGAAACTATAGCACTCAATTTCCAGCACAAGGCTTGTAAAAAGTGGGAAATCCTTGTATCAGAATTGCTTCCAAGTTGGTAAATTTTGAACATGAAACTAAATTTCTAGGCTTACGTGTAGACAAAAACTTAAGTTGGGACAAGCATATTGAAAAGTTAGCAGAGAAGCTGAGCCGAGCTTGTTTTGTTGTACATCAGCTGAGGCCTCCGGTAACATTCACAGTACTCAGAACCTGCTACTTTGCTTTCTTTCATTTGCTACTACCATACAGACTAACACTGTGGAGAAATAGTACAAACAGCAACACAATATCTAAGCTACAAAACACTACATTAAGAATTATGCTTGGCATTCCAAGAACAGAAAGCTGCAGAAATCATTTCAGCAATCTGAATATTTTGACTCTACCAAGTTTATACATGAAACAATTATTAACTTATATGAAGACTAATATATACTGCAAATTATATCTCAAATGCTGAAATACACACGTAATAGACACAAATTACACACCTATATTCATAAAACTGAACTGCCAGAGACCTCTGTCAACAACTTGCCAAGTCAGCTAAAAGACATACCTTCTATAAACAAGTTCAAGGCAGAAATACACAAATTCTTTAAGAAAAATCAGTTTTATTTAGTAAATTAATATTTATAATATAATTCAGGAAAAGTGTAAATACGTATTCTTCTTAATATTTTCATGTGACCTGACAATGCAACCGGCGAGAATACTTAAACAGTAATACTAGTTGTCAGTGTCTGCATAAATATTCTGTTTAACCGAGTTCTGACATATGATTGTATATTGTTCCCAATTAAAATAATAATTTGTAATCTTTGTATTGTAAATACTATCTTATACTCTTAAATGCTGACCTGTCATGGCATGTAACACGTCCTCTGATTGGTAATCAGAGGATATGGTCGGTGAATTTATTTTGATAATTCTCCCGGTCAGGTCGGTGAGACCCGTAAACCAACGGCAGGTGTGGTCCTCCAGACATTCTGGGGGTTGTGAGAGAGCGATGTGACCGCCAAAACGTAAACATATGGTGCTCTCTAAAAAGCGGTTACATTTACTGCTAAGTCTCTTCAATATTTATGTAGTGAAAAATATTGGAGAGCAAGAGGATTAATGACTTCATTGTCAGAAATGCAGCATTAGCTAACAACAACTCTTAAATATGTTGACGATGGCCATATTTCTGTAAGAAATTCTATGGCTAATAAACTGAATATGAACATGAATAACTCGTAAAGCGTAAGAGACAGGTAAAATTTTACTATAAAAAATATAGATCTTACTAAAACATAATCTCTCTCTCACTCTTTTTTTTTTTTTTTTTTTTTTTTTTTTTTTTTTTTTTTTGTAAAGTGAATCACTTCGGAGATATTCCTTGTTATTTGTGTCAGTTTAAGAAAACTTAAATCTTACGTCAAATGCAACATTGTTGTTCATTTTTATATGCTACCCGTGCAAAGAGAACGAGATCTCAAAACTTTAAAAGAGTTGACTATCGCTCAAAGCCTACTCTATTGTAATATTTCCCTTGCACATACAAGGAAATAAGCAATAATTTTTGTAAATATTTATCTCAACTCACACGAAGAAGATATAAGAATAAGAGTTTATAAGTACAAGAGTAGAGGAAGTCATGTGAGTGCAACGCATAAGATTTTTTCATGTGTTTGTTATGCCCCGGTGCATACAACAATGATAGTTTCACCTTCAACAGAGAAATTATTAATTTTTCATACACATTCTTTCATTCCTGTGGCAATAAGTTATTCGTGACATAGTACGGTTTTGTGGAAACTTTTGGCGGTGTAAATTGCACATCACTTTCATTCATGTGCGACATTTTCAGTTGTTCTAAACTCGAACTAGTTCTTATTCGATTGAACATACGAGAGTCTACAGTTTCACTTTCAGCTGCGTGGAAATATGCGGGGGCTACCAAGTATGGATGGCTACATGGGTCTTGTCATTATGAACAGGTGTATCTTTGATTGGTGGATAGGAGTATCGTTATGAAGAGGTGGATATAATGATGTCTATTACAGTGACGTATTGACATGGTTGAGCATAAAACGTCTAAATTTCAGATTTACTGGGAAGTAGTTAAAGCTAATGTTTGTGATATTCTCGGCACACTGCAGGAGGGAAATACTATGATGTCGCAGCAACCGATATAGTGCAGTCCAGTACATTAAGGTGTCTATTCAATCTCTTCGACGAATCGAGCGGGATGGCTTAGGTGTTAGATTGTGAGACTGTATTTGGAAGGTTTTGTTTTCCATTCTGGTGACCGAACTTCCTGACCAATGCATTTTTTCGGAATTTTCCCTAGTCGCTAGGCGATTGCTACGAAATATAATTACATCCCCGAATTTCTTAAACATTCATTAACCCTTTACTTCTCATTTCATTTCACTGTTTGTCTTGCCTATTTCAGGTTTCTATTCGCGTTTCCGCGTGTTTGGCAACGAAATTGCTTTCTGTAAATCCTCATCCTCCGAATAGGCGTAGGTCTCTGGCTACCGGCCATACGGATTACAGATTATAAATTGTCGTAACACAACCCATGCAAACATGAGGGCACGTAATGTTTAATTAGCATTTCTTCGTTTCTTATTAATGTCATTGTTGTATTTTATTATTATTATTATTATTATTATTATTATTATTATTATTATTATTATTATTATTATTATTATTATTATTATTATTATTATTATTATTATTATTATTATTATTATTATTATTATTATTTTAATTATTGTTATTATTGCTATTGTTATTACGATATTGTTATGAAAAAGATAATACTAAAACTTATTAAAATAAAACTAATATTTAATGGGGACACTAATCATTATGATAATAATAACAAAGGTAATAATAATAATAATAATAATAATAATAATAATAATAATAATAATAATAATAATAATAATAATAATAATAATAATAATAATAATAATAATAATAATAATAATAATAATAATAATAATAATAATAATAATAATAATAACTAAAAATAATAATAAAATGCAACAGTGACATTAATAAAAACAAAGAAATGCCAATGAAACATTACATACCCTTATGTTTGCATGGATTTTGTTAGGCTAGTTACAATCTGTAATGTTAGACAATAGCAGTATATACAGAAATGAGTTTGTTCCCTGGAAAATAAAGACTTGTGAGTGAAGTGGAAAATATTCTAAGACTGTTCCTCTTTATCATCTCGTGCTGTACACGCTAATAGAAGCTTGGTAATCTTTGTTCGTCTTCTCTTAGAGGCAGGACAAGTTCACTCACGCCACTGGCGCCCGCTTCATAGGAATTGCGCTGTTGAGTTCTGCAACTCCTTTAGCGTACGAAGGGTAATCTACTTACTCCAATTCCGGATTAAGTGGCTACCTGGTATACAGCTAATCTGCCAACACTCAAGTATTGCTATTGCTGCCTGATACTCCAACAACTGTCTTCTTCAAGTGGATAATGCACTCTAACAAGCTCACCGGACAAAAAGTTAGTCACCCTCTGTAGAAATCAGTGATGAATCTTTACGACTCGACAGATGGTTCTATGGTCGAGTCATGTGGTTAACTGCTCGCTACATGATCAGAGAGGCATAGCAAGCTGTGAGACTTGGTGTGTACAGGGTGAGATTAAAGCCGGAGGTGGGTCCGTAGGTAGGTTGGGCCCGCTCCTTGAGGTAACCAATAGGATGAACCAGCATGTGTATTTGAATATCTGGATGAGCCGGCAATATCTCTATGGTGATACTGCTGTTGCCTTCCCTATATTTCAAGATGACAACCGCAGGGCTCATCGGTTCAGCTGCAGTGTTGGACTGGTTGGAGAAAGACATACACACCTTACCACATCTCGATTGGCCTGCAAACTCAATTAACTCGAACCCAATCGAAAAGTTGTGGGTTATATTGGAACAGCGGAGAAACGCCGAAATCAGCATCCCCACAGTTCGGTGAATTTGCTCAAGAAATTCATACGTGAGTGGTGTCAGCTGGATGTGCCATGTTTACAGAAGCTTGTGGACTCACTTCCTAACCGAACCCAGGCAGTTATCAGGTCCAGAGATGGTATTATGTGATATTAATGTTGAGTTGACCAGGGGTGACTAATTGTTTGTCCGCTGACCATATGTCGCCAATAATGTGGTACGCACATGCGCAATGCGCACTTAAGCTCAAGCTACTTCACACTGCTGCATTTAAAGACGCAGCCCGACGACATTGGAGCGGTCGACTCTGAGCGCGGCAGACAAAATGTTTGCAGTCAGCTTATTTGCGAGAAGTTCGAGAAAAAGTATGTACTTTCCAGAGAATTCGCTTAGCATATAAAAGCGAGAGAACCCGGACAGTGGGCCACTTTTTATTCATTCAGAGGATCTCAAAACATATTTTTGGTGGAATCTCGATATCGAATTTTTGCGTGGAATACAATGCATCCCCTACTCACTATACGTACTAGAGAAAATAAAAAGGAACAAGTCTTATCTTAAGGTTCTATTACATGTTTAAATAATTCTACATAGTAACAGTAATTTTCTACTTTAGAAGTAAACCATTTATTTCCAGTCCTTCTTTCATTTTTCTGAATTGTTTCTCCTTACAGTAAATAAGGAAGTGTGTTACTTTACTGTAAGTAGCAGGATGAACAAGGAAATCGCTAAAGTGTTCATAGTTGCAGTGCTAGCGGAAGCTTTAAGACTGCTACGGAATTTTACTCTGGGGAAACATTTATTCGAATTTTCTTCTCCTTTTGCTAGTTTCACGGGAAATGCCGCTGGTGGCAACAGAAGGAAAAACGCTCTTTTCCATGCAATTAGCGTCGACACTTCACAATGGTGTCGCTAGCTTCCCGGCCACAAACAACAGACTGATGAATTATGTATATAAACTGTATTCCTTCCATCTGAGGTTTTAAATTTTTTACTGAGCGAATTTTGTTTATTCATTCACCGGTGATGAGAAAGTGGGCGTATTTTTAGGGGAGAGACCTTAGAGGGAAGGGCATCCGTCTGAAGTGACATTAAGGGTGCCTGGGTCGCAATAAGAAAGAAATGTTGTCTGTAAATCGATATGCAGGATATTTCAAAAGTCACTGCAGACACATCACAAATATTGAAAAAATACGTAGAATGTTTGTTCTCTCATATAAGCCTTTATTTGGGCTGGACTTGAAAATATATAAGAAAAATATTTCATTGGAAATGTGTAATGGTAAGGCGAAACCAATCATGAAGGAATCACTAGATAGAAAAAAAAACCTACTAAAGAAAAACTTGAAGTGTTGCGCTCAGATAACTTTCTCTACTCTTGTATTAACTATTCTTACACACTCTTATTCCTATATCTTCTTCACGTTAGCCGAGATAAACATTTATACAAATTATCTTACTGCTGATGTTCTTATAGATACAAAGGGAATATGGGAATACAGCAGGCTTTGAGTAACAGTCAATCTTTTAAAGCTTTGAAATTCCATTCTCTTTGCAAGGCCAAACAGATAAAAATGTGAATAACGACCTTACATTTGAGAAAGGATTAAGTACTGTAATACTCACAAATGAAAAATAATATCTCCATGTTGCAGATAATAGTAAACCAGGAACGAAAGACAATTAAGTCATTGAACACAGAAAATATTTTTAAAATTACTGCAAATAAAACTGTATTTTAGATGTATATTTATACAAACTTATGATAAATTGTTGAGCTTTGCCAGACTTTTGTTGCAGTATGCATTCGCTCTAGTTCCATCTAAACCTTTCAGCTGATAAACTCAAAAGTAATTTAAAATAAAGTAATTCTGAAATGAACATTAATTTGACAGCTGGAGAATAGGAAAATGTTTTTAATTTCGTAATTTCTGCTTAGTTATCAGCTTAAAAAATCAATTTTATTATAATTGCTATTAAATGATTATGTAGACTTCCAAGGCATTTTATCTATTATTTCTCTCTTGGTTTCCGGTAGTTCAGGCCGGGTTTTGTTGGCTTTTTAGGAAAGTTAAAAAAATTAAAAATTATGCCGACGTTTCACCAAAAACTATGTACGGCTTTCAATGGATGACTGCAAACACTCATCCAATTAGTCATTGCCTACTCTGACTGGTCTCGCTGTCCCGTCCCACTCGCAATCCTATTGGCTCCTTCTCCTCCAATAGGAAGTCGTCCTGGTAATAGGGTCTTCCATATGATGTTGACTGTTTTGCCCGTGTCACGGTTCAGACTGCTCTTTTTAAAAATATTTCTACGATTTACCTCACTATTCATTGAGAGAAATTGTCACAGGTTGCAAAAATTTTTAAATTGTCAAAGTCAATGTGGTGTTTCCTTCATGTTCCGCGATGGCAGATTTTTCTGGTAGAGAGAGGCTTCATGTATCTTATGCTCATTTTTCCTTGTATTCAAAGAGCTGCCTGTTTGACCTACATACGTTTCATCACAATCACAGGTAATTTTATAAACATGCGGATTATTTTGTAAAGGGTTCTTATCTTTGACACATCAATTAAAAAACTACGTTATTTTATAAGACCAGTCAAAGATAAAGAACGCGAAGTATTCAATCGATGTTTTTATTTTTTATTTATTTTCTCTTTTGAGTCACGCGTTTAAAAACAGACACATGGAAAACAAACGGAAACGCACTTTTTTTTGTCGATAAAAGTTTTTTCTTTTCTGGAGGGTTCATGCAACCTGAAAACCTCCATCTCTGGTGAATTCTCGATATTTGATTTTTGGGTAGAATGAAATAGGCAAGTAGTAATAGTGAAAGTAGAAAATATAAAGTTCCAAAAATTACTGTAGAGAGGAAAATGTACTGTTTATGTCCTAATCCGCGTGCGACTTTGAGAAAAGATACTTTTCCATGTTAATGCTTCGAGAGCCATAATGAATAGCCGACGGTTAGTCATAACTTGTGTTCACAGAAAACCTGATTTACGAAAGTGTACATAATATTTGGGTCAAGTAAGTTGATATTCTAATGCAGGCTGTACCACTGCAGGAAGCTGTTCCCCTCTCTGTGCTGTGCAGATCTAGATTATGATGGACGTAGTAGCTACAACAAAGAGTTCACCTTTAAGGGAAATCCCTTCACCACATCCACATCCGGAAGTGACGATTTCTCGCTTCCTTCCTGTTTGGCAAACCTTTAATCACAATCCCGCTAGCTAGGTCATTTGAAAAGAATTGGTGAGATAATTGGCTCATTGCCGGCCGCTAAACTCCAGCATCTGCTCTTTTGTCTGGGGTCTATAGTCCTCCTTCATTTAAACAATATGCTGTGCCCTGGACTGAATTTTCCCTCACGCTCAACACCATACCATAGCGTTTATCTTTGTTTTCCGGTTTTCTCCTTATTCCTGTCCCACCACTTGAGCAATATCAGAATAGTTTACACTCTTTGAACGTTACTATAAAACAGTTTATTGGAATACACCAAAAACCAACTGTGACATTTTCTCCCCATTATGGCGTGGTCTTGGTGATATTCCATCTGTTAGGTTGAATTGGTACCGCCAACTGTTCGTCGAATATAACCATGTTAAAGCTACAGCCATAGTTGGTGTTATGTACCCTTTGTGTTGCCACAGAAGCCCTTGTTTTTAACCCCTTTGAACAAAGGCAACTGTTGAACAAATTTTAATAATATGTTACTGCAATTTGAGCCAAACGCTATTTGGAACTATTATTTATTATTTTAATAAGCATCATTAGGGTGAAGTCTTAGCGCGGTCCAGCATCAGTCGGAGGGCTATAAGATTCTATTAATGTTGTCGTTGTTCTTGGTTTGGTTTAAGGGCACTCAACTTCGAGGTCATCAGCACCCTTAAAAGATACATGGTAATAGCCAGATATAAATTTTGCTCAAAAATAAAAATACTAGCAACAAGAAAAATATACACAAAAAGTAAAAAACACTTATTACTGTTATCACAGGCGTAGTACGGATGTATTATATTTATGAAAGAATCAATATTATTTTCATGAATGTCTTAAACAATGTATTAACACTCAGAAATCTTCAGCCTTCTCATGAAATACTTTCACAATTTTCTCGCTAAACATGGCGGACTTCGACGCTAAAGAACAAGATGGCTAGGGACAGTCAACAATTGTGAAAAGTCAATATTCTTTTCTAAACTCGCTGCACTTGATTGATCCCAGTTAACATCACTGACGATATCGTTGCTTTTTATGAGGATCACAAAAATTCAAAATTAATTACTTTACGATGTATAATTAGTATTTGTTGTCATGATATGAATCAGAACTATTTCTTCCTCCTTCGTTGTATCAGACAAGAACAAAAGAAGTCAGCGTACGCTGCCTATATTTTAACATACTTATTTCAGGGGGCTTTCTGTTGCATCTATATTTACATTTTGATTTGTTTCAGAGGGCTTATATAAAATACTACCTCACTGTTTAGACACCGTATTAATCAATCAATTAATCAATTATTTTGATTAAAGTGTTATATGTTTAAGAGTGAGTGAGTGAGTAGGGTTTAAGGGCCCGTCGACAGCTAGGTCATTAGAGCCCCCATATATATATATATATATATATATATCTGTGTGTGTGTGTGTGTGTGTGTGTGTGTGTGTGTGTGTGTGTTTAACATTGTTTAAGAAATATTTGCGGCAAATGAAACGTATATTTTGAATTTTCTGGCTATAGCCTATGCAGTCCTGTTTATTCTTGACAACTTTTGCATAACTAGTAAATCGTAAGACATAGACCGAATCTTACTACACAAAACTGTAGAGCTTGCTAAAATATACAATTTATGCCTAAATAATTTTTTGTAGAGTGAACCATTTCGGAGATATGCCTTGTTATTTGTGTAAGTTTTGGATAACTTATACTTCTGTCAAATGGAACATCGTTATTCATTTTTTATATGTTAACCGTGCAAAGAGACCGTGCTTTAAACGATTAGAGTATCGCTCAAAGCCTACCGTATTCCTATATTCCCCTTGTGCCTATAAGGAAATAATAAGATAATTTTACAAATGTTTACCTCAACTAACACGAAGAAGATATAGGAATAAGTGTTTGTAAGAATAGTTAGTAAAAGAGTAGAGAAAGTATTGTGAATGGAACAAATCACATTCTTTCTTTTATAATTGTGCTGTCTATACATATACACACACGCACACACGCTCGCGCGCACACACACACACACACACACACACACACACACACACACACACACACACACACCAGAGACGAACATTTTTTTTTAAATGCTAATTTTTATTCAGAGAGTCTCAAAAGATGTATTTGCTATGAATTGTCAGTTTTAATCTTTTTAGTAGAATGCAATAGTTCCTTTGTTTACTATAGGTGCGTGGCAGACAAAGTAGTAAACGCCTTGTTAGTTATTTTCAAGTAGACTGAGTGTAGTGAAGGAAAGTTAAATGTTTAACGTTCCTCCTTCCACAAATGATAGCTCATTTACCCCAGCACCACATTTTCCGCAAGTGTCAGAATCCTGGAGATGCATTAGATATCAATTAAGAGGTTTCACTCACAAATGTCAAGCTCTGCAGCTGTTGTGACAAGGAGGGATTTTGGTGCAGACGTGCCCCGATTTACAAATACCCCCAGAGGGCCATTTTTTGAGGAACGAGACACTTTGTGTTGCAAACAGATAGAACAAAAGCTTTGAGAGACAGGGAAAATAACATGTTTAACACACGGGAATGACTTCATTTTAAAAAACACATGTCAAGTAGGAAATAGTTCCACAAGCACTACGTTTCCATGGGGAATTGAAATCGATTGGAGTTCTCAGTCCGGATTGAATACTGAATGGAAACGCGGATTGAGATCGAACTGAATCCTTAGATCCGATGCTCTTAGAAGTGGAATCGGGTCAAAATGTCGTTGATGGAAATACCTAACGCATTCAAATCGATTTGAATCCTTCAAAGATGCTAACTTCTAAATCACTGTACGGTGTAACCAAGCCACTTTTACTATTTCTGTAATATCGCAATATAGTGTTCTAAAAACATTCACTTACTTCAAAACCTACCTAAAATACATATTTTACAGGTTCGCCAACATAAACCAAGACAGCAACATAAAACGTCTATGGTTGAGCGTTGTGTATCTCATTCCGGATTCAATTCAACATGGAAACGCGGATCGTATTGAGAATTGGATTGGACTCAAATCGATTCGAATTCCACACAGAAATGTAGTGTATGTAAAGCATTGCTGCTACATGCAGATTTTTCCAAATGGCGTTGTAGGCACTGGACAAGTCCTAAAATGTTTTCCACTTAAGTTTGATTCCAATCAGTATTCCTATTTTACTTGCAGTATTTTGGGGGTTAAATGGTTATTAATATTTGATCTACGTAATTTTAAAAGTAATGTCGGGCTTGCCACGTACCTCACTCGGTAGAGCCCTTACCTGCTGTGTCAGGGTTCTATTCCTGGCTGGGGATTGAGAACTTTTCTCTAGGCAAGATTATTCCTTATGGCCTCTAGAGTCTGGAAGTGTGAATAAGAGTGTGAATTTAATGTACAGAAATTCCAAAGACAATGCAGCCCTCCTACGAGTACATTTTAGTTTTAAACTCTATATTACCTATTAGTTCTACATTTTCATATATACCTACAAAGTTCTATTTTTAAGGATACTTAAGTGTTTAAAGTAAATAAAAATAACTAGCTTAATGTCTTTGAATAAAACACACTAGTTTGGCAAAAAGCTTCTCTTGTTTTAAAATTGTATCGTCTATTTTTTGTTATAAAAGCACGAACTGCAACAATCATGCATTAAATAAGAAAAAAGACAAAAAGCCTGTTTCTTTTTTAGAAAAGAAACCCCTTTGTAGAAATTTAGTTGTAAAATATACTAGTTTAAAATGACAACACATAAGCTAAACTTTCGAAGCTATAATGTTTGGGAGGAACTGAAAAAAGAGGGGGTGACATTAAAATTATCTGCTCATCTTTCGTTTCTTGATACGTTAAATATTTTTTCCAAAATTAAACCTCTATGACTGCAGGATAAGCCTATAGTAACGATTTGTAAGTTGAAACCAACCCGTTTACGCTCTCTACTTTGGTTTGGATAAGGAAGTTTGACTTGTCTTTTCGTTTTGGGTGACTTTTAGGTTTTTCAGCTTTGTTTTGTGATATTTTAACCTTTTCCCCTTTTGACTTTTACTGTTTTAACAATTTAAGTTTCTGTTTTTAGATTTTAATACTTGGCTTAGGGCCCAAAAGACCTCGCTCTTGACTCACTCAGTCACTCTTTCTCATGTTTCAGGTGTACTTCTGTCTTTCATGGCGTAGGATGGTGCCGGACTGATAACGCGGATGCTTGCTCAAGGAATGATTAGACATTAAAAGTCTAATAATTATGGTAGACGAGTTGTTCATTGTCCTCTCTGGGCATTGGGGTGGGTCTTCGATCCTGCTACTACGAGGGACTTCTGCGCGTCTCTCTGTCCTTTCTGTCTACAGGTATGTAGCCTCCTGCAGTTTGTTTACCTCACATTTTCCTTCTATTACAGAAACTATTACATTTCATCGAAAAATTTAATTCCATTGTTTCACTGGAAAACCCCATTATAATCTCCCAGAAACCGAACCGTTGAAAAACATTTTATAATAATAGGTCCGGGTGTGTGTGTGCATATCTGTCTGTTAACAGCATACGAAAAGTAGTTTAAACATCACGTTAAGAGATTCGCAGGAATTGAAAACGATGATCTTATATAAAAACTCACACCCAACTACGCTTTAAGTGCAAGAGTTTCTATGTATTTTTCAAAATACTTGAAACGTTCAAAATACCATTTGGTTAAACTATTTGAAAGACGAAAGAAAAGTATATCTTGAACTTGGAAATAGCCAGGAAAGTCCCCTCCTCTCTCAACTACTATTGTATCATTGGTAAATCGAAACAGATTAATAAATCTTAAAAAACGTAAATATCGTTATAGTATACGATTTATATCAAATAATCTTTGTGGCTTTAACAATTTCCCAGATTTTCTTTGTATTGGTTTGGATTTTCAAATACTTATTCTTTAGTTTAAGTAAACAAGGTATTCGATAATTTTTCCTTTCTCTACTGGTAAGTAGGGGAAGTATTGCATTCCAACCAAAAATTCGATGTCGAGATTTCACCGGAAATATGTGTTTTGAGACCCCCTGAATCCCCAAAAAGAATTTTTAGAAAAAGTTCCCTGTGTGTGTGTGTGTGTGTGTGTGTGTGTGTGTGTGTGTGTGTGTATGTGTGTGTGTGTGTGTGTGTGTGTGTGTGTGTGTGTGTGTCAGTCTGTGTGTCAGCCTGTGTGTCAGTCTGTGTGTCAGCCTGTGGACAACATAACTCAAAAATGAAATTCATCTCATGATTTGTTCCAATATGTAAGTTTTCTTACCTATGCACTCCAAAGGCCCGCGGAAAAAAATGCCTGTATTGTAAAATTCAATTATAAAGCTCTAAACTTATGTAAGTATGCATGAATGGTCAGAAATAAAAGTTTTCTAATGTTATTCAAATGTTAAGCAACTTTATTTAGTTAGCAATTACCTAGCTTAAATTGACTTTCTTACGTGTCTTGAATAACAGATAAAGAAAACGCGAAATTAGTATAACAGCGTTTAAAATAGTAATGATGTTCAATCAAACTATAGTATTATAACAATTTGACAAGAATTTAACGATCTCTTTGACGGCCACCATTTAGAGATACTTTGAACAGAATGTACCAGCTTTCATGTGTGACACATCATGGGCCACATATAAAATATTGTGACTTTGGGTGTGTTGTAAAGTAAAGAAGACAGATGTAGTCGAGATAAAGAAACACTTTTATTTCCGTAAACAGTAACTTTGTACACTCGTTGCAACAACAAGAAAGTCTTTTCCGATTCTCCAACAGCACGGCTCCGAACTCGCAACACAAAGAACTAACTCTTCTCCGTCGGCTTCACATACGTCTGTCCGTCTCCGTCGGCACGACTACTCAACGCTTCACATACGTCTGACTGCCCCTTCTGTCGCACTTTACCGCTATTTATATCTCCCAGGCACTATTCTGGAAAGTTCAGTTATTGCGGTGAAATACAAAGTAGAAGATTCCAGGAGCCTCTATCCTTTTCTCTCTTTCGGCAAGTGCCCCAACAATGCGGTCATTCTCTGTCTCTTTCCTTCGGCTCCTTTGCAGTAGTGCCGACAATAATGCGATGGGTGACACTGCTGTTGTCGGCAATTAGATGCGGCGGGCGCGGTGACAATATCTTCTTAAATGAACTCTTTGAACTCTGAAAATCTTCTTCATACATTTCGTTTTTTAGCTCTTAGATGTTGAACAGTTCAAACAAAGGAATATCACCAAAGTTACCTATTTCCCAGAAACAGTTATTGGTAATAAATTCTGTGTTTAAGAGAGACCTACATTTTTTATGCAGTAAGTTTTTATCTACCTCTTTATGATTTACCAAAATTATATAAACTTCTATCACAGTGAAGACTTATTGGATTATTGTACTAAATTGAAGATATACATTTTATTTGTCCTATAGTAATAGTAATAATAATAATAATAATAATAATAATAATAATAATAATAATAATAATAATAATAATAATAATAATAATAATAACAACAACAACAATCCCTAGGGCACTTCCCTTATACAGAGGGTACTCTCGTTACCCGGCTCCTGTGTCCTCCAGTCACAGTCAAGACCACGGAGAAGTGTAACATGGAGGTGGCGGGGGTCAGTGGGCCGATTTCCCCGATCGTAAATATCCTAGTTGTCGGAGATGGAACCCGGATCCCCCGCATCAGAGGCAGGCGCGCTACCACTGCGGGGGGATTTTCATTAATATGGTTCAACTATTCTTCGGAAAATAAAAAATTTCCTTGTAAACAGTAGCTCTCTAAAGCTGGAAGGACTATCTTGAGACTGTGTGATATAATAATAGAGTTTCCTAGAAGAGAAACAATACAATTAAAATGATGTGGATACTTAATGAAGATGAGTGAAGAAAGCTTAGCCAACTTAACATGTGATTGCATTCCAGCAAGAACGAAAAGAACAAAACCACTGACAACATGGAAAAGCAGCATTTTGGAACCGATGGAGAAAAGACTATTGAGGGGACATCGCTTATAAGGAAAACGCTGTGACAGGAATTTATAAATGACTGAATTGTTATTTGCCTATCACAAGTTGTGAATAGCATTATACACTGACATATAAGGGAAAAAAAAAAAAAAAAAAAAAAAAAAATCGCATGTGTTGCACTCACATGACTTTCTCTACTCTTGTACTAACCATTCTTACAAACTCTTATCCCAGTAACTTCATGTCAGTCGAGATGAATATTTGCAGACATTTCTTGTTGCTGATCTTCTTGTAGATGTAAGGGGAAGATGGAAATTGAGTAGGCTTTGAGCGATAGTCAAACTTTTGAAAGGTTTAAAATTCCGTTCTTTTTTGCGCGGCCGAGAGATACAAAAGTGAATAGCGACCTTCCATTTCAGAAGAGTTTAAGTATAACAAAACTCACACAAGTAACAAGGAATATCTTCGGAATACACAAAAAATGCATTTAGACATAACGTGTCTGTGTTAGCGAGATCTGCATTTTTTGTGTAGTAAGATTTGGTCTATCTCTTACGGTTTACGTAATGCAAACGTCATCATGAGTAAATAGGACTGCATAGGCTATAACCAGAAAATTCAAAACAAACATTTCATTCGCCATAAAACATCTTAAACATTTGGCATTTTAATCGAAATGTTTAGAGCCACCCGAAAAATTTTCTATGTAAAGGGCAGTTTAGGGTAGAGGAATTTTCTTCAAAATCTTGGGATCGCATTCTTGAAAGATATTAAACTTAAATACCAACTTTGAGTTAAAAAGGACTTTTCGCTTCTGAGTTATGCTGTCTACAGACTGACAGACAGACACACATACATACATACATCGACATTTTTGTAAAAAACCTTATTTTGTTTCAGGGGCCTGAAAACATATATTTCCGGTGAAATTCCGACATTGAAATTTTTGGTGGGATACAATACTTTCCCAACGTACTATACGTAGTAGAGAACATTAGTGTGCATGTGATATATCAGATTTTTTATATTACACTTCTACTAAGAGTATTGATACATATGTGAAACTTCCATGGCTCTTGGAACTGTACAACTGAATTCTGTTCCATGTGCCCTAATAAGTACACCATAGCTTATATCACAATGAATAGTCCGTGTAAGAGTTAAGTATTTCGCTTGAGATGCCACACTCATTGGCACCCCACTGTACGTTCTTGTGTCGCTGTTGCGCCAGAGGTTCTCAAGATTTTCCCCCCTGACTGCTGCTGGTCCTTTGTCCCCGGAATCACAATGTCAGGCTTTTCCTTCTTATTCCCCTTAGCATTCCGACAGAGGGGTGAACAGATCCCCTACACGATTTGTTTTCTGCTGTGGGAACAAGACCAGACTCCACTCTCCTGGATCTCCGCGAGTGTCAACTCAAGGTAGATCGCACGCACCTCATCAACACCAGTTCACCACAAGAGGAAACATCCCAGTATAAAAGAAGGAAAACATGCACAGTTTTACTGTCTGTGTACTAACCATTCTTACAAACTCTTATACTTCTATCTTCTTCGTGTTAGTTGAGATAAACATTTGCAGAAATTATCTTACTGCTTACTTTCTAGTAGGTGCAAGGGGAATATGACAATAGAGTAGGCTTTGAGCATTAGTCAAATCTTCTAAACCTTTCAAATTCCGTTCTCTTTGCACGGCTAACATATAAAAATGAATAGCGATGTTCCATTTGATGGAAGTATAAGTTCTCCAAAACTTACACTAATAACGAGGAATATCTCCGAAATGGTTCACTCTACAAAAAATGTATTCGGACATAAATTGTGTGTTTTAGCAAGATATACACTTTTTGTATAGTAAGATTTGGTCTATCTCTTACGGTTTACCAGTTATGCAAAAGCAAACAGGACTTCAGGAGGCATAGCCGAAAAATTCAAGATATACATTTCATTTGTCATAAAAATATCTCAAGCATATGGTGTTTTAATCACAACCTTTAGAGCTATTTTCAAGAAATTCAAAGTTTTCGAAAAATTTTCCATGGAAAGGTTAGTTAGGATGAAGCAATTTTCTTTGAAATCTTCTTGTCGTATCCTTGAAAGACAATATTAAACTTAAATACCAACTTTGGTTTTTAACCGACTTTTCGTTTTTGAGTTGTTCACACACTGACAGACAGACACACAGAAATGCGGACCTTTTTCTAAAAATGCACTTTTTTAGATTCAAAACATATATTTTCGGTGAAATCTCGACATCTAAACTTTTGGGTGAATGCAATACTTTCTCTACTTTACTATACGTAGTAGAGCAAGTAAAAAATCAGAAAATGGAACTTGAGTTTTTATTACGGCCGCTCTTTAACTGCAGTAGTTTTCAGTGTACCATTCTATCTTGGGCATGGAAGACCACTTAATTTTTCTCAGAGGCCTCACTATCAAGCTTGAGATACCTTCACGTACCGTAAATCTACGACATCGGCTTTACTTCCGTTTCAAAGCAAACCACGCTAAGGATGTTTACGTCCGAAAAAAGATCCGTCGGCCTCCGCTGGGCTTCAACCGCCTACCTGACTTGGCAAATTACCCCTAGACCACGGAGGACAACAGGAACAGTGTGCATATGTGCGTGAGCTTGTGTATTTGTGTATTGTGAACAAAATAATTAAATGTAGGATACATAACAAACTTGATTTAAGTTCAGCATCTTTCAAGATATCAACATGAAAATTTCCAAGAAATCAACCAACTCCAAACTATCCTTTACGTCGAAAAACATTCACTAATTTTAATTTTCTCAAAAAATGGCTCTTAAGGGCACATCACAGTTAAACACGCTGATTTACACATGGAAACTATTCAGTATTGTAATATGAACATCACCTAAACCATTACAGCTTTAACCTGAGAGGACTAAGTTCCAGGATCAACAGCAACTAACAAGATCCCACGTAATGATAATGATGTATGAATAGAAATGAATGCAAAAGTAAGAAAATACATTGAGTAAATATACTTTACTTTAATATAACTTAATTAAAACTACAGTGCTGTGGCTGTGAATATAATGCATATAATATAACATAAAAATAACATAATAACATAATACCAATTTTCATAGTTTTTCTTCCCTCTAATAAACACATTACGCGCCCCGAGCCTTCTTGGCCAGTATATGTAGTCTTCATAACCGGAGTTGATCATGCAGAGGAACTAGGATGAGTGATCAGTCCGAAACCTGGTGTGAGAGTGAGGAAGTGAGGAAAGATGATGATTGAGGAGTTGGTGGAATGATGGCGGGGGAAACCGGAGAACATGGAGAAAACCCGCCCTTGTGCCTCTGTGTTCAGTACACATCCCACATTCGAACGCCTGGGTCGCTTTGGTAAGAGTCAAGCGGTCTAACCGCTCGGCAACTGCAAGCATCACCTACTGATTCAACTCTATTAGATGTTCTTGTAAGTCCTGGAAGCACCCCAATAACATTATGAACTTTTCACGTATAGCCTTTGGTTGAAAAAAGTTGACAAACTGGTACAATTGCCAAAAAATTAAAATTAATAAGCTAAACAATCTTAAACAAACAGCCAGTGTTCTTATTTGTTATTTCTTTGTAAGTGTTAAAGATTATAATTATTTTAATTCCGAAGTTTATATAGTGGAGTCATACTTTCTGAAGTCAGTATATAGGACAGGTTCTTGGTTGGATAAATTAAATTATTTTGTTGTTTAACGACGCTGTCAATTGCCAGGATCATATCATGTCGCCGGTGTGTCGGAATTTTGTCCCACAGGAGTTCTTTTACACGTCAGTAAATCTACTGACATGGAGATGTCGTTTTTAAGCACACTTAAAAACCATCGGTCTAGGCAGGATTTGAACCTGCGACCTTGGGATTAGTAGGCCAGCGTCTAACTGAACCACCCAGACCGGCTTGGACGAAACTAAAAATACATAAATATGGAACTGATGCTATAGCATAGGAGAGTGGAAAATAAGGGGGGGAGACCTTTTGTACTATAGCCCTAACTGCATGCTCCCTGAGAGACGGGGGTTAGGTGATAGAGACAGTGGGTACCCGGTCCTAGGAAACACTACAGCAGAGAGCAGGGTCCCTACAGTTTAGAGATAGAAATTCTCCAGCAGGAACTCGTACAACCGGCGGCCCTCCTGCAAAGTTACACATCCCACTCGGAGACAGCCCCTGATCTGGAGGACCAACGTTTACAGAGACCATCCTTTAGAGTTAGATTACTTCTAATGTTGATGGAGGTCCTTTGATGTATGAAGTTAGATTACTTCTAATATTGATGGGAGGTCCTTTGATGTATGAAGTTAGATTACTTCTAATGTTGATGGGAGGTCCTTTGCTGTTTGGAATTGGATCACAAGTGCTTTTAATGTCAATGAGAGCTCATTTACTGTATATTTCAATAGATGAATTAAATTATATATTTTATTGTGTATGCAGTTGTTTTGGCTGTTCCATTTTACATCGGTGTCCATTTACATTCTGACAGGAACAAAAGCAAACTCTTGTTTTGGTTTATTTTATGCAACATGGACAAAATATGGTTCATTTTCCGGCTCTTACATTTGAAGTGATAACCAGTTTTGACATTAAAGTTCTCGTTCTATTTATAACACTTCCTGAATTGCTTGCAGATATCCTTGTAGCGTTCCTTCGTTGGTTTATTCGGGAACTTCCCTTTGTTGTTTTCCTTCTTCCTTCTTTCATAGGTACACTCTGCCCCCTTTTAAACTTTAAATCTCGCAGTAGTTTTCATCTAATGCATATTTCGTTGTTTGGCTTCGGCATCCTTGCCCTTTTATCTTATTCCCCAAGATGCTACTGGCAATAAGGAATCGTTGCCTTCGTTCCAGAGTTCATGAAGCAAAAAGGCACAAGAGAAGCTACTGGACTGCTACGAACATTCCCGATCACTCTATATGACATCTGGAGAAGGCATTTACAAGGATTTGTTGGGGCAAAAACTTCTCGTGATTCTACATATATTGTGTGCAATTGGATTATAATTATTAGTGAAAGAGTAGGAACTGATAAGAACTTTAGAGATGCACAAATGGAATGTACAATAAGTGTGTTCCTTTTCATTTGCCCTGTCTAACATTACTTGGAGAATTTAAGGAACTTATTGTAGAACAGGGGATAAATTATAGTAGGAATAATAATAATAATCATGGAGGGTAAGGGATTTAAAGAATAATGTGGCATTATTAGAAGAAGAAGAAGAAGAAGAAGAAGAAGAAGAAGAAGGAGAAGAAGAAGAAGAAGAAGAAGAAGAAGAAGAAGAAGAAGAAGAAGAAGAAGAAGAAGAAGCTATCATGTGCTTATTTTTTTGCTTAGGATAGTCGACTCCATAATAGTTGGTTTCAGGTTAGTTTACGTCTGCCAATGTTAGTTGCTCATTAAAAGCAACTAAGGATTTTCGATTTACAGTCATACTTAAAACACTATTTCCAAAATAATTTGACAGTTATTTATTATTTCTTAAACACTTATCATATGTGGTTTATTTATAATTTTTTAACATTTTAGATAACCTATAAGTGAGTATCTAGACAGCAGTTTTCTTACAACTGAGGTAAACAAATACTGAAACTTACCATATATGAACCACTTTCGGGCACTTTGTACACAAATCTATTGAAAACTTTATGCAGTATACAGTCCTATATTTACAGGTAACCGCACTCACAACGTTGTTATATAGGTCAAAGTTATGGGCAAGACAGGAGAAGAAAAAAAGAATGAGGATTATAGTGCCACATAAATACGCTATGGCTGTTGGTTTCAGCGTAAAGGACAGAAAAGAGAGAGAGAGAGAGAGAGAGGGGGGGGGGGGGAATGGGTAATGGACAGGAACAGAACACCGGCCGACACGGTAGTCGAAGTCGTTATGTCACAGACTCTTGAACAGGAGTTCATACCTGGCTGAGCATTTTTCAGATTTACCAGATGTGCAAATGCCGGTAAAATACCCTAAACTTTAGTCTGAAATGTTTTCTTCCCAAAATTCCTTTCCAGCTATTTTATTTCCAGTATCTCTTGTGTCTATGACCTGTGATATCATATGCTGTAAGAACGGGTCTTAAGTACCCCCCAAAATAAAGAGAATAATACTGTAAATAATCTTGTACACGAAAAGAAATGGACTGTGGCATCATATAAGGATAAATTATTTGTTAAGAGATGCTCTGAAAGGAATGCTATATGCGAAAAAAGTTCAGGGTAGAGGAAGACACGTGATAACAGATATACAAATTATTCTAATGAGGAAAATAGGAGTCGTGTAAAATTAGGAAATTGGTTTTACATTGAAGGATGTGCCCTTGTTTAGAAAAGTATCCTTGATTAAGTTTCTGCAGCACTACTTGTAAACGGATACAGTGTCACAGTTTTAGAAAGAAAAATATACTTCCAAGACCCCTCCAAGACAAATAATGAGAGGTTTTCCCCATTTATGAATAAAAGCTGTTAGTGTCTCCCTTTTGCTTTATACTCGTATTACGTTATTTTGTTTAAAAATGCAGTTTTCGCTATTTTGGAAGAACAACTACCTCTTTCTGGTTTCACCCGCCACTCATTCCACGAACTGCTCTATCATCAGTTCAGGCATTTCGCCTGCATTCCATATCATCCTCTTCCTCACTCTCATATCTGGTGCTCGGCTGACCACCCGCTTCCAGGTCTTCACTCTGTCCGGTCCATAGGTTCCTGTGTTCCCCGATAGGCGTCTGACCCTAAGCACTGGCTTGTAAGCCTACATAAGGGGAGGATAATCAGATGAACAAAGGAAGAAAGAAGAAATTCTCTAATGATGGAGCTTCCCTACCTTTTCCCATGATTTCTTTCTTATTTGCATAAGTAAATGAAGGGAAACCTGAACTTAAAATTTCTCACACAACATAGCACTTTTCCCTCCTCCACAGCTTGCTATACTACCCGCTCTTGCACAAGCAGTATACGCTTTTAAAACTGTTTGCTATTGGTTTTATGTAATTTTTTTACACATTTCTTAACTTATAAGCCGCTCTTTACGCCACTAGTATTCTTCTTAGACCTACAAGGAAATATGCTTTCGGGAGATAGCGCAATTTCTTTGCCTTTGCGGTTATGTTGACATTGCAGTAAATGAATAATCCCGTATTTACATTTGCCAACTTAACCTAATCTCATATATTACGTGCTTTCAAGGTCTAGGCCGCTAGCGTTCTCACACCCATAAACTTAACAATATTTTGATTAATACTGATATATAATATAATCAAACTTACTTGTTAATTTTTATCACCTCAGTAATTGTCTTCCTATTTATATTACATGCATTATAATTTAAAAGAATAAAGCTCTGGAATCGTTCAATTTTCGTTGTAATGACGAACATATTATGCAGAGTGAATCTTTATACACACAGTAGGCCATGCTCAATTCAATAGTTACCCATAGTACATCATGGCGGCTAACATGAACGAGTGTGTTGATTCGGAAATCAAAGAAAGTTGCAAAATAGGCTGTACTTCTCTCATACCTGAAACGTCTAAAGAGAGATACGAAACATGCTATAGTTAATATTTACTAATTAAGTTCAACTACCAAGACACAATGGAAAGATGAATGTTATGTTTTAAGGTTAGTATTTCACATTCATTCATGCCATATTAAATTACTAACTATTCCTAAAAAATTGTATACAATACACGTGTGTTAAATGTTTCTACTAATCCTTGGAAATAGAAAAGACTCGACAAACGTTTCCTCGGTCCAGTAAAAGGCACTTACCATCCTTATATCGCAATATACTATGCTATTTAATGATCGTTTATCTCGATTTAACAAGAAATATGTATGTAGATAGAAGAATAACCTTTTGTAAGAAGAGTTAGTAGTAGTAATGTGAATGGAATATATTTTTTTCTTTTCTTTCGTTGTAAAGTGCTGTGCTTAACGCGACCACCTCTCGTAGTGGTAGATTGAGAGTGGCTGGGATAAGATGGTGAATGACTTAAGTCGTTATTCCCCTCGCCGACTTAAGTCAGACGGTCGGTCCATTCGCCCCACTGGTACACAAATCCACTACTCCCGTTCCCCTACATAAAAACAAGAAGAGCCCCCAGTCGCCGCATTCCCCTACTTTCCGAAACATAATGATCACAGCATTTACTGCCATTACGGAGAGGTCTAGTTTCAGCATACAGGAGTAGATTAGTGTGGTAAGGGAGTTAACTTCGGTGGGTGGTGCTCGCTAACAGAGCGAGCTGTCGACTAGCTGGCTGGCTAGTGCACACGCGGACAGCTGATCGTTTGTTTGTTGTTTCTATCGTGTGTCGTGCACTATCGATATTGTGTATATTCGTTTGTTGTTATGAATGCACTCTGACGACATCTTTGATACTGTTGAGGTTAGAATTTGTTACTGCTGTGTCAGGCACAAGTTAGTAAAGAAGCAAGTGACGTTTTTTATTCAATATTTCATAATGTGATCAAACAACAAGCTTACGTAAACATCTAAGGAAGAAGAACTTAGTAAGGACGTCGCGCTAATCAAGGATTTCACCTGCTTTGGTAAGTGATTTAATAGGTTATAGCTTTTCTGTGATGCAAACAATGCATGTTTTTGTGCTGACATACTCGAAGAAGTGTGTTAACTGTTATTGCTTGTCACTTACGTTAGACGAAGCGTTGCATTCACCGCGAAAATACGATTATACTGGAATCGGAAGTGCACTTTTCCAAGCCTGCTAAGAAAGAGAGACTCTTGCGTAACAATAACTTCAAAAGAAATATCAGAGACGTATATCTTTAAATCGAACTTCAAGGTCGTGCATTCAAGGTTGTGACTAAGACACGGAAGTGGAGGAAAAATATTTGTATTTTGGAGTTTCCGAACACGAGTCTTATCATAACCTTCTATTATTTTCAGTTTGGGGTAACTTTAGATCAGAAAATCTTGTTTGTTTGTTTTCTATATTTTAGGAACTTTTTTCCTTCTATTTTAGCCTTCCTTAGATTGTGACGGGCTGTTTTTCTAACTTCACCTTTTTTCTACTACATTTACTGATCTATCTCAATTCCAACAGATAAGATTAACAATCTAAAAAATATATGAGTGAAATAAGAAGGACCTTATTCATATACTTAATAGTGTTGTATACTTATATTATTTTTGGGTCACCGTGGTTTTGAAAAACTTGGTTATTTTGCCCGCCCCCTTTTGTCTTTTTTGGAGTATTGTTTTTTCTTCTTTCTGTGGTTATTACTTCTATTTTAAACCTTTTCAGATCTTGTAACTTCACCTTCTTTCGGCTACATTTACTGATATTTCTCAATTCGAAAGACAAGATTGACATAGATTAGCGGAACAATCTGAAAAATATGACTGAAACAAGCACTATTTTATTCATAGTTTATCACACTATACGCTTCATATTACAAGAATGTTGTATTTTTAACCAGAATAATTTTTCAGTGCTGCACGATAACTGCGTCAATCTCTCAGTGCAATATATATGCACTAATGTTAGTACAGGTGTGGGCGACTCGCGCGATACCTTGAGCGACCTTAATCTTTTTTACATTCTGTTTCTGAGTAGTTAAATGTTTGTTTTCGTGAACGCAGCGTGTTGTCAAATGATAGCATTGCTGTGCCTATGGTTAACACCAAATAACATCCAATATTTTGGAAACATAGATAAAGTTATCGTGTCGCTGTGATATCTCTATGCTGGTTGAAAGCTTTCCTGTGTATAACTACCGCAAGTGTATAACATAATTAAGTCGGATTTAATTAGTACATGAGCAAGGGAGAGTAGTTAATAATTACGAAATGAAATCAAATGAAATGACACGTGTTGCGAGGCCGCAACAACCCCACTGCGTGTAACTTTTTTAATAAATGCCCCGTTTGGGGAGTTCCCCTTGTGGAAACTGCGTGTAAAACTCTGCCCCCGGGGGCGGGCGGGTTGTTCGGTTTGTGGTAGGTTAGCACGATACGAGATTACTTACAGACAATTAGTTAAAGCTAAAATGTCACGTGATACAAGAGCTATTTAATTAAATCTCCATGTCTTATCTCCGGGACGTCAACGCTACACTGTCACTACATGTTCAGTTTTTTGTGATAATGGTTGCTGGCATTCGTTCAGTTAATGCAATACAAATCCAACTGACACCTATCTTTTGTTTAAACCCACTGCACACTATTGGAATTACGAACTAACACGAAGGTATAGCAATAAGAGTTTGTACAACGGTTAGTACAACAGTAGAGAAAGTCATGTGACTGCAACACATCAGATTTTTTATATCCTCTGCAAACTAGTTTTTCTTGCAAACGATTAATTTTCCCTCTAGTGAATGTTAATGGATATAAATGATCCGTTTAAGAGATAGCTCTTATATGTTATAGTAATCTTATTATGCGTTTAAAATATTGCTATCTCGACACAGTAATGAAGCAGTCCCTTTTGTTTGCAATGAGAGAAATTATAAAAATAATGGTATAACATAAGTCCTACATTTTCCCTTTTAAGTTATCTCCTTGTCTCTTGTTTTACCCGTTACATAATTTAGTCTTGAAACGATAACTTCATAGATTGGTTACAGAGAGTTTAATATACGGGATGGAAGGTACTGCTTCGGCTATACGTTAACTAGAAATTCTACATGATGAATATAACAGATACTTCCAATACAGTTATTGTCAATAAAGAAGCTTTACGTAGAAAAAATAATTTGTGTCAAATATTTGGAGCCATCTAGCTTCTTGAGGAATGGATATACACTAACAGTCGAGAAATCACTGTGTGAATAATGGTGTAATACCTTAATTCGAATGAATTTAGTCACAATTTAATGTTAAAATGCATGCAAGGTTTAATTTCTAGGAGATTTGACTATGTCACGTTAACATAAAATTGTGACTAAATTCATTTTCCCAAAATCCCTCTTTTTCATAAACAAGGCCGGCCCATGAACAGTTTTCCCTAACAGTTCTGAATAATCTATGTTCCAGCCCAATCCATTGTTACCCTGTTTACTTGTTGCGCAGTGGTGTGAGGTAGGTTGAGCGACTCTGACGGACGGGTGGCCGGCGTCACAGTATTTTCTGAGGATGCTACAAGTAGATTTTCAAGAAAACTCTCCCACTACCTCTTACATGGACAGTTCTTTCGCACAAAAACGGCTCTAATGATTTTGATTAAATACTATGTTCTATGCATCCTAAAATTTAGAATTAGAAATTAAAGAATCCATCACAAGACGAGAGAAATGTCATTAAAAAGCAAAGGATGAGCTGTTCTGGATGTTATGGGAAAACTGTGAAAGCTTTTAATTAAATACACATAACCACTGTCGAAAATAGCACCTTTATAGATTATAACTTGCACATAGAGCATTCTTTCGTTTTACTATTACTGTGAAAATGGAAATAAAGCTGTCGTAAAATGTTACAAGTTCATGAAACACATAACTCCTGTTGTTACGGGAATTTATTGCCCATAATATTACCTTTCTTTTACATTGCTGTTCTGTGTTGTTTTTACACCCAGCGAATATTCAAATGCTATAAAATGTTACTTTACAGCCCTGGAATGGATTAACAACATGTTTAGGCACACTTGTTACATGGTTACGTGCACTGCTTTTCATAAATCAGATGACGTCACTTGGATGACACAATTGACTCGTGACGACGGATTTGACATTGACAGCTGCGATGGATACATACAGTTTGTGTACCATAAATCCTTCCTCAACACATCCAATTTTTAAAGTAGAATCATAATTGATATATGAGCATAATTTACAGGAGCACTCATAGTTTTAAATACCTGGTTCTCCCGTACTAAGATTTTTAATACGTTTAAAGATATAAACTAAACTCATTTCTCACTGGAAAGATATACAGTACGTTTCCATAGGGAACTGAAATCGATTTGAATTCAATTCCATTCTCAACATGGTTGGCATTTCCTTGTTGAATTCAATCCGGAATGAGATCGATTTTGATATGCAAGGCTCAACATATACACGATGCATGTTGGCAAACCTGTAAAAAAATATGTTTTCTGTCTATTTTAAGTAGGTTTTGGTGTTATTGGATGTTTTTTAGAAGAATACATTGCAGGGTTATACAAATAAATAAAAGTGGCTTATTTGTTGTGTTTTATTACACCAGTTACCCTGAGAAAACAAAATGACAAGCGCACAGCATGATTGGACGAGTACTTGGCATCTTTGACGGATTCAGATCGTTACTGGGTTTCCATGCAGTATTCAGTCTGGAATGATAACTCAAATCGATTTGAATTCCCTATGGAAACGTAGTGATAGTTAATTAGATTGAAATGTTAACTTTCCAACTTCCATTATAAAAAAAAATAAATAACTAACTAATAAAACAAAAAAACTTGCGGTACACTCACATAACTTTCACTAACAATGACAAATCGATATACATCTATCCGTTATGTTCATATAAATGTTACATTACGTTATTCATTTTTATATTTTTGCTAGGAATGATTTCAAATTAGGCAGTATGGAGTAAGTTGCAAAAATCTTGTGTTGCACTCACATGACTTTTTCTACTCTTGTACTAACCAGTCTTACAAACTCTTATTCCTATGTTTTCTTCGTTTTAGTTAAGTTAAACACTTCCAGAAATTATCTTATTGCTTATTTCCTTGTAGGTGCAAGGGGAATATAGGAATACAGTAGGCTTTGAGCGATAGTCGAATCTTTTAAAGCTTTCAAATTCCGTTCTCTTTGCACTCTTAACAAATAAACAGATGAATAGCGATGTTCCATTTGACAGAAGTATAACGTTTTCCACAAATAACAAGGAATATCTCCGAAATGGTTCACGCTACAAAAAATTTATTTCGACATAAGTTGTGTATTTTAGCAAGATCTACGTTTTTTGTACAGTAAGATTTTGTCTATCTCTTATGGTTTACGACTCATTCAAAAGTCATCCACAATAAACAGGACTACATAGGCTACAGCCAGAAAACTCAAAATATACATTTCATTTGTCATACAAATATCTTAAACATTAGGCATTTTAATCAAAATCGTTAGAGCTATTTTCAAGAAAATCAAAATTTTCGAAACATTTTCCATGTAAAGGGTAGTTTAGGGTGGGGCATTTTCTTCAAAATCTTCGTGTCGCATCCTTGAAAGACATTAAACTTAAATACCAGCTTTGGTTTTTAACCGACTTTTTGTTTTTGAGTTATGCTATCCAGACTGGCACTCAAACACACGTACACGGATTTGTTTTTTGTTTTAATTCAGGGGGTCTCAAAACATATATTTCCGGTAAAATCTCGACATCGAATTTTTGGGTGGAATACAATACTTCCCCAACTTAACAGTGGAGAAACTAAAAAGGAATGTAAATCTAATAAATGTGTATTTGCAGAGAGAGTCATAAGCCATAACGAAAATGACTTTTATGCTCTTAACATTTTTATATAATAAAAAAGGGATTAGATAAAATAACATTTTCTTGTGTAAATATAAAACAAATATAAGAGAATATACTGTATTAACACTGTCCCATGTATTAGACTGTTCTGATTTCAAGATTGCTCCAAAGGTTTAAAACGTTTTCCTGTAAATTGTTAATTTATTTTAATGTATAATATACTCTAAAGTAAGAACAAATTAGAAACTAAAAACTTCACTTATCTTAATAATTTTGCAAGCTATTTTTTCAAACACTGACTCGAGTTTCAAGTTGACTCTAACTCATTCTCAAAGCTATACAAACAAATTGGTTACCAAAGCTAAAATCCTTAATTTTTTTTTTCTGAAAACAAAAAACATAAATACTGATATTCATTTTAATTACCAATCTCTGAAAGCAAAAATTTATAAATACAATCTATTGAAGGTTATTCAAAGTTCATAACACGGTTCCTGTTTTTTAAAATAATTTTTTTTTTCCAAAACCATTAAATCTGTAGGTCCACTTAATTGTTTTAATAATTTAACTTCTGGATTAATTTCATGATTAAATAACCAAAAAAGATCTGCCACAGCTGATTTATTAGTTTGTTTATATTTAATATTTATAAAATGCTCTTTTATTCTAGTTTCTAAATGACGTTTTTCAGCAGTTTATGGGATGCAGTTGGCGACACCGTCTAAAAAACAATGACTTAGTGATAATTTTTACAAAACTAAAGAATGACCAGGAGATAATTGAAAGGCTCTATGTATGAAATAGTGTCCAAGTTAGTACTTGAGCAGAGTCAGTGGGCCGATGTACTCAGATGCTAAGGAAAGCAAGCAGGAAGAACTTGACCCTATTAAAGCGCTGTGTAGATAGAGGACACGTTTGACCGCCTCTGGATGGCAAGGAGGTAGCACTGACCAAACAGATGCTAATTTGTCGAACAGTGACGTGACTGAGGTGCCACTAATTAAAGCGAGTTATGAATCATTCCACTGGCTGGCTGGCGAGCGGACGATAAACATACGTGATTTATCTGAATATCCACATTCCATGCCCGTGTGTCATGCAGAGCAGTTATGTACCTGTTGGTGAGGAACGTGACACCGATTCAGTGGACGACGATCACGATCAGGATGGTCACGATACATCGCGCTTCATCATTTGTTCAACTTCCTCCTCTACCTGGACTATGTCTAAATGCCTAACTGCACCTCAATCGAACAACAACTAGCACGAGTTTACAACGAACTATTTCGGACACGAGTGACAATCAGATACAACTTACACCGCCGGAAAACTTCTCTAAAGGTACACGATATCACTAATAACCTGTAGGTACAAAAATTACACGTACGAAAAATACGGTGCACTATTCATGGATTGCGGAAAATCAAAATGTACTGCTGGTATACATCGAAGAACTGTCGCAAAGTATTAAACCATCGACCTTGTGGACCCACTATTCCATTTTGAAATCAAATGTTCAAGGTCGAGATAAACGCAATACTTTCGCGTCTGCGCACATATCACAACAGTCAGCTGTTTCACTGCCAGGTAAGGTCAATTCACTCAGATAAGCATAGAATATTAGAAATAATTTATATATATTTTAAACTAACACACAAACTCGAGCATAAATAATCGTATGAAATTTGACTATAATGCTGATAAAGATGCCGGTATATTTATGAAACGAGCGAAGTGAGCAATTATTTATCATCATAATCATCATCATCATCATCATCATCATTATTACTTCTTTCCACCTGCTTGTATCTTCTCTGTCAATTTAAAGATCCCTAATTCCTTCCTCTTTTGTCTTAACAAAGTGTGGCCTGCTGCATTCCTTAGGAATCTCACTTCTGCAGCTTCAATTTTCCTGTCTTCAATTTTCCTTAATGTCTAACGTTCTGAACCATATAGCAACATGGGAACTGCTATTATTTTATATAATTATAATTCAATTCCTTTGCTGGTTTGTTTGAGTTTCCTTTTTATTGTTCCACATATGTAGTTAAATGCATTAATCTTATTACATTGTGATTTTTAATAGGTGTATGAAACATTGCAGCCTAAAGCCATTAAATTGTTTACTTGTTCTGTCATTTTTTCCTTCTGTCGTAAAATAATTTAATTGTGATTGTATTGGAGCCTTGGAATGTAAAAACTTAAAAACCTTGTCTCAGTTCTTTGTTAATTGTTGGTGTTTTATCCTTATTTTTGTTATCATTTCTATAACTATTTTGTTGTCCACATATAAACTTATTCTTTTCATTAAATGTTTCGGCATAAAATTAGTATTACTATTATTATTAATTATTATTGTTGTTGCTATTATTGATTCCGGGGACCTACTAGATGGGTGTTGAGAAAGGAAAATATCGTGAATCATGTAGCGTGGTCAGAATAATAATGTTTTATGGTAACACTGAATAACTTATAACGACTACAAGTATGTACATTTGTTATGGCTAGGTAAAGTCTTGCGAGCGTTAACATCATAGTTTAAAATAATACATATTAATTTTCACTTGAACAATTTTCGTTCCTGGGAACCTCAAGAATGTCTAAGGTTTGGGTGATGCCCTCCCGCTGATGTATTTTCTGCCCAGAAACAAAGCAAATTAGAAATGAATGAAAAGGTTTTAATATAAGAGAAAGGGAAAAATAAGAACACTTGACTGGTTTGTAATGGTATTAAAACAAGTATATATATTAAATAAACAATGTGTAATCCCCTGTTGTGTTGACAGTACTGGAAGAAAGAAACTGAGATTGTCACCATAAGAGTGTGTGTGTGGGCCATATGTGGGGCAGACCGAGCAATAAACACTGAGGAAGGAAGTAATAAAAGAATAACGCTTCTCCCAGATATTGAATGTTGTTGTTAAGACAAAATGCAGCCACATGTGAATGGAAAATCCATATTTAGGTCCATCCAGCTGGGAACTGTTTTTTGTGATCTTGCTCTTTTAGGGTCGTTTGTTCAGACACATGCGTGGACTAAAGATTAAAAATGTAATGTTCATATTTTCCTTCTTTTGGGAAGGGAAAATTGTGCCACTCAGATAAAATTGTGGCACACAAGGTTTCCAACTTTTATTTCCTGATAAATGTAAATACTATTGTATAGCAGGCTTATGTTGCTGGTGGATGATTTGAATGCACTAATTACACTGATCTACATTTTGAAAAAGAAGTTCAAAAAAGTCTTAGGTTTGAATTCTGATTCCTCTAATTTTGGGTACTGATTCCAAACATATTATCAGCTTTCTTCTATTACGTCCAGATTATTTTTTAAATGGAAAAAGGTTTAATATTAACCCATCACTGATATATGTTGTGACAGGACGACAAAAGTACAATCCAGTTACTTTTTCCTCACTTTATTTTCTTCTAAAACTGTTGTACAAATAAATAGTACTCTTTTACTGACGTTATCACAGTCTGCAGTCTTTCGTGATATTACAACTCACAACTATTTTTTCTCGTAACGTGACACAGTCCTTTCACTGTCTTTCTTCACTTTCTCTGTCTCTCATACATTAACTCTGACAATACAATCGCTCAACGCTCATTAAAACCTCTACATTTCGACGCGACGTACCTTTCACAATGACAATACCGCAGACAGCTGTCTCGCACTCATTGAAACACTGAAAGACATCTCTGTTACCGTAAATCCTCTAACTTGGTTCCTCGACAATATAACACGAACTTTTCTCGAACTTCTACAAACACGCCGGCCTTCGGAGACTTCTCGAATACTCTGGAAAACCCTTTGTATTGCCGCTCACTTATTGTTAGACACGTGTTTGCTCGAGTGAGTTGTGTGGGAAAGTTTCGCCCTGTTTTAATAGTCTGATACTCTTCTTTGTGTATACTGTTCTTTCCTAATTCATCACGTTCTCAATACTGCTGCTAAAAGACACAAGCTGTCGTGAGAGACCATTATGTACATTTTACACCTACCAAGGTTACAGAAGAACAGCTGTGAGTTGCAAGTTCACGACGAGTTGTAAATTGTGTTAACAATAAACTATGGAATTGTGCTTTTGTGATTCAGCTTTAGAAGATATATATAGCATTTTTTGACAACGCTGAATATTAACCCCTAAAGCATTAAGCTAGCATTTATGCGGAAATCGTAGTATGCGGTATACTGATATATACGTATTAGGACATGCACAGTGCTGAACTCCAATCTGTCGGTATTTGGCCTTCATTGTTGTTTGACAATGTTACCATTGCTGACAGTATGATGACACGCATAATCTAACATTGTATAATATACAGAAGTTGAAGTGAAGAAAAGGTCTTTGTTTTCCTTTTGGGAATATAAAATATAAAATGTGAGTGTTTCTTTACCTTGCAGTAAATTGTTGTACGCAATATTGCACTGCTCCCTTAATTTCTTTGATAACGCTATCCCTTCAACTGTTTGCAAAATTTGCTTTGTTTCTGCCAATCATTCTAAATCACTCGGATAATTAATTCCATGCTATATTAATGGGTGCAAGCCCTCCGCTTAATATACTAAAAATTTTGTTCCCCTGAGATGTTTAATTATTTATTTATCTGTTTATTTTATTAATTGCCTGTTATTACTACATGCTAAATATAAATCACTTACAAAATGTAGTTGTTAGAATCTAATTTCACAACTTTAATCAGATGGCTATTTGATATTGTAATTTATTAATCTCTCAGAGGAATTAACAAATGATTTGAAGTGTGTGAAATAATTGATTAATGCACTTTTATTTACTGCCCATTCATTACGAGTTCTATTAACCAATTGTTGTATTTCTTTGTTTAACACTAGACATACCTAAATTAGATGACTTATAGTTTGTTGTTCTATGTTACATGGGGAGTTTGGATTATCTAGAATATTAAATTTGTGAAATTAGGGCCTTATTTTTCCTTGTTCACTGGTTTTTGCTGTCAGATTTGGAGTGTTAGTTACAATCATTGTCAGCCTCTTTTCAACGCTCGGGAAGAATAACTCTAGTGATGGACTCCACTGTAATATAATCTTCTGTTTCTAGTATAGTGACTTCTGTTAAAAGTTCTAAGCTTAAAACGTTTATTAAACTTTTTCAATATTCTACGCTGCATGTAATTGTCACAGATGTTCGACATTTTAACTATATACGACAGTCGATAGTAGCACTTTCAACTTTTATTTTTATCTTAGTCTTGACACAATGATACAGAGAGTATATATTACCATAACCTTTAAAAAAGTGGACTTTCAAAAAGGAGGAAACAAATTCAATGTGTTATAGTGTTATTTACGATATTAACACTAATTATTAAATAAACAGAGTAGCCTTATTCAGGTGTGTGGAAATGTGCGCAGACCCCGAAGTGCTGATCGCTGCATGAGGATGTTTTGATTGGTGGCTAGCAGTGCCGTGATAAAAATGTACACATTTTTGATTGGTGGACTAGCAGTGTCCTTATGAACTGGTGCACCTTTGATTGGTGCATAGCAGTGTCATCATGAACTGGTGCACCTTTGATTGGTCGATTAGCATTGTCGTGCTAAACTGTTGCGCCTTTGAATGGTGGATTATCAGTATCGTTATGAACAGGTGCACCTTTGATTCGTCGATTAGTATGTGATGAACAGGTGCACCTTTGATTGGTGGATTAGCAGTGTCATTATAAAGAGTTGGATTTAATGAGGTGCATTACAGTGGCGTATAAGCGCTGCATTATGGCACGATCGAATATAAAATACCTACGTTTAATATATAGCTAAGTCATCCAAATAAACCAATCACTTTCAAACATACTTCCTGTTCATCACAACTGTCAGTCCCTGAACATTTATCGGTTTTAATTATCACTTCCGAAGGTGAGATATGAACTTCCGTTTTTCATTCTACTCCCTTTTTTCAACTCTCTCCTGCAGTTACTAGGTCGTACATACAGTTGGGAGGAAATTCTTTACAGTGTTTGCAAAATCCCTTTATTTTGTTTTCTTATTGTATTGTTGCGTTGCTTGTGGTAATAGCGGAAGCTCTGTTCCCAGTGGGCGACGCAACTCTAGGAGCCTGAGATGGAAATTCATATCCCGACATTCAATTTTGCATCCCTAGTGCTACAATAAAATATAATGGGATAGAAGAAATCTAAAATGACCATATTTTGAAATGATAATGTGAATATTACTAACATGCATGACTGTATTCCATACATATATTATATCTGAATATTCTATATTCACGTCTAACCCGAAACGCAAAATTTGAACCTCCGTGGATATAAAAGGAAAGTAAACAAATCAGATGTGTTGCACTCACATGACTTTCTCTACTCTTGTACTAACCAGTCTTACAAACTCTTATTTCTATATCTTCTTCTTGTTAGTTGAGACAAACTTTTACAGAAATTACCTTATTGTTTATTTCCTTACAGGTACAAGGAGAATATGGGAATACAGTAGTGTTTGAACGATAGTCAAATATTTTAAAGCTTTCAAATTCTGTTGTCTTTGCACGGTTAACATAAAAAAATGAATAGCAACGCTCCATTTGACCGAAGTTCTCCAAAACTCACCAAATAACAGGGAATATCTCCGAAATGGTTCACTCTACAAAAAAGGTATTCGCTCATAAATTGTGTGTTTGAGCAAGATATACATTTGTTATATAATATGATTTGGTCTATCTCTTACGGTTTACCACTTATGCAAAAGCCACCAAGTGTAAACAGGTCTAGATGGGCTTAACTATATATATATATATATATAGACTATATATGTTTCATTTACCATCAAAATACCTTAAACATGTGGCATTTTAATAAAAATCGTTAGGGTCATTTTTGAGATAGTCAAAATTTTCGAAAAATGTTCCATGTAAAGGGTAGTTTAGGGTGGAGGAATTTTCTTCAGAATCTTCGTTTAGCATCCCTGAAATATATTAAACATACCAACTTTGGTTTTTAACCAACTTTTCGTTTTTGAGTTATGCTATTCACACATATACACACACACACACACACACACACACACACACACACACAGAGACACACACACACACACACCCCACACACACATACACACAAAGAGAGAGAAATGGAGGGACTTTTTTCTAAAAATGCTTTTTGCCTCAAAATATATATTCCTGTGAAATTTCAACATCGAATTATTGGGTGGAATATAATACTTCCCCTACTTATACGTGGTAGAGAAAGTAAAAACGAAAAGGCGTATAAATACTAAATTTTGTGTTTAAGTTCAGTGTCGTTTAAATACGTGACATAATAATGTTCAAGAAAATACTTCCACCGCAAACTATCCTTTTCACGGGACATTTTTCAATAATTTTTATTTTTTTCCAGAAATCGCTCTAACGATTTTAATTATAATATACAATAAAGATATTTACATAACAAATAAAATATTTTGAATTTTATGAGAATAGCCTGTATCATTTTATTCAATTGAAGAGATTTTTGTATCATATTGAATAACTGGTAAACGTTGAGTGATAGACGAAAACGTACTACATAAGCCATTTCCGACGTATGCTTTATTAATGATTTGAATAGTTCAACACTTCATCATTCTTTCAAGTGCTGTCGACTTTCAGTTGTTTCTCGTGATTGCTTGGAATAAGTATGGAATTCTAGTTCTTAAACATTTGACTATCGCTATTACCTTTGTATCTATAAGGAAAAGTGTAACGCAGCTATTTCTGTAAAATGTGATATAAGGATAAAGATGATATAGATGATAGCGAACGGATGGCGGTTTGATTACAGGGTTATCGTATCTGAGGAAGTGGTAATGCTCATCTGATGACTATCCCTCTTCCGTCATTTGGTTCCATTTCCGTGCATCCATATCATACAACTTTCTCTATGCATACTGCAATAAATTATTCTTAAAAATGCCTATTTTTATATCACTAATCCAGATAAATATTTGCACAAATGCTTTGTTAGATGTTTTCTTGTATGCACAATTAGATTAGGAGAATACATCAGGATTTAAGCGATAGTCACACCTTTAAGAGCTGGTGGCTATGTAACGGCTTTGAAATCCCGTTCTCTTCACATGAATAGAGGGGAAAAGACAAGTAAGGACTTCATATTTGAGGAAAGTGTAAGTATAGGTATTTTAATATTCAAAACCATAACAAGGAATATCTCGGAAATGGTTAACTCTAAAACAAGATGTATCTGACAGATTGTGTGGTTTAGCGAGATCTACATTTTAAACAGCACCTTCTGTCTATCTCTTACGGTTTACCAGTTATGAAAAAGTAATTCAGAATAAACAGAACTTCAGAAGCTATTCCCAGAAAATCCAAGATATACACTTCATTTGCACCCCACCCTCCCCCCCCCCAAAAAAAAAAAAAAAAAAAAAAACCTTAAACATGCGGTATTTTAATCAACATCAATTGAGCCGCTTTTGAGAAATTCAAAATTTTTGAAACAGGTTCCATGTAAAGGATAACTTAGGGGGCAGGAGGTTCTCTTGAAAATCTTTGTGTCGCAACTTGAGGCATTTATCGACTTTTCAGTTTGGATTTATGCTGATCTTAGACACGCGCGGAGACACAGGCGCATACTCGCACACGGATCTTTTTTTATGAATGCTATTTTTTTAATTCAGAGGGTTTCAAAACGTGCATTTCCTGAGCAATCTCGATATTGAAATAATGAAACAGAACTTTAGTTACTGGACATTGTTTGGATTTTGAAGTCTGTTCTAAGATCTGGAATAAGAAGTTCTTTGATATACGTAACGTCTGGCAAGCAAATACAAGCACGATTGGCTACATATACTGGATGTCCAAAAAGAAAAAAAGAAAAAAGGAAAAAAAAAAAAAAAGAAAGAAAGAAAAAGAAAAGAAACCACCGACAACGCTTAGTAGTATGTTGTGCGGGATGGCAAACTGTTCGGTTTTCAAATAGGAACCCCTGTCCGAAATACACGGCTTGGGCGCTGGAGAGCGTCGAAGTTTGAGAACAAGTGATTGTGAAAGGTTTACTTGTTTAAAGCTTATACCTTACTAATCTGTATATCACTGTGTCAAGACCAATATAACAATAAAATCAATAATTTCGCACTTCAAGGCGCAATAATCGATACCTGTATATACAATCGAATAACAAATACGTGACTAAAATGATAATACGAGGCGTAGAATATTAAGAACATTTTATAAATGTTAAGGTTGACTCATGGTTGAGTATAAATAGCCGTATGAAACTTGAGTATAATGGCAATTAAGATGTTCGAGTGAGTAATTGTCGTTACGCTCTCGTTGCATAACATACTATTCCGCCGAAATGTAGTGAACGAATTACTGAATGAAATGCAACATTTGCTTTGCGTAATACAGATGGATGCTAGAGGAAGTAAGAACACTAGCTTATGCTAATTTGTTGATAGGAGTAAGATATATAAAACGGCGGGAAACTTAAGGAGCAACAATGTAGACAAGCATGGATGAGGTCCCTAACGATTCCAGATTGAAAACATCCGACACCGATAACTGCCTACAAACCGCGAGCCTCCTGAACTTGTGTAGAGCTCAGAGAATCCACTGTAGAAGCTGGGGCTGTCACCAGTCCAAGTGACATCAAGGAGAAAACTTTCCAAACGCACCTTCACCGCCCAGCCGCAACATACCGAACACCATCTCCTAGTCCCTTAATAGATGATAGGAAATGATGTACACAAAATTCGTGGCAAAAGGAACTACCCAGGCATTCGTGTACAAACGGGGAAAACAACGAACATGTTCAGAGTTGCCATCTCGACGAGAATCGAACCCGAGGGCTCTGGAATGCGAGCCACTGGATCGGTACGGAGGATGGACTTATCAACTCGACCTTTGCGCCTATGACCTGAGGACGCTCTCCAGGAGGGACAGGTGAGATGACACAAAGAGTGGGTTTCCTATCACTTAGACATTAAAACACCCCGGTGGCGGCTCGTAAAAGTGGCTCCACTCCTCCGCGAGCTTACATATACCCTGGGGGCCCTGGACCCGGAGGACGAGGATTTACAGATATTCCGTGCCGAAACTCGTATCGACACTTAGCACCCTGAAACAGCCAACCAAGATGAAATGAAATAGGACAGGGTTGTTATTATCCTTGCTTTCGTTCATTTGTTAATAACCTTTCTACTCCACTGTGTTGTACTCTAAAGTAAATTATGCATGTGCATTTCTTGCGTTTTGGAACTAATTCCTTTACGTCTTGTAGCTAGCTAAGAAATGGTGTTAGTAGATTTATGTACCTATGTTCTATTTGAATAGGAGCAAGTTTTTGCTTTGCCCTCTGGTGACAAGCCTAATTATTAGAGAGGAAATGAGCGTTAGGTGGGGGACATGCTACTGTGCGAATGCTTTGCTCACTTACGTCATATCTAGCTGCTGGCACACTTAATTGTCATGAATTAGCACTAATACTTGTAATATTTACACGTCCATTGACACTCCCAGTTTACAGTAGAATCATACTTCGTTCCCACAAGAGGTCATTGTAACAGCTTAACGGAATACATACAAATTATATTACTCACATTTTGTAAATTAACATTAAAATATTGTCTCTATATTCTAAAAAAATTATTTTTATAATTAAATATGTTATTTGGGTATCTTAAGGCAACTCTTCGACACAACTCTTGACCTACCGGCTTGAAATACTATTTAATAATTGGTATGTGCTGTACAAATAATATACCACTTGTTAATCCTTAAGTAAAACCGTTTTTCTCAAATTGCTAAAATTGTAGGTTCTAATTTCTACACTTTTTGAAAATGCTCCAGGTGATGAACGATTATAATTTTAAGGTTAAAAGCTTAATTTCTGCACTATTAAATAATAACTTAAGGTCTAGTGTGAGCATTCACTGACTTTCTCTACTCAGTCTTCTACGAAGCATTCTGAAATATACTTATGCTGTCTACTTCACATTAATCGAGATAAGCAGGGAGCGGGGTTTTAGTAAGAAATCCATCAAGTTAACCGTGCAGCTACAACGGGAAGTAGAAGCGCCGGCCGGCGACCTTGCAGTGCTCTTGTAAACAAGTAGACCGGAAGACAGCACAGAGTACACCCTGCTTCAAAGGTAGCAATGCCAGGGTTAAGGGGCGTTACTAGGCAGCAAATAATGAATGTTTACCCATTTGTAGCGCACGATGAACTTCATTCTTATTAAAGTTTTAATGTCTAGAATTTTAGCCAGAGACATAATCGTAAGCTGATATTGCAATGTGCAATAATGTATTTCCTAAATTTATGGAAAGTAAGTCGCATCCGATTTGCTCACAGAAAGTTTTTGTATTTTGAAAAACTACGTTCCAGTTGTCTTAATACTCTCGAGCATTTTTGATGCACATGACTTAATATGTTATTGCGGTTACCAGATTACTGAAATTCTTCTCAGTGTATGAAAGACCTTCAAACAAGGCTGGTATAATTATTTGCTTCACTGCACGTTTTGCGACATTTTTCTGCACGTCACAGACTGTTATTATGTTTACAATTCTGTGGTAATATTGAGTATAATATACTGCAGCTTGTAGCCATGTCCCCCACCGAGTTACATTTGGTTGTGGAGGCAAGGGAATTCCAGATGTCATGTGTTTAAGTATTTTGATTTTGGAGGGTGTTTTGCGAAATATCTTTTTCGTGTTGGGTATAAAAGCATTTACATCCGGAAAAGAGGATATAATTTGCTCCGCAATTCGGTGGAGACTATGTGCTAGAAAAGTTTTAGTTTTGGAAATGCTTACTGTATTGCTGTGGCAGTTTTCTTCATATAGGAAGTCCCGTTCGTAACAAGCAGTAAACCATTTTGTGTTATTGGACAGATAGAATAGAGAGAAGAAAAAAAGAAAACAACCAAATATAACATACGGCAGTCGCAAGAAACGACTGTTGTGTAGGGGTGGGCGTGTCGTTTCCTCAACCCTCACGCTAGCTGCCGGCTCCATACTCCGTGCTGTTAATATCATTGCTATTTTATCTACTAAAACCCCGCTCCCTTGAGATAAGTTTTGTAGAAATGGTTTTATTCTGTAGTGTATAACCCAGACCTGGGCAACTCGCGGGACACCTTGACATTTTTTACCTGCTTAACACAATAATTATCAGTGCAAGGCCGAGAGTTGGCTCTGCTCTCCAAGCACCAGTTGCCCAGCTCCGGTATAACCTCTTCTCGGATTCCGGCTTGGTTGAGACCGGGATGGGCCGGACCGAATCTGAGTGTCCGCCCGTGCTAACCTCTAGCGGATACACGGCTAGTCGTAAACATACCAGTTATGACCTTTGTTGGTCGCTCAGTCAACCATCGATCTAACCACTTTCTGAAATTGAAGTTGAGTTTATTTATGAACTCTCTTTACTGCCTTGGTTCTTAGCGCCCATTGAATTATGACAATTGACAACGTCCAGCTACTATTTCTGTCACTTTATTTTTCAAACTGAATCACAACACAGTTGTCTGTTTAATAGTTAACACAATTTAGAATTCGTCGTGACGTTACAACTCATAGCTCCTGTCGTAACTTTAACAGTTCACAGTTCTACTACTCTCTCTCTCTCTCTGTCTAACAAACCGTTGTTTCCGACGATACACTCACTAGCAGCTGTTGCACGTAACAAAAAGCTCCAACGCGACGATTTAATGTTTCACGATACACGCACTCAACACTTAAGAACTTGCGTCAAAAACTGGCTTCTTTCGCCATCCCGACTCGCTTGTTTAGGCCAGGCAAGTTATCGGCGAATTCTCTGTAACATACGGCTTTTTCCCGAACTTCTTGTAAACAAGCCGGCAATCGAACATTTTCTCAAACCGTCTGAAACAATGGGTTTTCGATCTGGCCAGTTCCATTGTTGTCTTGTTTACTTGTCGCGTAGTGGTGTGAGGCAGTTGACGTCGGCTGTCTGATGTGCAGCGGCGGACGTCGTCACAATATGTTGAACCTGAAATACCCCTCAATTTTGCTCAGATGCCTCTTTATCAGATTTGAGAGGCTCTTGTATATGCTTAAGTCTATAACACGAGGCCATCGGCTTTGCTTCCCTTCCAAAGGAAGCCCTTCTAAGGACTACTACGTTCGAAAAAACCCATCGTCCTCTGCCAGATTTGAACCCGCAACCACACACTAGTCGCTACGATGGTTCTTCCATAGGTCGGGGTGTTTTAGACCTCCGTTCGAACCTCGTCATACCTCGTAAACACATTTATTTACTTGTTTAAAACTCTAACCTTTCGGTTCTTATGAAACTAGAGTACAGGTGTACTTTGAGTATGTTCTATAAACTCAGAGCCTTAACTTACTCTTCTTCTGCAACTATCATTCCTCTACCTTCTTCATATTTTTCTTGCTGCGGAAGAGCTGCGCAGTATTTGTTCTTCCTCAAGCTGAATTGCGGTGTATTTATTTTGGATATTTTGAATAATGCATATCCTCTGCATGTGTTATTCAGAAGCACGGTCGTCTCTATAGTTATGTTTGTTCATTTATAATGAATTTCTGTGGCTGTCGTCCCGCATTTTCGTCCTCATGTGCACCGGTCTAGTTTAGACTCCGCGGTCGCATATAGCTACACCGGATTATTTGTTTTCTAAAATAATGTGCTTTATTTTATTGCCAGTCACTGCACGAATTTTGTTTCCAGATTTATGAACCAAGCAACCTTCTTTATCTTACCGGATTGCAGATTGCAATGAACCTCTTTCTTTGATATGTATCTAACGAAATTGTATAATCTTTGTTAGTATTCCAGACGAAGAGGAAAAAATCTTATTTGTTGCTCTCACAGAATTTTCTCTATTCTTGTACTAACTAGCCAGGACATTCAAAATATACGTTTAATTTGCCATAAAATATCTTGGACACATTGCATTTTAATCAAAATCGTTAGAGCCATTTTTGAGAAAATCAAAATGTTCGAAGAATTAAAGGGAAGTTTAAGGTGGAGGAGTTTTCTTCAAAATCTTCTTGTCGAATGCTTGAAAGATATTAAACTTAAATACCAACTTCGGCTTTAACTGACTTTTCGTTTTAGAGTTATGCTGTTCACTAACAGAAAGACACACATAGACTTTTTTCTAAGTTTTTTTTTTTTTTTTTTTTTTTTTTTTTTTTTAAATTCACGAGGCCTCAAAACATATATTTCTCTTGAAATATCGACATGGAATTTTTGAGTGGAATATAATACGTCCTCTACTCATACGTATAAAGGGAGTAAAAATGATCAAAGGACTCATCTTGAACGATATTTAAATAGCAAGCAGGCGAAGTTAAAGGTGTCAGGGTTATAAGTGCAGATATTTTGATAAATGATATATACCAGGTGAAAGGGAAGCCATTACACTAATTTAAATCAGTGGTAGATCTAGGTATTTGGAGCACATTTTGTTATCTAACGCTTTTGTCTCTGACCATTTATTACGGAGATATTTTAGTTTTGTCGAAAACAAGCTGGCAGCACTGCAGATTCTGTGTCACTTTCCCTAGCTTAGTACATAAGCAAATAGCGCAACGACGCGTCTTGAAAACAAACTCATACCCTGCCGTGTCCTTCTGTCTTTACTGTGCGAGTGTAGGCCAATCACAGTTGTTAATGATAAAGTTACTCTACGCATCTTGCAAGTAACAGACTGTTATCTTCGTACATTCTTGTGGAATTACGCATCCAATTTGGATAAAAAAACTGTTTATTTTTTCGAATTCAGCTGATAAAAGAACAAAATGCCATTCGACTTTTCTGTTTGCAATGCTTCTGTGAAGCACATATTAGAAGGAATGTAATGACTACCCTTCCATCCTGTATATCTACTCCCATGTTAGTTGTTTTTTCCCCTCGTCTAACAATTTTCTAACAAACCAAGCACATACCTGGTGTTTTTTGCATGGTCATAACTGCAACGCAAAAGGAACAGCGCCTGTCATGTAGATTATCCCATTTGCCTCTTAGCACAATCCGCGACCCATCGGCCTAGATAATGTGAGGTCATTTGCCTTGCAGAAAACATTCGAACTCAGTTTCGATACAGCTTTCGCTCCGCCCACTCTGCGTTATGTTTTCTACGCCACATCTATTTGAAGGTACTAACCAACCTGAAAATAATTACCCTTAATTAATAAAATTATAAGTGTGTAAAAAAGACAAATATTATGTAATATTGTCGATTGCATTTTTGTGTCTTAACAGCGTTCATATAACAATTTTGATATCAAGATTTATGTTTTAAAACTCCCTGAAATATAAAAAAAAAGCATTCTAGTAAAGCATCTGTATGTATGTCTGTCTCTCTCTGTCCATCGGTCTGCATCACTGAACAGAATAACTCAAAGACACACACACACACACACACACACACACACACACACACACACACACACACACACACACACACACACACACACATACACACACACCACGTTTTCGATTCAGGGTAATTTTATCTCCAATAAAATCTTGATATCAAATGTTTAAATAAAATGCAGTGTCTTCTCTGTCCTATACATATGGTAGAAAAAATAAAAAAGAGAAAATCTGTGCTCCTACCGTAAAGTCTATCCGGCATATGCTTGTAAATCATCGAGTGTCCAAAAAAGCGATAGAGTTTGTCAGCTGTGTTGTGCAGAGCTATCTGCTAGCTATACAATGCTCTGCACTGTACCACCGGATCTTGCTATCTTCTGCTGGAACTGTTTGCATTAAGTTTGTTCTGCAATATATTCTTGATAAGAATGTAACCTATAAATCATCAGATGCTCTGCTGTACGTTCAGTAAGAGAAATCCAGATCCATCCACATATCTTTGAACAGCTGGTAGCATGGACCAAAACAATAACAAACTGTCACATAAATGTGGGTTCTAAAATGCATTCAGTGAGAGCTTTGAGCACTTATTCATTTTCATTACTGTCCACTTACAACAACAGTTATCGGTTATTTACTTTTCTGAGCTGATATCCGAGATCATGGAGGATTTTGTTCTGGCTTCCCTCAAGTACGTCTGCTTCTTTAACAGTGTGGTACGATGTTCCTTTCCGTTATAATACCAACAGATATGCCTTCTTATGGCATTTGACTGAAAATTGTACAGTTGCGTAACTTCAGATGCTCTTGGTCTGTGCTTCCCAGAAGTTGCAACTTGCTATGGGCCTGGCTGTCTCTTTAGAGATTTTAGAAACAGTCACTTCGCTTGTCGCTTTGTTAATTCAAATTTTGTTGGGTCATGAAGCTTACTTGGCAATTTCTTGGGCAGTTCGTTGCTCTCAAATTAAACGAAAGACTGTCTTGCTAGAAAAACCATGTAAACCGAGGAAGACATTCCTGTAGACTTCAACTGGTGTATTTCCTTCCATTGCAAAGTGAACGTTGTTTGATGTGATTTGCTTGGATTACTTTAGGTCGATGTCTCTTCACATCCTGTCTGTTAAGTAAACCCATTAGGTAAGTGTCTCACTTTTTTCCTAGCACTGTAAACATGCACAATAATACTGTCTTTGTCTTCCTGCTCGAACTGCAACATACACTTCTTCCTACAACCACAATCATCGCCAGTTGTTTTACTTACCACAGTCCTGCCTTTGTCAGTCACAAACTCCTTACCTTTGCATCTGCTGTCCAAAATTGCCTGAACATCTTTTCTTCAGGGAACTGCCTTTCCAAGTCTGACTATAGCATAATGATGTTTTATCTAAAAGTAAACTTTATTAACAGCATAATGTGGGTAAGATACCAAAGCTGAGACAAACTGTTAAGTAGAATATACAGCAATGGAAAAAATGGTTGAGCGCATCATGAAAACGGAGCATTTCTGCAGTGAGATTTACACAATTCGATATTTCCAACATTCAGCTGAGTTTACAGATAGTCGCTGTTCTATGCATTATATTCTGTCGGACACATAAATAGGCAGTTTGCTACACTGCTCCTTTGTTTACCAGGAACAAATACAAATTAAGACTCAGACTATTTAGGTAGAATACGAAGATGTTTAAGAAAACCACCTCGCTCAATTCAGGGAAGATTGTTTAAAATGTTTTAACTTCTGAATAATGTCTGTAACGATTATCTTTATAATTCCATACGTTTAAGATATTTACTTGACAAACAAAATGTATATCTTCAATTTTTTTTAGAATAGCCCATATAGTGCTCTTCTTTCGAAAACGCTTTATACCGTTAAATAATACGGGTAATCCATCAGGGATAAACAGAAATGTAGGTACTACATTAACGTCTCTCCAAAACATTTGTTTTCAAGTATTTTTCTGTGGCGGCAGCCATTTCCAAGATATATGTTGCTATTCAGTTGTTGGTCGCGATGTCATGGGATTTGAAGTGCGGTATATACTGACAAGGCTACTGTCTTAATAAGTAATAACGAAGTGCAAATATTTATCTCAATTATCCCATTAAATCATACTGCAACCTACCATCACGTGATAGCACAAGATCTCCCAAATACATGCAGCCATTGTCTTTCTGCACTAAGAGTTCATAATTTACTTACATTTCGTCCACTGTACGAGGGTCAACGACAACGGCTCTGATTGCCTTAGAAATCTGTAGGAAATACCTCCAGTTTCAAGAATGTAATAAGTAGAGCGCGGAACCGTGTGCAGCCACATGCGATACGGGTTAGTTGGACGTGGAGAATGAATGCGCAGCCGACATATATGCACGCGCACCAGCAGACGCCTGCAGCTGTGTACATGAGAGAATAGCAACAATAAACTTGTGGCTTTAGCGCAGCCTTCCACCCTCTAGTAATAAGTTAAATACGGGAAATTGAAACGTACGATAACTTAACGATAACTATATATGCAGTCGTAATATGAACTCCAGATTAGAGGTACTTAAATTAGTTAATTAAAGTAGACATAACAATAAAAAAACGGAGGTTATACACTAAAGCTGTCTGCCCAAATGTACCTAATTAGGCAATACTCCCTTGATATCTTCCTTATAATACAATACTGGAGATATTAAGGGCTAGTTCAGAACCACTGACAACGATAACTATAACCAGAACGAAAGACTTGAAGTACATGTATTCAAATGGGAGTGTTCACAACCAATAGGAAGCCCCTCGAACCCCAAGAACGCGAAAGAAGTCTTGGCCAAATTTTAACTCCCTATTCGCGTTATCGGGCACGGCATATTAGATATCGGTCGTGCATATTAGACTTTTCGCTGTAGACATTAATGAACTTTGCTGTGCCATAAAACAGCCGCTAGAGTTCTCTCTAGTCGCAAACTAGAAAAAATGCCATTGGTCAGTCAGAGTCAAATGAATTCCCAATGCGCAATATTGACCTCTACTTTCTAGCGATAATCTGATCGATAGAGTATCTTACCGTTCACGTTGCCGGACTGTTGTGAACCAAAATATTGAGTACTGCCTTGCTTCTCGTTACCGGTGTTGTGATTTCTGTTGTCCGGTGGTTGTGAACAAGCCTTTCTGTCTATCGTATACACGGATTGGAGATTACTCAATAATTTTATTTTGGGTGACAACCCTGTCTGTGGCCAAGACCCTGCGGTTCGTTACCCAGATTGGTTTTGCTACGCAAGTGTAACACATTTTTAATTATTTTCTGAGGTTTTAACCCTGTTTTTAACTTGGATACATTTTACCTTTTAATGTTTTAACAATTTTGTATTTTAGTTTTTTAGCTTTCATCTTTTACCTCTTTTTAGTACGTTGCTCTTCAGGGTTTTATGTTATCGTGCTAATTTGTAGGCTGATGTTTTTAGCTCTTAACGCTTTTTATTTGGCATTTTAGGGTTGTACTTTTATCCTGAAAAGTTTGTGAGTGTTTTTAGATTTTAAATTTTGACCTAGGGCCAAATGACCTAGCTGTCGACGGGTCCTTAAACCCCACTCACTCACTCAACAATTTTATACGCATTTTTAAGAGTTTCTAACCTTAGATATCGTATCTTTTTAGACACTATGACAGTGGTAGTACGCGATACATTTAAAGTGTGATTGAAATGCCATCCACAGCGATGATATAGATAAAATAAGGGTAGGTAGGTAGGTACAACACGCCGCGCCGCCAAGTGTTAACGAGGTCGGGTGAGCAAGGTTTGGGCCGCAATCCTCAAACATGGTCTGTAATTACAGGCCAGGGTCTAGCTTCACTAAGTGGAGTCAATAAGATCATCTCATCTCACTTCCTACATGCGGGTCAGTGAAACACTTGCAGCGCAGGGTGCGCCAAAATTAATATTCCGCTCTCCTTTAATTCCGCCTCCACGTCTCCGTCTCTGTGTTCAATTTATACAAAAAGCCACAGATCATCTCACACGGCCGTGCCAATGAAAAAATAGTATAATAATCAATTATTTATTTGCATACAGAGTTTCAATGCTTACACAACTTTCTGTGCCTAAATGCATTCCATTTCTTCCAGACCACTTGCTCTCATTCCAGTTCTTACTTCCATCACCCATGAGTTGCTAGGTCTTCCTTTCCTTCTTCTTTCAGGGGGACTCCATTCCAAAAATATTTCTTGGTAACCTGCCTTCATTAATTCTTGTAATATGTTCGTGCCAACTCAGCTGGTTATATCTTACGTAGCCTAATATTGAGTTCGTAAAATTAATGTTTACTCTCTCCCTGTGTGTGTGTGTGTGTGTGTGTGTGTGTGCACGCGTGAAATTATTTTGTTGTTTAACGACGCTGTCAAATGCCAGAATCACATCAGCGTCGCCGGTGTGCCGGAATTTCGTCCCACAGGAGTTATTTTACATGCCAGTAAATCTACTGACATGGAGCTGTCGTTTTTAAGCACACTTAAACTGGGCCGGGTTTGAACCCGCGACCTTGGGATCAGTAGGCCAGCGTCTAACCAACTGAGCCACCCAGACTGACCGTGTGTGTGTGTGTATGTGTATGTGTGTCTGTCTGTCTGTCAGTCTAGACAGCATAACTCAAAAACGAAAAGTCGCTTAGAAACCAAAGTTGGTATTTAAGTCTAATATCTTTCAAGGATGAGACACGAAGATTTTGAAGAAAATTCCTCCACCCTAAACTACACTTTACATGGAAAATGTTTCCAAAACTTTTGATTTACTCGAAAATGGCTCTAATGATTTTGCTTAAAATGCTACATATTTAAGATGTTTTATGGTAAATGAAATGTATTGAATTCTCTGGCTATAGCTCATGTAGTCCTTTTTACTCTTGATGACCTTTGCATAGAGGTAAACTGTAAGAGATAGACCAAATCTTAAGCTTCCCTTACAGCTGTAAGGAAATAAGCAATAAGATAATTTCTGCAAATGTTTATCTCAACTAACATAAAGAACAAATAGTAATAAGAGTTTGTAAGAATAGTTAGAACAATAGTAGAGAAAGTCATGTGAGTGCAATACATCATATTTTTATACTAAGACTTAGTGTACCTCTTACGGATTACCAGTTATGCAAATGTTACCCTAAATGAGGAGAACTTTTGAGGATATTCGCAGCAAATTTAAGGTATATGTAATTTTGTATGAAAATTACATGTGGCATTTTACTCAAAATCATGAGAGCCACGTGTAAGAAAGTCAAAATTTTCTAAAAATATTCTATATAAAATGTAGCTTATGGGGTGGGGGATTTTCTTGAAAATATTCGTGTCTCATCATTGTAAAATGTTGAACTTGAATACCAAGTTCGATATTTAAGCGACTTTTCGTGCATTTCGAGTGAAATCTCGATATCGAATTTTTGGATGGAATACAAATACTTATATCCAGCATAGGAAGTAAAATTTAGTTACGGGTATATAAGATTAACGATGATATAATTTAGGCTCACGTGACTTTCTCTACTCACTCTTGTAGAAACTGTTCTTATAACTACTTTTCTACAATTTACTGCACATTAATGGAAATACTCATTTGGAATTATTTATGTTATTAGTCATTTATTATGTATGTTTTCTTATGAGTGCAATCAGAAGAGGAGATTATAACAGGTTTTAATCGATAATGCAACATTTTAAGATTTAGTCGATATGTAGTGGCTGTGACACTCCATTCTGCTTCCATGTCCAGGAGTAATGAAAATAAATAAAGTATTGAAAGGAAATAATGACAACTTCTTATTGGAGAAAAAGTGTGAGTCTTTGGAAACTCAAACCAATAACAAAAAATCTGATGTGTTGTACTCACATGACTTTCTCTACTATTGTACTAACCATTCTTGCAAACTCTTATTCCTATATCTTCTTCGTGCTAGTTTAGATAAACATTTGTACAAATTATCTTATTGCTTATTTCCTTGTAGGTAAGGGGAATATTAGAATACAGTAGACTTTGTGCGTTATTCAAATGTTTTAAAGCTTTGAGATCAATTTTCTCTTTGCACGGTTAACATAAAAAAAATGAATAAAGATGTTCCATTTCACGAAAGTTTTGTTTTCCGAAACTGACACAAATAATAAGAAATATCTCCAAAATGTTTTAGTCTACAAAAAAATTATTTAGGCATAAATTGTATGTTTTAGCGAGTTCTACATTTTTTGTATCTCTTTTGTCTATCTCTTACGGCTTACGACTTGTTCAAAAGTCATCCAGATTAAATAGGACTACATAGGCTATCACCAGAAAATTCAAAATATACATTTCATTTGTCATACAAATATCTTAAACATATGACATTTTAATCAAAATTGTTAGAGCCATTTCCAAGAAAATCAAAATTTTCAAAAAATTTTCCATGTAAAGGGTAGTTTAGGGAGGGGCTATTTTCTTCAAAGTCTTCGTGTCGCATCCTTGAAACACATTAAACTTAAATACCAACTTTGGCTTTTAGCTGACTTTTCGTTTTTGAGTTATGCTGTCCACAGACTGACACACACACGCGCGCGCGCGCTTTTTTTAAAAATGTCTCAAAACATATTTGCGATGAAATCTTGACATATAATTTTTGGGTGGAATATACTTCCTTCTACTTACCAAGTAGAGAACGTAAAAAGCTATGTCTGGAAATTGGTTATTTCATAAAAAAATAGAAATAAGGAGGTATAAATTGAGTGCTTTAGTGAGATATACATTTTTTGTTTACCTCTTACAGTTTCTCACTTATGCAGAAGTCATCAAGTAAAGAGGAATTCACAGGATGTTTAAACAAAATTCTAGATACACATGTCATCAGTGATGAAAACATTAAACATATAGATTTCAATGAAAACCGTTAGAGCGATTTTTGAAAAAATGTTCTAAAAGTGTTTAATGTGAAGAGAAGTGTCAGATGGAGGGAGGAGAGGGGTGGTCTGGGTAATGGTTGTGTCGCATCCTTCAAATATGCTAAATGTAAATACCAAGTTTGGTATTTAACCAACTTTGGTTTTTTGAGTGACGCTGTTCATACACACGTGCATACACAAAACACACAAATTAACATCAATACAGCATCAACTTCCAAGAACATTGCACTAAGCACAGTCCCGCAAATTAATTTCACTAATTGTACAATAAATAACTTATATATGAAATAAAGTTTCGTTTAAAAACCAATAAATATTTGCCTTCAATTTTTTAATGTTACTTAGCATTCCAAGATTATTGTTCTTATTATGCAGCTGTGACGTGCTGGAAACGTCTCGGTCGTTTAGCGCCTGCGCAGAATTCCAAATATCAGCTGATGCAATACGTGAGTGTAAATGCATAATGTACTATTACGTATTTTAATACTAAAATTGCACAAAACGTATGTAATATGTGTATAATCTTTTATTTCTAATACTCGTAGCGTGCATCTCCGCTTATGAGTTAAACATAAGCTTGTGTACAGCTAATCAGATCATACACTAGTTACATAAATAAGATAAATAACTATTTTTGGATCCAAGCAGCCTCAAAATATGTATGTCCGATGAAATTAGATGAAGATTTACTGTCTGATTCACAGATGGACGCGAGAGTGTTCAAACGGTTTGCATTTTGAAATAATATTTTAGAGAAAGAGTTGAAACATTAACCTGTTTAGTAATGTGTGAGGATATAAAAACACAGACGGAGTGAAGATTAAAGTTAGATAATGAATATTTACGTTAGCATGTTTTTGTACTCGACCATGCGCTGGGCTTTAACCACTGTTAATTTGCTACATGAAGATCCCCCCTAGTCTATCCCCCCCCTCCCTCCCCACTTTTTGTGTTTTGCGAACTACAGACAGGATGCCGCTAACAACACTGCCAACGTTAGGCAATTAATGAGCGAACAGCGTTGAGGTATTACCTTGCATGGTTCCTACGAGGGCAACTCAAAAAGGAGAGAGAAACATGCATCCATGAAATGAAAATAAAGTGCTAAGAGGGAGTAGTATAATAGAGAGGGAAATATTCTAGAGAGCAGATCAATGGAAGTCGATATATCTGATTCAATAGTTATTTATGATATGTGTTAAAAGTGGAGTTCAAATTGTTAGCACAGTGGCTGAAAGTAAGAGTACGGCAGTCCTACAAGCAAATTAAAATCACTTTTAATATGAAGAGTCCACTGCAAAAAAAGGGGGGGGGGGGGGGATGACACCATTTTACAAAAACTGAGATGAAGTGCAGTACGATAGATGTATACTCATATGTTCAATCGTTATGTGCTCAACCACAGTTAGGGGAGGTTGAAATCACCTCCGTCTACTCGCTGGGACAGATGACATATTTATCCTTGGTTACCAAGTTCCAGCGGCGGCACATTCTTACGTACAGCAAAGGCATACACATTCATACTTTTTGGCACGATTTACGTTTCGGGTCTTGAATATTTGGTGCAAAAGATGAAGTGCACAGTCTCAAAAGATAAGCTAGGTGATAGTCACTTATCTTGCTGAGACACTCGCTCTTAATGTAGTTAATTTTTTAAAACGTTTGTTCGCAGATATAAGTGGAGTCAAAGACTGCCATTAAACTAGATGCAAACAAGCGTAATCTTGGATACTCACAGCAGGACAGAGACCTGAATAATTCCCACGTTTATTTCTCAGAACATTTTACGGTCGTGGAATTCTGCAATGCAAGTGGTTTCATATTTTGTAGCTCGTGTGAAGTCTCACTACATGGAAACTTCAAAAGTGCAAAATAATTGGATTTTGGTTTCAAATGTGAAAAGAATGTGTTGTACAATTGCCTCAAAAGTTCGTTGTATTTTTCCAGGAGAATAACATTTATCGTGAACAAGGGAAGTAAGTAAGGGAAATGGTATAAATCTACAAATCAAGAATTTAACTTTACCGTCTTCATCTCGAAAACAAAAATATTCGTCCTGCCATTGAATTTTACGTACCACTATATATACTCCGCGCCATCCGCCTCTGACTAGCAGGTCTGGTTCTGCTTGCCTTGGTCAATGGAAAATAACATGTGTATGGGAAGTGAGCTTGTTGAGTACCCCTGCTATACCACACCATATTGCTTCGTCACGAGTCCACAGAGGGAGCAGTGCAGAGCAACCGTATCTCTGCCTCTGCGACGGCAGATGGCATTAATCTATCTGTTTACATTATCTGTGGATAGATGGCACATGGCATTCACTATTACCATCTATTTTGCATTTATACTATTTTTCTAGGCATAATGCAACTTTGGGTGGCGATATTAAGTATCCATTGCAGAATTTACCTTGGCGACTGAGGTAAACCATAAAAAGCTCCAGTGAAATTGGTCGGCTCACAGGATTTGAACCCGAGATCTTGAATGCTAATGTTACCGTGGAGCCAACTGGATCAATAGGTTTTAATTTTGATCTCAACTAACTTGAACAAAGTTTTGTATAGTTTACGAGCGTTCCAACTTCTGGATATCTGTGGGAATTAACTAATTATGCCTTCCTTGGTGGGCATTAAGACTATAAAAATACGTCTTCGCCGTTAGCAAGATCACGATGGGGACCTATAAGCTGAGATTACTCTATTTCAAACACCATGGAGTCACACGAATCACGTTTCCTCTCTGAAAAACGAAGATGGCGGAAGTGTTGAGGAAGAGATTAAACAACCCTACCCTTGTTTACGATATATAGCCCCAATCTCGCTAATTACGCCCCCTGTCCGTGTTTTTACCCCCAGCTGTTTTTCTATTAGGTATTTAAATGGCTGCCGCGGTAAATGGAGATTTATGTAACAGGCAGAGAAACCAGGCGTCGATAAATATATGGAACTTGCTCAGATGGGACATTCGGTTCAATTAACTTAAAGTAATGTGTTCAAGGAATCTGAAGATGGGCCATTAACTTCCCTTCTTGTGAAACTTGAAGCTCTACCATAATTTGAATAGATGGGACCAAGGGCTGAGAAGATGTAATCTAGAGGATACACAAAATGTATGTTAGAATTTTAGTGCTAGGTAAATTACTCTGAAGTACAGGCTGAAAAGATACTATGAGAACATATCTTCACCAAGTTTTACTGCCTGGTTGCACGGGTACTTTGAGAAAAGTTGGCGGCAGCAGTTTGGAGTAGTTTCAGTTATTAAGATGAACTGCTTTACTTGCAGTATTTAAGTTTTATTTTTTTTTTTTTTAATCAATATTCCATTTATGTTCCACCTTTAACATGGGAGGTCATATCAGTGACTTTTAACCTCTTGGAGCAGTGGTGTTCGTTCACTTAACGATGTCCTTTTTTAATTTTGCGTTTCTATTACTTTGGATTAACTTATTGCATTAAATCGAAATCGAACCTTGGGCCCCTTGCATAGAATAACCCCAAATGCAACAGGCCTTCGTGGGTCAAGGTTTACTACTTGGCCGCTGCGTCCTTCACCTCTGCCACTACAGACGTCATAAGTGAGGTGCAGAACTGGAGGGTGGGACGTGTTCAGCGCCCCTCCCGGTCATCCTAACCTGGCGCCGCTACTTCTTTATCAAGTAGCTCCTCAATTGGCCTCTCAGGGACATACCAAGACTGAGTGCAGCCCGTACCAGACCTCCCAGCGGGGCAAAAATCCCCACACCGGTACCGGTGATCAAACCCGGCTCCTCCATGCCAAAGGCAGGCGCGCTTTCACTGCGCTACTTCGGCGGTCTATAACTGAATAATAGTTTATAATCTGAAATAAATCTCACTTTATTTTTAACTTTAACAAATAACCTTTCTTCAGGAAAAATACATTAACTATTATTAAAAGAACTATTGTTAAAAACACAGTTGTAAAAATGAAATGAAGTGGTATTGATTGTTAATCGATTCTACTGCGTAATAAATTGTCAGCGCTTTATGGAATACAGTTGGCAACACTGGGTAAACAAAAGAATGACCTAGTGATAATTTGTACAAACAAAAGAAGGACAGGTGGTAATTAACGGCTCTATGTATGGAATGATCGCTGTAAATTATTTCCATTCTGAAATTCTTACTTTATCCCAAACACATTTCCTCTATCACATTTATTTTATCTCGCCTTCCCTCGTAATTGACAAACTTTTCTCTGGTATTTCCAAAACAATAAAAATATATGTCTTAGGCTGAAAAAAATGCTGATGTGTTGCACACATATGACTTTCTGTACTCTTGTACTAACTATCCTTAGAAATTTTGATTCCTCTTAGTCGAGATAAACATTTGCAGAAATAATCTTTTTAGGTGTAAAAGGAATATGGGAATACAGTAGGCTTTGAGCTATAGTCAATTCTTTTAAAGCTGGTCACTATATAAAGTCTTTGAGATACCGTTCTCTTTGGACAGTGAACAGATAAAAAATTAATACCTTCCGTTTGAGAAAAGTATAAGTATTGGAAAACTCATACAAATAACAAGGAATATGTTCGAAATGGTTGACTCCGCAAAAAAGAAAATTCATTTGGGCATAACTTGTGTGATTTAGCGAGATCTACATTTTTCAATAGATTTTGTCTATCTCTTATGGTTTACGTCATCCATAGTAAACAGGAATACATAGGCTATAGCCAGAAAATTCGAAATATACATTTCATTTGTCGTCAAAATATCTCATACATATGGCATTGTAATCAAAATCGTTAGAGCCATTTTCAAGAAAATCAAAATTTTCGAAAAATTTTCCATGTCAAGGGTAGTTTAGGGTGGAGAAATTTTCTTCAAAATCTTCGTGTCGCATCCTTGAAAGACATTAAACTTAAATACCAACTTTGGTTTTAACCGACCTTTCGTTTTTGATTTATGCTGTCCACAGACGCACAGACACACGCACGCACACACCACACACACACACACACATACACACACACGCGCGCGCGCGGACCTAATATAATGTGGAAAGCAACCATGTTATGAGTGAAATCATTTGCCCTTACACACTTTTCTGCATTATAAAGCAAGCTGTGCCTGGGTATGAATAGTTTAAAGTACTTTATTACGTGACAGGCAAACGGCTCGGAAAATGTATAAAATAAAACTACAAAAGCACACTCAAATGGAAACAAACTGTGTGCATTGTGTGACTGTTATTATGCCCAACAAACAAGGAAGGGACCTACTGCACTTTCATCTGTCTTCTATGCTGTTTTAATTTCTCTATGGTGTGTACGTACTACTATAGTGGAGGAAGTGTTGCATTCCAATAAAAAATTGCACATTTCGTCTAAAGTAAATGTTTTGAGACTCTCTGAAATTATATATTATGTCTTACAGTTAAACGAATATCTCCATTCTATTCTTAAAAATCATGTTCTTCTATCCGCTCCGTGGTAATCGAGATAAACATTTGCAGAAATTTTTTATAATATACTTTTTGTTGGTGCAATGGGAATGGGGAAATAGAGTAGGCTTAAGCGGTAGTAAAATATTTAAAAAGCAAAATTCAAATAAAATGGAATATCTCGGAAATGGTTCACTCCATAAAAAAGTGTATTTTGAATATAAAACACTGCTCAACGAATTTATAATTTACTTGTTATGAATAAATAGCTTTTTTTTCCCTTCTGGGTGGCTCAGTTGGTTAGACGCTGGTCTAGTGGTTCCTAGGTCGCGGGTTCAAATCTGGCTCAGACCGATGGTTTTTATGGATGCTTCAAAACGACAGCTGGCATCTAAAATAACTCTTGCGGGACAAAATTCCGGCACACCGGCGACTTTGATGTAATCCTAGCAACTGACAGTGTCATTAACCAACAATTTTTTTTAAAATTTTAATAGGTTATTTATGGCCGAAACAAACTTTAATGGCGGATGGCTTAACGTAATATCAAATCATATACTTGCCACGCCTTGTATATTTAAACACACTGGGAAATCACACTCTAAAGCCAGTGATATAAATATTATTTGTACCCACAAAATTTATTTGTACAACAGGAAAGAGCATAGTAGTGTTCAGCTATCAGCCGCCATTACATTTTTTCCTCCTCCTCCTCCTCCTCCTCCTCCTCCTCCTCCTCTTCTTCTTCTTCTTCTTCTTCTTCTTCTTATTATTATTATTATTATTATTATTATTATTATTATTATTATTATTATTATTATTATTATTATTATTATTATTATTATTATTATTATTATTATTATTATTATTATTATTATTATTATTATTATTATTATTATTATTATTATTATTATTATTATTATTATTATTATTATTATTATTATTATTATTATTATTATTATTATTATTATTATTATTATTATTATTATTATTATTATTATTATTCAATTCAGGGATTTGGCATTTCTGCCAGATCCGTTTCCGCATTTCAACAATTTATTCCCAGCTTCTTCTAGGACATACCACATCTTTTCTTCCTCGAGCATTGTAATTTGTTTTTAAAACGCTCATTCTATTCACTTGTTCTTTGCAATTCTGTATACTTTCTTCTACTTTATCTTGTAATTTCTATATGCCTAATTCCCCTCGAATTTATTAGGTATTTGTTATTAAATTTCGTCTGGTACATTCCTTAATTCTTCCTACAAATCTCATTTCTGTAGTTTGTATTTTGTTTTTACCTCTTTTTTTAGCATCTATGATTCCCTTCCATACATAAGCACTGGAAGTGCCATACTTTTATAAAACTGTAATTTCGTTTCTTTCCTTGATTCATTATCCAAAGTTCTTGCTATAGTTGCGCATATCTGCTGGAACTTATTTACCTTTAACAATTCTGTCTGCCATAGTTAAAATGCGCTAGTATGTGGTAATATCAGAAGCATAGGAATATGCCATTCTAGCCATTGTGTTTGCCGTGGCATAACAACTTTCTTAAAAATTCCTGTGACTGACTGATTCATTCACTCCTGACTGACTGACCGACCGACTGACTTCCTACATGAACCAGAAACATGGCCTTCGTTTCTCATTACTATATGTTGGTACATAAAATGTCAAATGCACACCATGAATTAAAGAACAGCAATTTAGCGACAACCCAAACCCCCTCCCAAACTCCATGCTAATTACCCAACTAAAAGGTTTTTTAATTACTATGCCCACGCATAGAAATCAGCGGCAAAATGTTGAGGCTTCCCCTCCCTCTAGCGTATGTAGAAGAAATAATTATATACCATGATTTCACTGTTGTATGTAGGTCTCTGGTTTTCTTACTCAGGCTAAGGAACGCTTTCGTGTTCTTGCATTCTCTACTGGTAAGTAGACGACGTATTGTGTTCAACCCAGACATTCATGTCGAGATTTCACCGGAAATATATGATTTGAGTCCACCTGAATTAAAAAAAAAAAAAAAAAAAAAAAAAAGCATTTTTAGAAAAAGGTCGGCTCGCGCGCGCGCGTGTGTGTGTGTTGGTGTGTGTGTGCCTGTGGACAGCATAACTCAAAAACGAAAAATCACTTAAAAACCAAAGTTGGTATTTAAGTTTAATGTCTTTCGAGGATGAGACACGAAGATTTTGAAGAAAATAGCCCCACCCTAAACTACCCTTTACATGGAAGATTTTTCGAAAAGTTTTATTTTCTTGAAAATGGCTCTAACGATTTTTACTAAAATGTCATATGTTTGAGATATTTTTATGACAAATGAAATTTGTATTTTGCATTTTCTGACTATAGCTCTTGTAGTCGTATTTACTCTGAACGACTTTTGCATAACTGGTAAACCGTTAGAGATAGACCAAATCATGCTACACAAAAAATGTAGATCTTGCTAAAATACACATTTTATGTCTGAATAAATTTTCTTGTAGGGTTAACCATTTCGGAGATATTCCTTGTTATGTGTGTGAGTTTCGGAAAACAAAACTTTCGTGAAATGGAACATCGCTGCTCATTTTTATATGTTAAGCGTGCAAAGAGAACGGGATATCAAAGCTTTGAAATATTTGAATATCGCTCAAAGCCTATTGTGTTCTAATATTCCTCTTACACCTTCAGGGAAATAAGCAATAAGATAATTTGTACAAGTTTATCTCAACTAACACGAAGAAGATATAGGAATAAGAGTTTGTAAGAATGTTTAGTATAATAGTAGAGAAACTCATGTGAGTGCAACACATCAGATTTTTTTTTTTTTTCTATTTCTTCTTTTTTTTTTTTCTCTCTCTTTTTTTTTCTGTAACTCAGAAAAGAGAAGCTAAATATAGCAGAAAATAATTTTTGAGTACAAAGTGTGGAAACTGTTGATTATGATAGATACTAATTGGTGAATAACGTATCATTGAAGCTGGTAGGAGATCGCGTATGCATGTTATTGTTCCAAAAGGCGTAATTAATTTAGTGCCGTAAGAATGTGCTCCAGTGTGGCGGCCGGTATTAACAACTGAAAGCGTGATATGTCGCCTTGGCGTATCATACGAGGTGCGCTGTGTAAGTAGTTAGAATTATGTGGGAAACACATTAGCCACGCCCGCGGAGACCTCACCATGGCAACCGTAACATTAGCAAACCCGTGTTCATCATGATGGCGTTCTCAAATTTTTGTTCAGGAAGAGAACATCAAAGGCAGCGAGCATATCCGCCCTTTACTGTCGCGTAAATTGAGCTACCGATCCGTGATGGCCATGTTTTGCCCAAAGGTATTTCTGTCGTTACCCGCGTTTTTACATTTCACATTCAAATGACCAGCGTTTAATCTTTTTATGCTCATTTTCACGGCAAAAGATTTTCCTTTGCTGTGCAACCGTATACAGGTGAATGAATATTTGGAATGGTATCAGTACTAGAATTAAAACAAAAATGTAAGTGTCAATCATACAATTTTGCATTTCAACTTAAACCATTATATTTTCAATTTATTTCAACTATATGGTTAAATTGAGAACTTTGACTTAAGAACCAACTGAACTCAAATTTTAGTATTGGTTTCATTACTTTTGCACTTTTCTGGTAAACGCGTTTATATTTACTGCCTCATAATTCCAGGATAGCAGGAGAAGATTCCACTTAAAGACAGTTCTATAGACCACCAGGAATTTGAATTCGAAATCGTTGGTTAAGTTAGAACAGTGTTTCTCAATAGGTGGGCCGCGACCCTTAGGGGCTCGCGGGCAGTGTATTGGGGGATCGCCTGAATTCTTTAAATGCTATGTTTATTTACTGGAAAGTTAATACGTTTAATAACTTACTAAGCCATAAATAAATAGTAGACATAAAATGTATAAGGAATATTTAATTTTTATTTTCTTTGTAAGAATCATTAAATTATGTACTAGAAATTTGACACTGTTTTGTGTTTTATATGTTTAGACTTGTAATGTCTGTTTCAAATCCTGTATCACAAGAAAGCAACGTAAACTTCATTTGCACGTTCTTTTTAATAACTTAGAAACTGTTGCATCAGTTTCCTACTTAGGTATTTCAAGTAAACTCATTCTTAATTAGTAATAAACACAGAAATACTATTAATTCTAGTGCATTTTTCTTCAATATCTAAACAAACATGTCAACATGGTAATACTGTTCACATCTCCATGTTTACTATAACCAGTATGACCAACATAAATTTATAAAGCATATCTTTACAGCTTGCTTCCTTCCCTTATTTGGAAGCAGAGAAGATAAACTTAAACCGGAAGCACTGGATTAAAATTCCACTTTTCCTCACCGTGTAAGGGAAAACTTTCTTATACTTACCAACAGGGGTTATAAACCCCGCAAAATGCCAGTACTATTGCGTCATCAACAATGAAGGTCCGCGTCGCTCACACTGCTGCCTATATTGTATTCTTGTCTATTTCTTATAATTTGTAAGTTATTGAGAATTATACAAAAAGTATTCCTATTCGCAGAAAATTGAAGAAATAAATTTTATTACTCGTGCAAATATCCATAGATTGCGGCGAGTAATTTTCTTCAAAATCTTCATGTTGCATCTTTCAAAAATGTTTAACCTAAATACTAAATTATTTCAATTCATGCCTGTTTCAGTTGGAATACAATATTTCTTGTATGTTCTATAGATCTATGGTAGCGAAAATAAAACCATATCATAGCATAATTATTATTTTCTTTCGAAATTGTGTAAAAGCACTTCAGGACTCTCGGGGCATTCTTGTTTTCCTTTCTAGGCTTGGTCTGTGTAAACTTTGCCTGTCCCCCGATAATCTTGAGTAAACTGATAGATACTGCCAACAGCGCATTCTTTCTATAGATAAAGTATATTTATTTCGTATTCTTCTCTTTTATGATATTGACGTGTTTCAACTTTTGCCGATGTTTTTAAAGCAGAGCTTAACATTTAAAATACTGTATTATTTGTATTTGTGTTGTGTTTTTAAAGTCAAACAGAAAAAAAATTAAGAATCTCAGACACATTTTAAAGTAGTGCAATTAGAACTATAAAGTTATGCACACCAATTTTCACTCGTATGGTCCTGCTTTGTGAGAGCATTTTAGCGCCTTTAAATATACATTTTTAAATTCCGTTTTCATTTTTACTTTCTCTACCATGTATGCAGGTATTTTAGCCGTGGTGAATGGATGGAAGTTGCGCAGTGGTTTATTGTCGAGTAACGTTTATATTTATAAGACGATAGCGGTGTCAGGTTAGCGGGGAGTTAGCATCTCTCCGACTTCCATGTAGTAAACATCGCGGAACAATGTGTGATTAAGTACAGTACACACTCATATTATCAGCAGTCTTTTGTTGGAAACAACATTCTTAGCAGGCTGGCCCCGTAGCTCAGTCTATACGAGGGTCCCGGGTTCGATTCCGGCGGAGGTAGTAATTTTTCTCTAGCCAAAAATATTCTTTATCCTCCCTAGAATCTGCAAGTATGAATGAGAGTCTTAATATTTGTATGAATTTAATGTTTAAAGATCCCTAAAGACCAAAAACCTAGATTAACATGTTAAACGAGTGTCACCATTGTCTATAAGCAAATCTTGCACAGGAAAGTCTTGACATAAATAAAACAATAAAAAAACTTAGTGCGTGGCAAAGTAATACGCTGAAAGGAAGCTTTGATTTTAGTTGAAGACTTGGCAATACACATGCAGGAATATTGTAATGCTGCGTAGGCGGGATTTATATTGATAAAATTTGCGTCATTTCCTTCGTGTTGTTACATACTTATAGAAGTGTCTGCTGTGACAGATTATAATCATAGGCATCTCCCAACTTTTAAAGACCAATCTGAATATCAAATTTGTGGGTGGAATTCAATTCTTCCACTTACTATCGATTAATAGAGGAAGTAAACATTTGATGTTTGGCGACATTTAGAATTTTGGTTGGAGTGGAATAGTGTTTCCTCTGCTGTAGAAGTTGGAGAGAATAAAAACAGACAGTTGTCCCTACAAAGTGAAAGTAGATAAGAAATGGTAGTAGTGATGTATTTTTTATGTGTACCACCATGTGAGGGCAGCCAAGAGAGCTGATGCTGATATCTCCATAGCAACAACACTCCCCTACAAATATTTACACATGGCCAATTCTCCCTGACTCAAAGGTTGGTTTGCGGTCAGGGGCCAGTACCCCTCCTCCGGTCAGCGGATGCCACTTTTTTCTTCAGCGCCCCTGAAGTGGTTCTCTTTTGATATGCCTCTAGCCCCTGCAAAGCAAAATTGCAAGGTGGGAGGATCACTCACCACTAATTGGTCCGTCCCCCATCACTTCACGTTTCATCGCCAATATTGATGCGTTTTTGTTTGATGTCTGGACATCATTACTTTGTGACTTGTGCGTAGTTCCATGATTTGCACCAAATCCTGTGATTGGTCCACCAGTTTAACAGCTCTAATACTAGCCGTTTTTACTTTCTCTACAACATATCACATATCGTGGCTCGAATCCCAGCTATGGCATTGCATTTTTCAGACCTGATTCCACCTCTTAAATGCTACACGCAAATCTCCGCACCCCAAGCTACCCCCTAGATGGAAAATGTTTCAAAAAGTTGTATTTTCTAAACAATGGGTATGTTAATTAAAATACCATGTGTTAAACGTATTTGCACGACAAAACTGTATATGGTTGACCTCGTAATCTTGAGCACTTGCCTGCTGTACGAAGGGTCCCGGGATCGATTCCTGAGTGGTGGTTGGGAATTTTTCTCTAACCAGTATTAATGTGGGTGTGAATGTGTGTAAACTAATGTTTAAAGCCCAAAGAAAGTTCAGAAGACCAATAGCAAATGCATACCAATTAACACCATTGTCGATAGGCAATATGTTCCTAAGGTAAAAGACAGCCGAATGAACCATTGCAGTAAAAGACGGGGTAAATTGAACTATAAAAGTCGCTCACTTTACTCAGAAGGAATTTTGTGCAATTTTGTAGTACTAGTATAACTAGATTAAGCAATATACGAAAGCGCACTATATAAAATGTAGACCTCTTTAAACACATTAGCTTTTTTTCCGAAAATTCTTCCATTTGTTCCACAAATTCTTTGAAATTTATTAGCGTTCTTCGTAATGCGTTTGTCATATTTACAACTACGAATATAACATCTAGATAACTGAACTGCGATATTTCTTTTAAGATTTTCTCATCTACCTATATAGTGTTATTTGTAAATTATCTTGTTTCCTATGTAACTATTTGTTTACCAGCGTATAGTCAAGTATTTAGTGGTATTTTAAGTCCTATTTTAATCTCTAACTGCCTTTCATCTTTCTATTTCATAATTAGATATCGATATATGAATTAAATAAAGTGAATGATAATCTTTGTAGAAACTTTGGTTTATTAAAATTTCATTCCACATTTTGGAATCTGAAATTATAAACGAAACTCCCAGCACAACAGCCCATGAATGTCCAAAGTTTACCGCCCGGTCGCTGCGTCCCCCACCTCTGCCCATCATAGGCGTCATGAGTGGGAAACTGAAGGGTGGGAAGTGGTCAGCACTCAGCCCTCCCGGCCAGTTATGTGGCCTCCACAATCTGAAATCATATCGAACTATTTTAGTATTTACATATGTTTTACTTTTGCACTAAAATTCAAATAAGCCTAAACATCCTCTGCTAGTAAAAACATGGACAAGTAGCTTGAAAAGTTACCCTTCGGCTGTTTTAGCATACTGTGAACAAGGCAGAGTCTAGAACTATGCTTGAGGTTACAATAGGTCACTCTGGAGGTTTAACTGTGCCCAAATAAACAGTAGAGTTCCATAAATATTTGCATGACATAAATGCAATAAAAGTACATTTATTTTAAAAGATAAATTTCCAAACTTGTTTTAATTACCTAGTGCCATGACAGAAGAAAGCATCCTTACAACCGCCTATATTTACATTTAAATAAAATACAACGGAACTTGGATAATTCGAACGTTTATAATTTCAAATTCGTCGTTATGTCGAAGATTTTGCTTGGTCCCTAGAATTTTGTATTAAACATTGTAAAAACTCACATGTAATTTGAATTTAATTTCCTTAATTCGAAGTTTTTGTACAGAAATGTCAGTCGAAAATTAATATAAACGCGACAATTTAATACAATAACGTACGTTTTTGGTCATCGCTCCGGGGTTGTTTGTTGGAACGCAGTTTGGGGGTGAAATTCCTAGCTGCCGGCCTTGAGCTTCTATACCTCTTCCCACTTCTCCTTGTTTAAAACACGTGCGCCTTAGCTGTCGCTTGAGCTTCCCACTCTTCAGTGTGTGTAAATCAAAATGTTGAAAACAGTTTGAATAAAAAATATGAAATTGCGAAAGAATACGGAATACTATTGAACACTTGTCAACTTATCTGAAGAATAAGGACAAAATTTTAAGCGATGCCTCGAGCGAAAATGGAAAGAGTCGAAATAGAGTGATTATATTCTGATGCATATATGCTAAAATGTCAATTGTAGGCATAACTTTTGTAATTCGAATTGTTGGATATTTCGGATGTTTTTCTTGTCCCTTCAGCTTCGATTTATCCAAGCTCCACTGTAACGTAAGAGCGATGTTGATTTGTTTAAGAAGTTGAAAGTAGTGGGTTCACATTTTGAGCATCCTGTGGCAGTAAGATGTGAAGGATGCTGTGCACAAGCCTTACAGACATAAAAATATTAGCAAAACGAGTGTTTTCTATTCGGTAGGAAACGAGCGCATTATTCACAGAGAGTATGAGAAATTCCGCCGCCATATCCAGAACGCAGACGTCAAGAAGTGGTGTGGGGTTTTGCTGCGGTTCTTTTGTTTTATTACACGAGTTGTTTGCTGGTAGTCTGCATGCACTCTGCGCATTTTAATGCGCATTTCCGAGTGAATAGAGCGTGTAAAGCAATAAAATGCTTTTAAATTACAACTATTTCTAAAACTGGATTTTCTATCACGTTAAACGTCTAAACGGCACTATATTTCGCGAGATACACTATTTTCTTATGTTTTTTCAGATGGTTTAAAGCATTCGTAGAGATCCCACCAACTTTTGATTTCATTCAATGGTTTATGAGAAACGGAGTGAGTAATTTTATCACGTATCATAAGACGTCTAATCTAACCGATAAATTCTCGAAGATTTATCCGAGGTCAGATCGTCGAATGATATTTATCTACGCTATTTCATAAATAAAATATGAATTTAAATATTATATCGCAAATATTTGAACATCACATTAAAAACAAGATTATCACTTGTGCTCCGAGAAGATCTCCTAGCCTAATACCGCGAGGTCATTAACCTTGCAGAAAGCAACTGTTCCAATAGAACATTCATTACCACATTCGTTCCGCCCACTCTACGTCATGTTTTCTGTGGCACGTCTACTTGAAGATGCTAACCAGCCTGAAAACCTACTACTCTTAATAAATAAAGCTATAATTCCGCAAATGAAGCAAATATTGATGTAGGTAATATTGTTCATCACACTGTCCTCAATTGCCAGGACAAATATATGCACTTATACCCCTAACGGAGTTTCATTGTACTCGTATATTACGTATACCGTAACAAAGGTATGAACGGAAAGGCAAGGCAATAAAACTGAATCTTTTGAATGGAGGATTATATGTGTTGTGACTGAAAAAAAAAAAGTTGCGGAAGACTATTTCACCAAAGTTAGACAGAAATAAATAAGAATTATTATGAAACGAACCTAAGCAAAGGAACTTCTGGGAGAATAATAATATGATCTATATATGTGCAAATGAGCAAAAACGATAATAGCGTAAAATTTTTGCAACAAAACTGCAAAATCCAAGTCTATTTCTCTATCACTTTATTGTCCAATAAAATTTTCATACAAATACAGTTTTCTTCTCGTAGTTAACACAGTCTCTCCTGCTATCACAACTCACTGCTGTTCTTCTCATAGCCTTGCCCTGTCCTTTCAGAGTCTTTCTTCACATTCTCTGTCTCTTGTACCTACACTTAACTACGGAGTTACAATCGCTCGCCACGACCGATGCATTTTCTGAAACGATACATGTTCGCCCGCGCGCGGGCACACACACACGCACACACACACGCCCACACACACACACAGCAGTCTCGCACATGCTGACACACTTATTCCTGAAGCTATGCTCTAAAAACTAAACTCGCCAACTGAACACTCACTCACTGCTACTGTATCATGTCCTTTTGTACCGGGGATGACGTCACACGACTTTTTGAGATATTCTCCATGCACATGTGCCTATTACGGTCACGTACACGCACAGTCGCGCGAGGCAGTCATTCCTTTATGTCTCTACTCGCCGGCCGGCATGTGATGTGAATAACTTGGCCCCGTACATCCATAATAGTGCGTCGACTCCCGACGCCGACGTCACAATGTGCTCGCGAATAACTGCAGTTGTATGAATGAAGCAATTTTAGGAAGTGTAATGTTTAACGGAGATAAAGAGTAAGCGAATAAAAACACCAATTATAATATTACAATGGTTGTCTCTGTGGAAGGGAATATTATAGTAGTAAATTATGATACAAGGGTTAAAGTGGGGCTTTACTTCGCAATCCTACGAGTAGAATAAAACCACTTTTAACACGTGTAGTAAATACTACCTTTAAATGGCGCTCGAATGTATAAACTATTGGAAATATTATATTAATTCCTGAAGCTATCAGAAACCACGTTTAGAACGAGACCACCAATGTATGGGTCTTAAACTACCGAGTTCTAAATATAAATTAATAGCTAGATTGTTTTTTCACATTAGGGCAAAATTTAATCATTAAACTGTTGTCCCACAACGATGCAGAGTTCCACTGTTTACTTTTCTGTTCGAAATAAGCCAAGATCACATTTTCAGTGAAATCATTTTGAATACGTTTTGCCTTACACCAGGCAATAAAATGTTACTTCACATTGCTTTCTAGATTTTTCGTGGTAGTTCTAGTGTAATTTAACTTGCTTTCACATTTCATTTCCTTGTAAATTGATACGTGCGTCCATTTAATCTTTGTATAAGTTATATTAAATAAAAGAATAACGTTTTAGATCAAAGAAAGGAGAAGACTGCCAGTATAGCGTATAGGTTAACTCTACCACGAATTAAGATAAATACATGTATGACAATTTGTATTGTGAACAAACAATGCAAACACCATGAATAATTAATTGTGTAAAAGATATATTGAAACGTGTAACATAATCAAACCAAATGGAATTATTAAACGTATGAAAATAGAAAGCGTAATTGCCATTTGATTGGGTTTGAAACCGAAATTGGTCACAATGAACTGGTATATATTTTTTATCCTCCTATTGCTATAATATATAGCTTTTATAGCAGACACATGCTTATGGCTTATCACTTCATGATCAGATTATGGGTGCAAATGTTATTTATATCACCAGCTTCACAGTGTGATTTCAAGCGTGTTTAACTATACAACACCGCAAGGTGTGCCAAGCATTTTGTGCTCCTCCTGCCACCCGCCATTAAATGTTGTATCTGCTGCAGTTAGTGTGCACTATGTTCAAAGTTCTACTTCTAGACTGTGCTGTCTAAATATTCCTTATAGGATGCAAGAAACAGTTATGTATTTTCGGGAACCGCTATAATTGTCTTAGTTACTACAATAATGGTAGCTTTTGTTTGTGGTTTTTTTTTTTCGTGGAAAAAAGGCTTTTAGCCTCTCGGAATAATTGCTCAACAGCAATGGTGTTCACTCGCTTAGCGGTAGTTGTGAACTTTAGGTTTATATTACTTAGGTTTTTCTTTAATGCATTACATTAAATACAAACACACACGTTCATACTTCTAGGCCTCTATAGGAAGAAAACTGCCCACTCTCCCAGCCGGGAATCGAACCCGGAATCCCTTGCGCAGCAGGTAGTCCTCTACCGACTGAGCTACAGGAAGAGTCGCAATATTTATTGCTTTCCCCAACTTTTAAATCTTTTGAGGTTGTTAAATTGCACAGAAACTATAAGTTTCCTTTGGAGATAATCTCTTCGTTTTGCGACCTTTTCGTTCTATTTCTGGCCTCTAGCCTCGCTACCTGTATTACCGTTTATCTGTGTTAACTATCGAAGTAACTGAATACTGCACAAAATTTTTCTCCGGCAGTGTACTCTCGAAGGTACGTATTAAAACTGTTTACCTACCACGTGTAGCGAGTGACTAGTATAACAATGAGAGAGCTGCGTTTATTTGAATTTAGAAACAATACAATCTTCCTTAATATCTTTCCTTATGTGGCTTTTCTTTCAATGTCGGTCCGTTAGAAAGTTGTATGCAATGACTTTAGTGGTTTCCAACACCTGCTACAGAATGGTAATTAAGAGAAAACTTTGTTAATACGTATTCACTTGTTCCTACCACAAGAGCAGATCCGTGTTCCCGTCAGCAGATGTCTCTGGGAGATTCTCCACGTGTATACAATTAGCAAGCCCTTCCCTCTCGCCCCCTAACATTATTAGTATTACAATGAGTGAAAACTCTGCAGTAAGCATTGGTCCGTCCCTAGATGAACAGGGATGCGTACCCCTACTAGTGCAGGGTGTCTAATGGTCCGTCACCAGATAACGCGCTCTGACGTTAATACTGACAAACTAGCTAATGAAGAGGTTGCTGAAGAAATACTCTTCAGCACGCAAAGCTCTGCGTATAAAACGATATAGTGTTCATTAAAACTGTTTAACAAAACTAATTTCAAGGGAGGAAATTGTGTTTTCTGCACAAACACATTTCATACTATACAGGATCCTTCATAAGTAACTGGACATTCAAAAAATTAACAGATTTTAATCATTTTTTTAATATGTTGCACAGATTTATTGACAAAAACATTTCCCTGTGTCCTACAGAGTACATTTGCATAAATGTAAGTTTAAAGTAAGGTACTGTAACATAAATCACATAGGTAAAAATTGTAATTAATGTCCACAATTTTCAATGTGCCTACTACCCTTAACAATGCACAAGTGCACGCGACATTCCATATCATCATCCACCTCCGATGGCATAACAGCAGTAGGTTTCTCCTGGCCCCAAATGCGGCAGTTTTTGTTCACTTTCTCCGGTAAATGCAAGGTCGCCTCGTCCGAACAGATAATTTGCTTTGTAGTTCCTGATCCATTATTAGGAATTATTTATTTAATTTTATTATTTATTTATTTATTTATTTATTTATTTATTTATGCATTTATTTATTTATTTATTTATTTATTTATTTATTTATTTATTTGTTTGTTTCTTTGTTTGTTTGTTTGTTTATTTATTTATTTATTTATATTATTTTTATATTTTATTATGTTTATATTATTTATATTTGTTTATATATTTTATTATTTATTTAATTTAATTATTTAATTATTTATTTTAATTATTAAAAGTGATTTAGGGTCTTTTAGAGCGATGATGTTCTGGGTGACTGTCTTGGTGTGCAAGGGAACATATTGTCGACCAAGTCGACAACATGAGAGAACGAAAGTCTAGAGTGGATCAAACACCATGCTAAGGGCTGATAAATCAAAATAACAAGAGTTCCTTTTTCTGCCAATGGACATTACATTAATAAGTCGTTCTTATTTAATAATCCTTTAATAATTTAATAATCTTTTGTGAGCTCTAATGAAAAGTAAAATACAGGGGTTTGGGAAGACAAAAAAGTCACAAAAAAGTATCAACGATTCGAAAAAGCGTGAAAAGAATATAGTGGACCCAAGAACTGCATGAGAAAAATAAATTTTGATATATCCTGTACATCTGCAATTCGAATGCAATAAATTATTGGAAATTAGAATAAAGACGCTGAGAAGGTCAGTGACATAAAGATTTAGTCTTGTTATTGTATATAAGATAATAGCAGCGTATCCATCGCTAACTCCTGCACATCAGAGTTTTCATGCAAATATCGACTAAGCTAGAACCAGGAACAACAAGCAACAAAAAGATAAGGAACTCAGATCCTGCCTTAGGTAAAAGAGAATAATCTTACCACATATAAACATACTAAATTATTACACCATGAAATAACATACGAACATACGTACAAAAGAAACTAGGAGTCATACATATTTTCATGCTTCAGCGATTCAGTTATTCAATGTTGAATTTCTAGGTATCCTATAAACGAAAGGGACTGGTGTCCTTAAGCCACAGCTTGACGTGACGGAAACCAACCCCAATGTGACTTGACTTTGTATTCATTGGACATAACCTAAAGGGAACAGTCGTGCGCCTCATTTCCTATCTTCCTGCAACTTTTCCAATTTTTGTTATGGCGCTCCACCCCACCAATCGTAAGGCTAAGTCACATTGCCGCCTTTTCTCCCTCATTTATCATTCCCATTCTTTCTTCTCTTCCTTTCCATGCCCTTTACTTTTATTGTTCCTTCCCTTCAGCACCGTATTTCAGTCCTTCATCTGCCAATCAAGTTTCTTTCTACTCCATATGTTTTCTGGAATGTTGCATTCCTACAACCCACTTTCCCACAAGCTACAGGACACCAACTTACGTTGTCATTCTGTATAGTCTCTGAATACTGCTACGTTTAAAAGTACGTTTCAGGAAGAGTTAACGTTTTAGGTAACTTTGTAAAATATTCAGTGTATGGTGGTGTACAAATATATCATGGTATACAGGGCCTTACATAAGTAACTGGACATTCGAAAAATTAACCGATTTTAATTGTTATTGGATCTTAAACTTTTTACCAACTGAAAGGATAGTCCTCCTGATAGGTGCCTGGCATCGTGCACCAAACTGTAGCAATAAACGCAGAGCTATCTTTAATGATATCGATCATATGTCTAATTCCCCATTTCCCTGGAGTAAATGTTAAATTATTGTTGTGTTTGCTCTCACAGCCTACTGGATTAGTTGCAACGCTAACTTTAAAAATAAATATAGCATTTTGCAAACTACACCATTTTGAGTTTAAAAAGTTCATTAGGAAACACATGTATTTATCACTTATGTTTATTCACTTCTTTTCGCAGTATCTACATATAATCGCGGCGTGCTATCGTTGTGAACAAAACTATATTTGTCCTAGCCCTATTTATCTATAACGGTACAATAAACCTGCGATACCTACGTCAAAATCTTTTAATAACCCTTAATGTGTAAACATTATAGAAATCAACGGCGAAAAAGTTAGGTGAACAATAAATTCCAATGTATTACGAAAAACACTGTTTTTTCAACTATTTGTGCTATAGATATCTTACTGCAAAAAGTAACTGAGCTCTACAGATAACAGATATATATATTGCCTCTTATGATGTAGAAACGATATAGCTTTTGTTTAAATCAGAGGCGGAGAACGTTTTCAGGTTCCACGACCTTCACATGTACATTATTGTCCAGTGCAATGAACAGACTTGACATATATGTAAAAGGTAGGTTCTATAACGAAATAAAAACATTAACAGTCGTCATAGCATACGCATTTCTTTTTATATAAGCTATAAGAGCAGTTCAGGGACGCGCCCATTACATCTGGACTCATCCTCTCTCCTTCAACATAAACAGTCTATAGTACAAGGTAAGGCAGTCTCACAAAATACCGGTCACACTGATCCCCCCTTTACTGATGATTATCAAGTTAAGATAAGTTACAGTTCAGCGAACATCAGCTGTTTCTCAAATAAACGCCCCGATAGAACCATAGAAGCTTAAAGGGGGAGGGGGTTAAATAAACGAACCAACAAATGTTTGGTGTCTCTCCAACATATTTTCGAATTATGCTTTTTTTTTTCACACATACACACGGGTGCAGACACACTCATATATATATACAAGAACACATTTTTACTTTCTCTACTGGTAAGTAGGGGAACTATTGTATTCCCACCAAAAATTCGATGTCGAGATTTCACCGGAAGTATATGTTTTGAGACCCCCCTGAATCCAAAAAAAAAAAAAAAAAAAAATAATTTTTAGAAAAACATAACTCAAAAACGAAAAGGGGGTTAAAAACCAAATTTGGTATTTAAGGTTAATGTCTTTCAAGGATGCGACGCGAAGATGTTGAAGAAAATAGCCCTAACCTAAACTACCCTTTACATGAAACATTTTTCGAAAATTTTGATTTTCTTGAAAATGACTCTAACGATTTTGATTAAAATGTCATATGTTGGAGATATTTTTATGACAAATGAAATGTATATTTTAAGTTTTCTGGCTATAGCTCCTGTAGTCGCATTTACTCTGGACGACTTTTGCGTAACTAGTAAACCGTTAGAGATAGACCAGAACATACTCTACAAAAAATGTAGATCTTGCTAAACTACACAATTTATGTCCAAATAAATTTTCGTGTAGGGTGTACCATTTCGGAGATATTACTTGTTATGTGTGTGACTTTCGGAAAAATTAAAACTTTTGTGAAATGGAACATTGTTGTTCATTTTCTCATATGTTAAATGTGAAAAGAGAACAGAATCTCAAAGCTTTAAAAGATTTGACTATCGCACGAAGCTTACTGTATTCTAATATTCCCCTTGCACCTACAAGGAAATAATCAATAATTTGTACAAATGTTTATCTCAACTAACAGGAAGAAGAGTTTGTAAGAATGGTTAGTACAGGAGTAGAAAAGTCATGTGAATGCAACACATCAGATTTTTCTAAAGGTGTTTTTATGCACTCAGGATGAGCATGCCGAGTTTTTTGTTGCAAATATACAGCAAAAAAATAAAACTAAAATGCGAGGTTCCAGAGCTCATTAAAGCACTGGATTTTATGTCAAGGTGATAAAATGAGAACTACCAAGATGAACTAAATTGCAATGAATTGATATAGATATAGCACACAAAAGGCATAATACCTAATGTCATGTATGCACTGCTACAAAGCGTTACACGCTTAGAGGAAACCACATACCACAAACGGTGGTTTCCTTAGGAATAATACAAGATACTTCCTATTTCCTCTTCCCGCTACTATGCGCTCATCGTTGAGTAAGAAAATTACGCAAACATAGTTGAATCATTTCTCATCTTTGTGGGGTAACCAAATATCATGTTTTTACTTCATCTAAAGTAGCGGAAATATTACATTACGGAAACTCTTTTTGAAATACGAGTTACGTGGCATGCTTTATACAGTATCCTTTATTTTCACAGCTATTCCACCAAATAAAAACTTGCTTTGCTGTCTGTAATCTCTTGGATATGTTGAATGGTGGCTAAAATGGCATGAAAACCACTTTTCTGTGGTGAAAATTTCTTACATAACCTCCTCAGAACAAAGATAACGAACGTACATTTTCAGAAACTACTGTTTAATATACTGGAAACTAGTTAAACTACTTTCAAAAGCTTTACTTTCCAACTTTATGAACCATACATTTTTGGCACTTCTTTAGGACACTATCCGTCACTCGCCGTGGTTCATGCCGGCAATTTCCTGCCGCATTTGAGAGTGGAGCCTCAATAGTATATACAGTAGCGAAATAGATCCACATTTAATGTTTTTTACGAATTCATGTTTTAGTTCCGCCTTCGTGGATATGTGTACACAAAATAATCGTTATTGGAACTCTGAGAAACCTAATATTGTTCATGTAATACCCCTTCATGACGATAAAACTGGTGTATGGTGCGCCGTTAGTGGAGGAAGAGTTATAGGCCCAATTTTTTTTCGAGCCAAAAGTTGACGCCCATTTTGCCCCCTGGTTTTAGAGAATTAACCGACAGAGTGCCTGATTTTGTCTTTTTTCAGCAAGACTCTGCAACAGTTCATACAGCCCATATTTCGACGAGAACAATTGAAAGTGTGTTTCAGGACAGAATTATTAGTACAGATTTGTGGCCCCCGACCTAACCCCTTGCGATTTCTATCTATGGAGTAACTTAAAACATAAAATGCTCAAGAGAGACGCACACACACCGAAAGAACTAAAACAACGCCAGGAAATTGCCAGTTTTTCTCAATGTGAACTACGGCGAGTGATGGATAGTTTCCTGAACAGGTGTCAAAATGTATGGACACGATGGTGGCTAGTTTAAACATCTTTTACAAAGTTGGCAAGTAAAACCCTTAAAATGCTGTGCAATTTCATCCGCGCCTTCCTAAGATAGCGGCAGACGGCAAACAACGCCGAGGATGCGGACAGGCAAAACACCGCGCAGCCGGTTCGGAGCTTTTTTTTTTATACTCCCGGTAGTAATGTTACTGCAGTGCTTGCTTTGCGCATTATGCATCTATATTTTTGTTTTTATGTAAATGTTTGCTTGCGAGTGTTAAGTGCTTTTGTTTTCTTTTTTCAGGTGAGTGACAAAAATGTCCATCACAGCAAATTAATCCGTAAGTAGAAACACTGGTTGTTTTAATTATCTATTCTTATTTTGACTGCCGTGCCTATTGTAAGGGTTTCGAAACGCTTACATAATTAGCTGCTATTCCTCTCCACCCCTTTTCAGTCGGGTGGTGAATCGGCTCACAAACAAGCGATTCCATGGCAGTTTCTAAATTATACCTTGAGTTTTCTGGAAATGCCCTCAGAGGACCTCTTTATTCTGGATGATTTTTTGCATAAATGATAAGCAGTAGCAGACCGAAAAAAAGCTTAGTAAAAAAAACCGAACCCCATTAAAACACACAATTTATGTAAAATACTTCTTTATTTTTTTGAGTGAACCATATCCGAGATATTCTTTCTTATTTGACTTATACTATTTTCAAAAAGGAATATGTTATTCGTTTTCTCAGTCCTTGGCCTTGCAAAGAGAAGGGAATTTCAAAGGTATCACATAGCAACCAGCTCTTAAAATATTTCACTATCGCTTAAAAGCCTACTGTATTCCCACATTCTTCCTGCATCTACAAGAAAATTATCAACACGATAACTTCTGGAAATGTTTATGTCGATTAAAATGTATTATATAGAGAAATAAACATTTGCAAGAATAGTGTGTATAAGAGTGAGCATGACTCTACATAAATTTGCGAACATAGTTTCTCCAAATTGAACTATACTAAAAGTGTGTATCGCAATATGTTACGCGACGATCTCTTGGTGTATCTTCTAAGACTATGCACTTCGACTTTGTCACCTAATATTGATAGACTTTTTAGATGTAAGCAGTACCAAAGAACTCACTTTCTGTAGAAAGTATTAGAGCAAAGCGCAAAACTTTACATTTTTTATCATAAAAATAAACAGTACAAACCTAAAACAAATCTAAGAAAAACATATATTTTTTTTTTAATTTAATTTTCACAGATATATCTCCTTAAGGAGAGTTTCTTGAATGGTTAGAGAAAGTCACATGAATGTAAAGACTGGCAACCGGTAACGGTAAACAGAAGAACAACGGCAACGGGAAGCAAGGCAACACTCAATATTTTGGTTTACGAAAGTCGAGCAATGAGAAGGGCAAGATACACTATCGATAAGTTTATCGATAGAAAGTAGAGATCGCTATTGCTCATTGGGAATTCATTTGTTTCCAACTGTAAATCGCAAATACTGCAAGTCTTTATTGGAAGAATTGCACTAAAACGTAGATAATCTGCGGAAGAAAATAGTGATATTGACAATGATGACAGTTCAGATAGTTATGAAGATTAAATTACAAGAAATCTCAAACTTAAAATAATAACATTTTTTTCAGTAATTATATAATACGAGTACATACACGAATTTGAGGGTTAAATATTATTTTGCTGTTTAATTTTATTACAATTTATGCAAAAACAAGGCGAGTTCAAGTACTTTTTCATATTTCCTCAAATATCCCGCTAAAATATATAATTTGTCCCAAAATTAGACCCACAAACTTTGGGAGCTGACAGATAACATTATTTTAAACACTTTTTGTTAAGGAGTTTTTTGCTGCACTAGTTCGTTTAAGCGCTAGACAAGTTAATGTCATAGATTACTGCCTCCACCCCCATACCCCCCCAGTTTAAGTATTTACGGAAAAATCAATAATGAAAATTAGTATTGCATTTATCTTAGTAAGGCACACAATGTTAATCCAAGAAACAAACACAGAACACATAAACAAAACACAAAAGCCTCACTGTTTACAGTTAATCGCAGCTTTACTATTCAAAATTAGACTGACAAACTTTTAAACCAGAGAAATGGTTGCTGTATTTGCGAGAGTACGGCAGAATGGGGCACGTCGATGCACTCTTTGTGTTAATCGCAATGGGCGTGCGTTCCAACATTTACTTTGAACTACACAATATAATATTGTAGCAACAGTGACACGACTTGCAGTCCAACTGCATTGTAGACAGTAATTTTGCATTGCTGGTGTTTACATCGTATCAAGAAGTTCCCTATTCTACAGCGCCCATTCAAGGACAAAGACATTCTCGTGAGTCAATGACAGTAGGACCACTTGGATGTTTAGTAGATAAAACTAGAGGACGACTGGAGACATGACTAAAACTATTACGTACGGTCAACAATTTCTGAACCTCTATGGTACTTCAATAAAAGCAACGACACACAATTTGTAACTTTCATTTGGGTGACCATGTAATTTTGTATTACGTACAAAAAGAAGAATTCCTGGCGCGGCGCACGAAACACTGATGATTACAAGGTCTTGTGGAATGCAGGCACGTAGGGAACGAACGCCAAAGGCGGGCAAAATTGCTACAGGATGAAGACATTTTGGTAGGAAGGGTCAGGGCTGACTGACGGAATATAAAACTCCCCTAACCCGAAGTTTAAAAGAAAATGATGGGGAGAGAAAGGTGGCGGTGCCACCACACCGGAAACAAACTTTCCTACTGATCAAAGGGAAGGGTGAGGGGTTATCTTATTTAATTACGTTCCTGCTTGATTCCGTATTCCGCTGAAACAAAGCGCATGTGTTGGCAATGCTGCTGCTGCTAGCTAAACGCTGTTGGCATTTTGTCAAAGTTACGCCTCCATCTTCCTGCATATGCTGATGATGACACAACACGTTCCACACGTTTCTAGGTTCGATAACAGGACAAGTTCCGTAACGCTGTTCTTTTGAGCCAAATCACGTAAAAACTGAAACCTAAAATATATCATTCATCAAGAATCAGTGTTCTATTAGAAGAACAATACGAGGATCGTGTTTATTTCTGGCATAGAGGAGAGAATTAGTGCTTTAAGCACTCCTTTCCGTATTTCACAGCAAATATATGCTTTTCGACTACTTTTAGAATTAAAAAAGCGTCAATTTTAGAGAAACAATTAAGTCCTAGGCGAGCATAACTATAAGAGGGAAGAAACAACAAACACAGAAAGAGAGAGAAAGGAATAAAGGAAGGGAAGAAAAGAAGAAAGGAAGGAAAAAAGGAAAGAAAGATGGAAGGAAAGAAGGAAAGGAGAACTCGAACATGAAAATTTATAACAAAATCCCAGAATACAAAAAAGAAGTTTCAGAAGAAAATTATTATCTATGAGTGTATCTGTGTGTATGTGTGTGTGGCAGAGGGAGATAGAGAAAGGGAGAACAAAGAAAGGAGAAAGAACACATACACGGAAATTACATAGGAAAACATGCTTTTCTGTTTGCAGAACACACACACACACTCACACAAAACAGCTCTAGAAAATAAATTACGAGTGCGAGCATAACTGTGAGAGAAACAGAGAGAGAGAGAGAGAGAGAGAGAGAGAGAGAGACAGAGACCGAGAGAGATCAGCAAAGAAGGCGAAAGAAGTCAAAAAGTGTGTGGATAGATACCAACCAACGTTAGACTTTAAACTCCACACCTGCTGAGGCTGCAATACGAATATTCTGGCCACCTCAAACCACCCTCTACGTTTACATGAAAAAAAATATATTTTATTGAAAGTTACTGCAAAGATTTTGACTAATTAGTCCTATATTTGATTTATTTAAAATAATAATAAAATATTTCTAATGGCACATCTTGATTTTTCTGGAATATATTGTGAGTATGCCCCCATCCAGGTTCAGTACAATAAAACTAACAAAACAGACAAATGCTTACTTCAGAAAAGTGCAAAGTTCATTAAAATATACACTGTTTTGTAGCTTTAGCTGTCTTTATGGAACAGTTAAGTGTTTCAAGCTACGCATGTTAAAACGTTATGCTCGTTCTGTTGTTTCTTACAATAATATGTGATGAATATTCAAAATAATATCAAGACTAACAACCACATCACATTTTTCATATTACGATTTTATTATTTAACCACTAATAATAGTTACTGGCTGACCCTCTAGCTCAGTCGGTAGAGCACCTGCCTGCTGTGCAAGGGGTCCCGAGTTCGATTCCCGGCTGGAGAGGGCTTTTTTTTTCTTTTTCATATTTTTTCTTCTTTATCTGTTTACCCTCCCCTTATGTAGGACTTACAAGTCAGTGCCTAGGGTCAGATGCCTGTCAGGGAGCACAGGAAACTATGGACCGAACAGAGTGAAGACCTGGAAGCAGGTGGTCAGCCAAGCAAGTCAGTCAAGGAAGTCGATGATTGGAAAGGTAACAATGGAACAATTTGTGGAATGAGTGACAGGGGAAACCGGAGTGAACTCGCCCTGTAGCCGCTTCGTCCACCACAAATACCACAAGCAGGTCCCTTGGATCGAACTCGGGTCGCCTAGGTGGTAGGCGAACGCGGGACTTTTCTTTAACTAGGATTATTCCCCAACCTTCCTAGAGTCTGGAAGTATGAATGGGAATGCCACTATAGGTAGTGAGACTATTCAGAACTTTAAATGCTCTCCCTGAATCCAAGAAAGATAACGCGAAAGAAAAATAACCTTACAGAACCACTTCCATGAGAGATAACATTCTTGCAGACAAAAAGCTACAGATTATATCAGAGAATAATAAGTGTCTCGGGATGAGTCAAGAATAATAAGGCTATATTAACGGTAGTTTTAAATGCTGATAAAAATAACATTCAGCTGTGTCGTCTTTTAATGAGGAAGTCTGCGCTATAGCTTTCCTTATCTAAAATAAGCAGATGAGAAGTCTTGTGTTTCAAAAGCAGTGGGTTCACCAGAAAAAGTGCAGATTGACAGTTGAGATGTACGCAAATTATCCAGGAATGGGACAAACTTTTTTTTTTCTTACAAGGGAGTATCCATCATGTGACTTACCTTAAACGGGAAAATACATATAATTTTTGTGTACTAAGATTTTGTCTGTCTCTTACAATTTATGAGTAATGCAAAAGTCATTCAGAACGAAAAGGATCTCCCATAAAATTCAAGATACACATTTCGTTTTTCATGAAAACATCTTATACATTAATGCAAATCATTAGTCTTTTTGTGGAGACCAAAACATTAGAAAATCGTTATATATAAATAGTCGTTTGGGGTGTGAGAATTTTTTTTTAAACATATTAATGTCGCATCCTTGTAACATGCTGAAATTTAGCACCAAGTTTGGATTTTAACCGACTTTTCGCTTTTAAGTTATGCTGTTCACAGGCGGAAAGAAGCGCGCGCGCACACACGCGCGCACACACACACACACACACACACACACACACACACACACACAAACTTTTTTCTAGAAATGCTTGTTTTGGATTCAGGGAGTCTCAAAACGTGTATTTATCGCAATTTTGGGAGGAATACAATACTTCCTTTACTTAATGTACCTAAGCACCTAGTACAAAAAGTAACAACAACAATAATAATAATAATAATAATAATAATAATAATAATAATAATAATAATAATAATAATAATAATAATAATAATAATAATAGTAATAATAATAATAATAATAATAATAATAATAATAATAATAATAATAATAATAATAATAATAATAATAATAATAATAATAATAATAATAATAATAATAATAATAATAATAATAATAATAATAATAATAATAATAATAATAATAATAATAATAATAATAATAATAATAATAATAATAATAATAATAATAATAATAATAATAATAATAATAATAATAATAATAATAATAATAATAATAATAATAATAATAATAATAATAATAATAATAATAATAATAATAATAATAATAATAATAATAATAATAATAATAATAATAATAATAATAATAATAATAATAATAATAATAATAATAATAATAATAATAATAATAATAATAATAATAATAATAATAATAATAGCTGCTAAATTTTAATCAATATGCGGCCTTATTAAGCGAGAGATCAGGCTTCAATTCTCGGTATCGGCGTAGGGATTTTCCCCCACTGGGAGATCTGGCCGATGGTTTCTAAGTGTGCTTAAAAACGACAGTTCCGTGTCAGTAGATTTACAGGCATGTAAAAGAACTCCTGTGGGACAAAATTCCGGCACACCGTCAACGCTGATGTGATCCTAGCAGTTGACAGCGTCGTTAAACAACAAAATAATTTGTTCCCAATAGGTAGCGTTAACTTTATGTAGCTCGAACTTGCGCTTGCGCTGTTCAATCTTGCCATACATTGCTTACAGTTGTTTTCAATGTGGAGTAGTCTACATCCTTAACGAGAACATTAATTTCAGAGTTAGAGCAGAAGCCACGTTTTTGAGGTTACAGCAGTGTGGAATACAGGAACCTAGGCATGCTTGAGTGATATATGAGCAGATTTATGGAGATATGTTTATAGCGTAAATAGAAGAAAAAAAAAAGCATAATCTCAAATCTTATATTTACTACAGGAAAATGCTCAACTTACGAAAACGTAAAGTATAGGAGTTGAACAATTGTAATAATTGAGATAATAACTAATAATAGCAACTATAATGGTAAGAATAGCCAGAAAATGAAGATAATTCGTAAAAACAGGAGTACTGGAAGCAAAGGAATGAATACACACATACAACCTTGGGTGGCTCAGTTGGTTAGACGCTGGCCTACTGATCCCAAGGTCCCGGGTTCAAACCCGGCCCAGGCCGATGGTTTTTAAGTGTGCTTAAAACGATAGCTCCATGTCAGTAAGTTTACAGGCATGTAAAAGAACTCCTGCGGGACGAAATTCCGGCACACCGGCGACGCTGATGTGATCCTGGCAATTGACAGCGTCCTTAAACAACAAAATATTTCTAATCGTGAAAGATGAATGTGGGGTAGCTGTAAGTTCTAGGGATCCCGGGCTCGGGGAGTGGCATGTTAAAATACAAAGAGTATACATCGTAAGAGACGCTAATAGTTTCTTTGAATATTGAGATACTCCTGGCAGTGCGACATAAACAACAGTTCATTACCATCGCGATGGATGGCTCAGGCAATAATGTATTCGGGAGGTCCCGGTTCAAATCGTGTGGGCCGAACAATCTGATCAGTGTTTTTATCATGGTTTTCCTCAGTCGCTAAGGTAAATCTGGGACCCAAAGTTGCACCCTAACTATAAAACAATAATAAATACGAAAATGGACGTTAATAGAGAATGTCCTGCCATCTATCCACGGACAGTGAAAGCAGGTAGCCCTAATCAGGACCTTCTAGATTAACGGACCTGAGCCTGGCATCCCAGTTGTACAAAAATGGCGTCGGCTGGTGGGAGTGATTTCTGAGGTGTTTCCACACGCTGTTTTTCGTATTATTTTCTATGTCTTCGAGTTATTGTTTCTTATAATAATTCCTATGTAAGTTTGTCTTCATATTAGCAAAGCGAGTGTTTCAAAAGTTTTATTTGGGCAGTATAGGAACAGGAATAAATGTAATAACGTTTTGACTGTGCCGAGTGCTATCCACGTGTTCATGTTTATTGTGTTCCATCTAGGACTATGGCTACATTAGCCGTATAGTGTGGTTAATTTATCTGTTTGCAAGTACAATTTGTGTCACGATTACAGTGGTGAGAGGTTGTTGAAGAAAAACTGTTCCAGTAGTGTATATTAATGTTGCCATACTACAACCTAACCTCAAACACGACAATGCACCGTAACTGTTGCATTCCCGGATGCAAATTAAAAATCAGAAACTTTCAGTTAAAACAAAAGGTAAATTACAACATAAAGCTTCTAAATTCAGTATTTAATTACAATAAATTGCAGCGTTATGTGTATTAGTTGCCGGTGTGTATATAACATGGTGAATAGTGTGAATAGTGAAAGACAATAATTTCGAGTGAATTCAATTAGTGGCATCTGCAACACCAACAGTTTGTTTCATGTAAGTAGTATGCTGCTCATATTTGTACATTATCTTTTGTCTTTGTAATTTAAATGTGTAGCTGTAGTTTAGAAGAAATGTGTTATGTTGCTGCATGTAAAACTGTAGACTATAGCAAAGTTTGGTAAATATTTACAAAATCGTCCGCTCGAGAAAACGAATGAAACATAGTGCAATGGATGCAGTTTTTATTGCTGATTACGATCTTGTAAGTTTTATTGTGCGCTCAAGCTTCGTGTTTTATTTATGATAAAATTTCGTACGGTCGATGAAGTGGTTTTATTTCGCTTATGCGGCGGATATTTAGCTAATAAATGTGCATAAACGAGTGTAATATATGCTACAATGATTGATTAATGCATTTACGTTGAAATGATTGCATAAACACTACCCAAATTGTAAATATTTCGATAACACAGGACCCTGTCACCCCACTCATATGCAAAACTAACCTAACCTAAGCTAACACAATGTTGCTTTACAATACTGATTTAAGATTGCGTATTTCATGTATTTCATTTACAGTGCTGTTTTACGGTTATTATTTTTAATATTTCATCTGCTTTTGTGGATTCCCCCTGTAAAATAAAGTGTCCTGAAGTGCTGAGTAATCAAGTTCTCAGTAATAGTAAAAGCAAAATTTCACCCTAAAGGTTTTGAATTCAGTAGGTAGCTTTAGGTCATTCTAAATAGCAGCATTTGTATATCAGCCATCCAGTATAGTATGTTTTGTGTAGGTATATAACATTATGCACATTGTACAAATGTGAAAAACAGTGTAAACAATGATTAATAATTGAGTCAACTCAATGTCAACACTTCTGTTTTATTTAAGTAACATGCTGCTTGCAGTTTTGTCTATCTTCTTTGTAATTTGAGTGTGTAATGCAGTTACATTATGGCATGTAAACCTGTAGATTGCATGAATGATATTTGAGGTTATATATTTCATTGCCCATGGTTTATCGTTTAATATTAAATGTCATTCTTTTTTGTTTACTTGAGTTTATGTTTAAGACAGTGTTTTTGTGTTTAACACAGCCCATATTCACAAAATAGGCGTGTTATTACACCACATTTTTATTTTACTGCGTTGAAATCGTAGCCTGTAGACGAGTTGTTTACAAGTAGTTCCCACCACATAGGCCGCCATCTTGAATCACAGTGTCAGGTCCGGTATTTAGGAGGTCCTGCCCTAATACAATCTGCCCGGCATATGTATGCAAAGCCTGACACTAGGGTCTCTGTGGGCACTTGTGAAAGTTGTCATGTGCCACTGTGTAGAAGTAGAGCTACAGTTGCCTAGCACCTTGGCCTCTGTGTATACGTGACGAAGCAAGATTGTATGGTATAGAAATAAGGTCTAAAATGCTAACTGTCCGCACCGATGCAGAGATGTCTCCAAACAGATCCATTGCGATATAACCATGTACCTAAAACAACATAAAAAAGTAGAAAAATGTGAGCACTAACGTAATTTCCTCTCTTCGCTCTTGTACAAACTATTCTCCATTACACTTATTCTTCATCTTCTTCATGTTACTGAGATAAACTTTTGTAGAAATTCTTTCGTTATTTCCTTAGTTTCTCTACTACCTATAGTAAGTAGGGGAAGTATTGTATTTGACCCAAAATTTCGATGTCGAGATTTCACCAAAAATTTATGTTTTGAGGCCCCCACCCAAATAAAAAAAAAAACTTTTTTTTAAAAAAGATCTGTGTGTATGTGGGTGGATGGGTGTCTGTAGTGTGTCTGTAAATAGTATAAACCAAAAATGAAGAGTCGGTTAAAAACCAAAGTTGGTATTTAGGTATAATACGAGGATGTGACACAGATTTTGAACACAATTCCTCCACCCTAAAATACGCTTATTATAAAAATATTTTGAAAATTATGATTTCTTCAAGAATGGCTCTAACGATTTTAATTAAAATACCGTATTTTTAAGATAATTTTTATGGCAAATAAAATGTATATTTTGAACTTTCTGGCTATAGCCCATATATTCCCATTTATTCTTGAATACTTTTGCATAAATGTTAAATCGTTAGAGAGCAAATCTTAGTATACAAAATATGTAGGGCATTTACACATGTTAGAAAGCATTTTTGTGTAGTAAACCATTTTGGAGATATTCCTTGTTATTTATGTAAGTTTACTTTTCTTAAATTGAAGGTTCGTTATTCACTTTTTATCTCCTAGCCGTGCAAAGAGAATTGTGTTTCAAAGCGTTTATATAGCGACCGGCTTTAAAATATTTGACTATCACTCAGAGCCTACTATATTCTAACATTCCCGTTTCACCTACAAGGAAATAAGCAATAAAATAATTTCTACAAATGTTTATCTCAACTAACACAAAGAAGATAGAGGTATAAGAGTTTGTAAGAATGGTTAGTATAAGAGTAGAGAAAGTCATGTGAGTGCAACACACCAGATTTTTCTGAAAACGATCCAGTAATACATATTTAGAATCACATACACAAACACACACACACACACACACACACACACACACACACACACACACACACACACACACACATACATACAACTTATACGCAAGCTGGCGAGGAAAACTTGCATGATAAGAATATATGCCTAAAGCTGCTAGTTGAAAGCAAATGGAAACAGCATTATTAAGTAGAACTGGAGGAATATAATACATTATATATGCATGTATTAGCGCGCTTGCCTCTGGCGCGGAGGACCCGGGTTCGATCCCCGGTACCAGCACGGGGATTTTATCCCCTCTGGGAGGTCTGGAACCGGGTGCACTCAGCCTCGTTAGGTCCCGGGGGGACCAATTGAGGAGCTACTTGATGGAGAAGTAGCGGCCCCATGTCTAGAAGACCGCATAACTGGCCGGGAGGGCTCGGGCGCTGACCACGTCCCACCCTCCAGTACTGCACCTCACCAATGACGCCTGTAGTGGGCAGAGGTGGGGGATGCAGCGGCTGGGCGGTAGGCCTTGGCCCTTCATGGGCTGTTGCGCCGGGGTTTAGGTATATATGCATGTATATAGTGATTTATGATTTACTTGTATGTGATACATTTGTTAGAATAAAGATCTCTATGATTAAGTAAATTAATCTTTTGTTATAATTGACTAATCATCTTTAATTAAACTTATTTACGATATGGTTTACGTGAATATGACAATACACATTATGGTAATAAAATTGTGTTATATTTTTTCTATATTCCTGTTCTATACCTATGATCAGTAATAGGTTACTAAAGGTAAATTAACCAATTATAGTTTGAATTAGATGGAAAACAAGCTACTTTATTTATTTAAATTATTCATTTATTTACTTATTTATTTATTTGTTTGTTTGTTTATTTTATTTATTTTTGCTTCTATACAGCAGCAAGTATTTACATCACTGTGTGAACACTTCCTGCCTTGCTATGTATTCAGTAAGTAGCATTCAATCTTTAATATGTGTCACCTGAAAATCTCGCAGATATACATTCGCTAACCTGAACACTCATCAAGTTTTCCCCTTAGATTTTAATCTCTTCATGTGCGCGTCTTGCAGATCTATAAGGCGTGAGTACAGGAGGTCTGCATGACAAACTGTGAATGCACTCACAACGTCCTTCTCTTTTAGCCAATATGATCGAAGCCGTAAACATGTATTTCATTTCTACGCCATTTTGTATCCTTCGTGTTGGTTGTTGGTTATTGGTTGGTTATTTAGCAGAAGCAGTGACACTCTTGTATCGTATCCAAAAGATACCAATGCAATTTTTCAAGGCTCCGTATATAACGATAAATAATGTAATGTAGACGCCGAGGTGCAGTAAGATTTTGTTTATCGTTGTTTGCAGGTCGAGTAACACGCAGCCGCTGGAGCACCACTTGCAAAGCACGCTGCAAACCCACCTGCATGGTGTGGCTGCTGCTGGGGATGTTGCAGACATGGAAACGTAATCCCATCCCTGCCAAAAAGCCACCCCTTTTGTATTTAGTCGGTGTTGGGGGTTACCCTATTTACTGAAACCTTTAATATTGCTAAAATATTGATATGTAGATGTCGCATGTTCTTTGAACTGGAGTGTAACACCAGGGGATGTGATGGAGGGGAAGATGACAGACGCATGTGGGGGAGGGAAACTTTCTCTAATATAACAGCTTCCCCAGCAGCACAGCAAGTGTTTCTGAGGGCGGAAGTGGTATTAGGGCTCTGGTGGTGACAGCCATTGCTCTACGTCGTCATGCATACTCTGGCTACAGTCTGCTCATTAATGATCTGGACCGCAAAATTGCTGCCACCGTACTAATTGCAGGACGATCCTCTTCATTTCTCCAAAATTCCTTCTACTTTCCAGTACAGACGCTGAAAAATGTTATAGTTAATAGTATCTATAGTTAATTATAATTCATGTTTTTCTTATTTCTTTCTCGTTCGTTCGCTCTTTCTTTCTTTCTTTCTTTCTTTCTTCTTTCTTTCTTTCTTTCTTTCTTTCTTTCTTTCTTTCTTTCTTTCTTTCTTCTTCTTTCTTCTCTTTCTATCTTCTTTCTTTTTCTTTCTTTCTTTCTTTCTTTCTTCTTTCTTCTTTCTTTCTTTCTTTCTTCTTTCTTTCTTTCTTCTTTCTTTCTTTCTTTCTTTCTTTCTTTCTTTCTTTCTTTCTTTCTTTCTTTCTTTCTTTCTTTCTTTCTTCTTCTTTCTTTCTTTCTTTCTTTCTTTCTTTCTTTCTTTTCTTTCTTTCTTTTCTTCTTTCTTTCTTTCTTCTTCTTTCTTCTTTCTTTCTTTCTTTCTTTCTTTCTTTCTTTCTTTCTTTCTTTCTTTCTTTCTTCTTTCTTTCTTTCTTTCTTTCTTTCTTTTCTTTCTCTTTCTTTCTTTCTTTCTTTCTTTCTTTCTTTCTTTCTTTTCTTTCTTTCTTTCTTTCTTTCTTTCTTTCTTTCTTCTTTCTTTCTTTCTTTCTTTCTTCTTTCTTTCTTTCTTCTTTCTTTCTTTCTTTCTTTCTTTCTTTCTTTCTTTCTTTTCTTTCTTTCTTTCTTTCTTTCTTTCTTTCTTTCTTTCTTTCTTTCTTTCTTTCTTTCTTTAGTTATTTAGTTATTTATTTATTTATTTATTTATTCATTCATTCATTCATTTATCTATTTATCTATTTATTTATTTATTTTTCTTTCTTTCTCTCTCTCTTTCTTTTTCTTTCTTTCTTTCTTTATTTATTTTTCTTTATTTACTTTTTTCCTCACTCTCTTTCTTTATTTTTCTTCTCTCTCTCTCTCTCTTTCTTTTACTTTCTTTCTTTCTTTCATTATTTATTTATTTATTTATTTATTTTTCTTTCTCTCTCTCTTTCTTTTTCTTTCTTTCTTTCTTTATTTTTCTTTCTTTATTTTTCTTTCTTTCTCTCTCTTTCTTTTTCTTTCTTTCTTTCTTTTTTTTTTTCCTTTCTTTCTTTCTTTCTTCTTTCTTTCTTTCTTTCTTTCTTTTCTTTCTTCTTTCTCTGTACTCTGCTTTCTAGGAATGGTTTTTACAAGAGAGAGTATGGCAAGGAATATTTATGTACACATCAGTTATCAGATATTTTTTTATTTTAATGTTCACATATAAGTTAGTTTTACTTAAATTTTTTTATATAAATTGTGTTTTGACTATATCTCATTTTTTGTTTAGTAAGACTTGGTCTATCCCTTACTTTTCCATGTAAAAAGCAGTGAGGAAATTTCTTAACAATCTTCTTGTCGCATCCTTGAAAGTCTGGTTTTTAATCGAATTTTCGTTTTTGACTTATGCTCTTCACGGACACACACAAACGAACATTTTTCTAAAAAGGGCTCTATTTTGGATTCAGAGAACCTCAAAACACATATTTCCAGTGAAATCTTGATATCGAATTTTTGGGTGCAATACAATACTTCTCCTGCTTACTAACGTGGTAGACAAAGTAAAAAATGTGAGTTTTACTTTTTTTGTTTGCTTATATAAAGGGAATATCAAAATATGTATTTCCAGTGGCATGCAACACCTCTGCCTACGTGCATGGAGAGAATTGCTACTGAAGGTCATCTTTCATAGTTCTTTTGACTTGAAAATACTAAGTTTGGATGTAATGCACATTATTTTAATCTACTTTGTCATAAACTAAACCACTGGAAAGCGTGTGCGAAATGGTAAACCGCAGATTGCTACCGCAATGAGGTAAATTTTTATTGTTATTATTATTATTATTATTATTATTATTATTATTATTATTATTATTATTATTATTATTATTATTATTATTATTATTATTATTATTATTATTATTATTATTATTATTATTATTATTATTATTATTATTATTATTATTATTATTATTATTATTATTATTATTATTATTATTATTATTATTATTATTATTATTATTATTATTTCCCTAGGGTGTCTTCCCCTTATTCAGAGGTTACCCTCATCGCCCGGCCGCTGCGTCCTCCAGCCGCAGCCAAGGCCACGGAGGAGTGCAGGTTGGGGGTGGCGGGGGTCAGCACGCCGACTCCCCGACCGTAAGGCGACTACTTTGACCTTTTAGGGACGCTACCTTTCTATCAGGATAGCTCCTCAATTGGCCCCCCAGGGACCTAACGAGGCTGAGTGCACCCCGTACCAGACCTCCAGCGGGGGAAAAATCCCATGCCGGTACCGGGGATCGAACCGGGTCCTCCGCGCCACAGGCAGGCGCGCTACCCACTGCGCTACGGAGGCGGTCATTATTATTATTATTTATTATTATTATTATTATTATTATTATTATTATTATTATTATTATTATTATTATTATTATTATTATTATTATTATTATTATTATTTCACCTTATTTCCTATCATCCTCTTCCTCACTATCATACCTAGTGCTTGGCTGACCTCCCGCTTCCAGGTCTTCACTCTGTCTGGTCCAGAGGTTCCTGTACTCCCCGACAGGCGTCTGGACCCTAGGTACTGCTTGTAAGTCCTGCATAAGGGGAGGATAATCAAGTAAAGAAAAAAAATAAACACAAAAATGTTTAACATCTTCCACAAGAAGTATATGTAATACTTCATCAACTATTATAAACACCCAAACTGGAACTGTTGTCTGCTTTGAACGGGAGGCTTGAGACTATGTAATTTGGTGCCTTTAAGGGTCCGGGATGCGTCGTTTCGTCAATTGGCCCATCAGAGACCTAATAAGGCTGAGTGCACCCGGATCAGGTCTCCCAGCAGAAGAGAACCCCACGCCGTTACCGGGAATCGAACCGGTTTCCCGCTTGGTAAGCTGTTATACGAACTAATTTAATAAGAACTGAAATATTTCCACGTTTACTAATTTTTTAGGTTGCCTATTCCGTGATAGTTTTGAATAAGTATTGTGTATTGCCATAAATGTACAAAAAAGCGCAGCTTTGTATCACGGAATAATTAGGAATCTTTACCCTACATCATACCCATTTTAACACGGCTAACGAGATAAACAGGCTACGGCGTGAACTGTAGTGACGTAATTCTTCTAGTGCAGTCATGGCCCGATGAAGCATAACCGCAATTACCTAATACATCCATATTCTGAACAACCAAAAGAAATTCTCGTTGAATTCATACAAAAGACACAGTTTTATCATGATGGTATAAAATGTTAGCCATGCATCAGACTACCATTACTACGTAACTCCGTTTCGCGTCGCAGCCTGTCTTTCTGGTTAGCCACGCATTTGGAAACAAGTTCGGGTTATAAATGGTCCCCATACAGGTTATGTGATTCCGAAAGAAACAATTTACAAGGGTTATCGACTTTTGTCTTTGGAACAATTGCTTTATGGCAATAATATTCACTCACTTACAGTGGTGTTAGTTTTTGATTGCAATAAACTCACAAATACATTCACATTTTCATTCATACAACCATACTCCAGGGAGGATGAGAAATAATCCATCATCCAATCGAAACAGAGGCCTCTTTTTGGTTAATGAACTAAGAAATAATTTCAGAAGCAGCAATGGACCTGAAGGACCTTCCAGCACATAGAAATAGTGGATCTTTTCGTTGCCATTCCCACATTTATGAATATGCTTCATCATTCACGTAAAACAGTGGCTCGCACGCAACAAGGGACACGAAAGGTCGCAAAAAGTGTGGTAAGCTACGTTGACAGTTCGCCCTTGGGGCACAGCGTGACAAAGAACGCACTCCGGTGACGTGAGTCACTGCTGCCACCATAAACCCAAACTGTGTTAGGGTCCCTGGGGCAGCCTCTTCTGATGCGAAGATCATGAGTGGTGCCCTCATTCGATTGAGGCTTAAATCGATCTAACGTGCTCTCATCCAAATTTCGTCACTGACTATTGGCCGTAAGGCTTACGTTGAACATATTGCAGTATATGACTTTCCTTTCATCGTTTGGAACATATTTAGGCTATATTCCCAAATGAAATCATTGTAGTTTTGCGTTTAGTCATGTTTTACAGTAACTAATAATAAAAATAGTTGTTCTTCCTTGAGCTACCATGACCAACGTGCCGGCACGACATCAAATTCTGCAATTCTCACTCTTATTTTCCCAATAAACCACACAAAGACATTTCATATGGTGGCTAGAGCAACCAGATGGAAACTGGAAGATCCATAATTCAAATCCCGGCTATGGCACTGAATTTTTTAGTCTCACTCTACCCGTTTAGTAGTTAATAATGCAGTTGATCTACAAAAAAGTGACTATCCATAAACTTGAACACATGGATATGTCGAGGCACACTATTATAACTGTCAGAACGAAGAGATTTACAGTATTTGTGGCTGCTTTTAACAGAAATTAATCAGTTGAAAGTTTAGTTAAATGTTCCTTTAGAATTCTTTCGCAAACTTACTGATATAACACCTGTGGCAGACACAAAATTTAATGGCGATTGATAACTTGCCATTAATATTCTCTTTCTTTTACAAATGCGTTTTGTTGTCACAAATTATAATATGTCAGCAGTTTTACATGATTTGACTGCGTTTTTAACTATACAACACCGCAAGGCGTGACAAGCCTCTGATTGGATGTTATTTGGCCGACACGACAGCTCGTCAAAACAACTGATAATTTAATTTTTCTATTGTCCACCTTATATCTATGTTTGGTATTAAGAGTGATATTGTGACACCAGCCGCGGCAGCAGTGCTTGTGAGTACATGACTGACAACAATAGAGCGGCAGAAGAAAGGGGTTTCGAGATTGTTCACGAGATTTCTGTCTGTCGGCTCATTTGAGAACATATGAATTTCCAGAAAGATCCATGCTACGTCATAAAACAGAAGTTGTTTTGTGTTTCAGTTTGGGGAAAAATAAAGTGACAGAAAAATAACTGGTTTCTGTAGTCATTTTGCCACGCTAGTGCCACGATGGCACTTGACATTTGTCAGCATATTTTATTGTTCATTATTAAATTAAACAATGGCAGGCTGAAACTGTTTCCAAGTAGGATACATTTAATTGGTATGTTTTCCGATAATCTTCCATTCACGTTTATAGTATTAAAATTAGTAGTAAATATATCCTTAACATATCAAAGAACGTATGTTCTTTGGGTATATTATTTTCTTGAACATTTGTGTGTGTATGCTAAACGAGTAACCCTTTCCTTGGTGTTGAGAGCCGTAAGCCGTTGTTTCCCGCGTGAGGGTGTATTATTAATATTCCAGAAGGCGACAGTGTCACCAGCAATGGGATAGGGAGGTAAAGGGGGCGCGGCACGTCGACAACAAATCCAATGGAAAATGTACTGCAGTCAACCACTTCTTGCTAAACGCATTTGCAGTTGGTACACTGACTTCACTCTTTCTAGCAAGACAAGTGACAATGCATTTCCCATGTTATTTACCGCTGTCTAAAATACCAACCATATCCCTTGACGTTTTTCCTTGAAGGCTGAAAGGATTTTCCTATTTTCTACAACGCACCAAGCAACACTGCCAAGAAAAATCAGTGATTCTCTCTGTATTCAGTATATACTTTAGTTACAATTTGTTAAAGGACATCTCCAGATAATCGTTTTACTAACAGCAAAAGAAGAGAATAAAAATAAGGAATGAAAGAAACAACCGCCTATAGAGTGGACAGTAATTAAATACTGCAAAAGTGACAATTTTCTTGTCAGAATTTATATTTCGTTTCACTTTATAATTAATAATAATAATAATAATAGTAATAATAATAATAATAATAATAATAATAATAATAATAATAATAATAATAATAATAATAATAATAATAATAATAGTAATAAGTAAAGAATACTGTTGCACTCACATTATTTTCTCTACTCTTGTACTAACCATTCTTACAAACTCTTATTCCTATATCTTGGTGTTAGTTGAGATAACTTTGCAGAAATTATTTTATTGCTTATTTCCTTGTAGGTACAATGGAAATATGGGACTACAGTAGACTTTGGACGATAGTCTATAACGATAGATATCGTTATTAGTGATGAATCTTGGATTTATTGTTGTTGTCTTGAAAAGAAAGGTCAATCGGTTCAATGGGTGTTTCGAAAAGCAGCTAAGCCTCTAAATGTTCGATGAATTATCAGTGTTTATAAGAAGACCCATATTGTTGTTTAGCACCGGAAGATGGTGTACCGTTACTGCCAATTTATACAAAAATGTATGTTTACCACAAATGTTTAGTACGTCCATGAAAAATGCTTAGAAGAAAAAAAGTATATATCATCACTACTCATCGAAGTATACAGCAAAAACTAACGATAAAATTGTATATTTGGGTGCCCTAAAGGTCATCATCATGGATACAGCTCTGACCTAACCCCTGGTGATTTCTTTTTGTTTCCAAACATTAAAGATAAAATGCGTGGAATCACTTTTTCTTGAGATGAAGCAATGGAACATAAAAAAGCTGTCTTTGAAATGCCTCAGGAATGTTAGCATTAATTCTTTAAGGACTGGCTTCATCAAATGTAAAAATATTCGTATATTGATGTTAAAGGTAATGTTTTGAAAAACAATAAAATCATTTAAATGTTTTTAAAACTAATTATTGTTTGATTTTTAAAACATCAAAGTAGCTTTAATTACAAAGTAGCGATAGATATTTGTCCTATAGTTTAGTGATATCACAGACGAATGGCATCAAGTGATCATTGAACACACGTGACCCTAATTAAAGGTCCAGCACTGGGACGTAGTTTGACTACACCAGCGTATGTGCAATATGATCTATCCCCCTCAGATCTGTAATTTTCCATGACACAGACAGGGGAAGGCATAACCTCTGACACTGGATCAGTTATAGTACATACAAAATATCTGTAGCTATAACGAGGGCCTCAGCGAGGAGTGTCACGAAATCTTAATAGCAGCGACTGTTGTGACGATTATATTGTTGTAAGTATAAATTTATAGACTTTGTGCGAGAGGTAATTTATTAAATACCGGGACATGCGATGTTTTGTGTGCATACGTGCAAGTTATTTCATGTTAGCTGATGTTGCAGGAATAAATATGCTTCGGTCATACAGTGCAGACAGCGTAGCTGACGCGTGCTGACAGATGCTTTGCTAAGCATCTTCGTTAGCGAGTATTACGTATTTAAACCCAGGATTTTAACCAAGCGGGAGGAGGTCAATTCAACGTGCTAGGACGAATCTGCGATACTTTTATTCTTGAAGATTTCTTTGAACATGGAACTCCACCGCGGTAACAAAAACAACTAACACTGACCAGCATGCCCTTAAACCAGAATTACATGTCGAGTTCTAGCTTTGATCCTTCACCACATTCCCAGACACCCTTAGCAAATAGTACCCTGAACTACTCCTTCTACACGTCCCTTAGGATAACTACGCAAGGAATGGCTGTATTTACTGCTTTTACGATTCTTTTACTTGACTTAGTTGCTAAATCCAAACCACTTCCACTTCTATTTTCCTTCAGGCAGAAACAGTTTCGATCTGGATACAGTTGTGGTACACTATATGACATTGAACACAATTTTAATTCGAATTTATCTAATCTCCATCGTACATAACTATTCCTTGAGATAGTCGTACTCTGTTGTCCTTCCAAAGTCCCACAAAGTTGGGCTCTGTTCAGAGAAACACAGTCTTACCTATGCTTAAATGAGGAATTAAGTACCTGTATTATACAGTTGACCCCCAACAGGTTGATTCAAACTATGTGACATAGAAAATCGGAAATGAAACGGCGAATCAACTTTGTGTGACCTGGAGTGTTTCGAGGTGAATGAACTAAATATTTCAATCACCGAGTATGATGGCTCAAGCAGTAGCATGGCCGCATTCGGAAGGAAGGAAACAAGAAAGAGGAAGGAAGGAAAGAAAGAAAAGGAAAGAAGGAAGGAAGAAAGCATTGGATCTAATGTAATATTTATGAAATTAATATAAAAAATAACACTATAATTATTTTTAATCTCATTTTGTAACATGGCAGCCCCTCCTTGACATCCTCCGTGGTCTACAAGTAACATACTAACCACTAGTTCCGCAGGTCGTGGGTTCAAACCCGGCGGAGGGCGATGGATTATTTTTCGGACATAAAAATCCTTAGCATGGCTACCTTCGGAAGGAAAGTAAAGCCGGTGGTCATAGATTTATGGCATATATAAAAACCCCAAGGCCTCTGAACAAAGTTAAGCGGTCTTTCACGGCCAGTATAAAATAGTATGCTAAGAGCTATAACAGTTACTGAACGCCCATGAATAAAAACTTTAATGTTTTCTATCCTTCTTAAAATATCCCCTTTTCTTATTCTACATCTAATTGATGAAAATGCTGCACCACTTCAACCCTAAAAGCTACTGCACATCAATGTTCAGGAATAAAACTCAAAAATAGTCTTGGTTGTATGTATTTAGTTTATTTATGTTGACATTTTAAGGAAGGGCGTAGTTTGTATAGAAGAGTGAGTGAGTGAGTGAATGAGTGAGTGAGTGAGTGAGTGAGTGAGTGAGCGTGTGAATGGATGGGTGAGTGTATGAGTGTGTGGGTGAGTGAGTGGGTGTGTGTGAGTGGGTGAGTGAGTGAGTGAGTGAGTGAGTGAGTGAGTGAGTGAGCGTGTGAATGGATGGGTGAGTGTATGAGTGTGTGGGTGAGTGAGTGGGTGTGTGTGAGTGGGTGCTTGGGTGGTTGAGCGAGTGAGTGGGTGGTTGAGTGAGTGGATGGGTGAGTGGGTGGCTGGGTGAGTGAGTGAGTGGGTGACTGGGTAGGTTAGTGAGTGGATGGTTGGGTGGTTGGGTGAGTGGATGGGCGGATGGGTGGTTTAGTGAGTGAGTGACTGAGTGAGTATTACATTTAAATTAATAATTATAAGCATCATTCTTGGTCATGTAGCTACTATTCTTTAAGTAGAAGTAGGAAACGGTTAAAGCACACAAGGTGTGTTGGGACAGCTAAGTTAAAGATTTGAGCTGAGTCCAGTTTGCAGCCCCGCCTGTTACAGCCAGTGTGAATATTTGCCCAGTTCAGACAGACTGCCCAACTCATTAGTGTGGTTGTACTGCATAATACTGACCTCATGTCTGCTAAGGCAGAGATTCCACGAAACGCCTAAATTAAGGAGTAATGTAGGCTACTAATTACGTGATTGCCGCCCACTGCCATGTCCACTGGTGTAATTGTTTCTCCAGAATACCCTATACTAAGGAACGCCGGCAGTAAATGTACGCTGCGCCACCACCGTAAAACATAGCAGCACCAGCGTCTCGGCACTTAAAATTTTAACAGCTTGCTTTATACTACCCAGATAAGGGACAGCTTTCCTTGTCTTTTCTTGTTTAGTTCAACTTGAACTGTAAATGAAGTGGCAATGTCTGTTTATCTGCTTGTCCAGCCAATTGCCTGTCTATGGTCTCCGTAACCCATTCTATTCAACCCGCAATTTCCCCTTCCTTTTAGCTCTTCCATAAAAAATCTGATGTGTTGCACTCACATGACTTTCTCCACTCTTGTACTAAATATTCTTACCAACCCTTATTCCTATATCTTCTTCATGTTAGTCGAAACAAACATTTTCATAAATTATCTTACTATTAAATTATCACTATTAAATAATATATAATTCATTTCAGTAGATGAACTTTCGTTACATTCGCTTGTAGGTATAACAAGAATGCAACCTGCTAAAATATTCTCAAAGCCGATCTATAAATTAAGTATATATGTTGAAATTTCTGAGAATGTCCTCAGAATGCCTCTTCATTATGGCTGACTTTTACATAACTGGTAAACTGCAAGAGATAGACGGTATTTTATTCCACAAAAAATGTGGAACTCGTTAAAACACCTTATTTGTGAATTACAGTTTTTATGGAGTGAACCACCCCCGAGATATCCCTTGTTATTTATCTGAATTTTTCAATTCTTACACTTTTCCCAAATGGGAAGTATTATCATTTTATCTTAGTTATGCAAAGAGATCGGAATTTCAAAGCCATCACATACCGCGCAGTTTTAAGATTCCACTATCGCTTAAAGCCCAGTTAAATCACATATCCCCCTTGTACCTAGAAGAAAACTAGCAAATGTTTACCTAATTGTCTCTGTAATCTCGTGGTTAGATTGCTAATCTTCAAATCCACAGCTTCCGCGGCTGGATTTCCGGTTGGAGAGTGGAAATTTTCCTTTATCCAGAATTCGTAGAGTCTGGAAGTATGAATGAGTGTCAGTGTGTGTGTGTGTGTGTGTGTGTGTGTGTGTGTGTGTGTGTGTGTGAGTGTGTCATAACCAAAACTAAAACTTGTCAAAAGCTAACACCAGTGTAAGCAAGTGAAATAATTGCTGTTGAACAATTCTTCTTAAGATAAAAAGCCACCGATATGATTTGCGACGATAAAAGCAGCATATAAATTGAACAAAAAATGTTTATCTGGATTAATATGAAGTAGATAGAGGAACAAGTGTTTGTAAAATTAGTTTGTTGTACAAGTGTAGAGAAAGTCATGTGAATATAGGTAACACATTAGGTATTTTATATCCTGGACGTGCAAAGAGAATGCAATGTCAAAACCAAGACATAGCAACCTGGTCTTAAGACATTTGACTATCGCTCAAACCTAATGTTTGTTCCTCTTCTCATTGCACTTAAACAGGAAAACATGTAATAAAATCACTTCTACAAATGTCTGTCTCAGTTAATCTGAAACAGAACAGAAGTGTTTTTAAGAATAGTTTGTAAAAATGTGATTTGAAAACTAGGTATGGTTCGTTAGTTTCTTTTGTATGTTCATTACATTTCTTCGTGGTGTAATAATTTACTGTGTATGTGATAAGAAGCTTCTTTTTACTTTCTCTACTGGTAAGTAGAAGAAGTATTGTATTCCACACAACATGTATATTTTTAATTTTCTGGCTATGTAGTCCTGTTTAGTCTGGATGACTTTTGAATATCGTAATCGTAAGAGATAGACCAAATCTTAATATACAAAAACATAGATCTCGCCAAAACATACAATTTATATCTGAATAATTTTTGTACACTGAACCATTTCGGAGATATTCCTTGCTTTTTGTATCGGTTTCGGAAAACAAAACTTTCGTGAAATGGAACTTCGTTGTTCATAGTTTAACATGTTAAGTGTACAAAGAGAACGGGATCTCAAAGCTTTAAAAGACTTGATTATCGCTCAAAGCCTACTGTATTCTAATCAGGGTTGCCAACATTTAAAAGTAAAATTACCGTACCAGCCACTCAAAATTATAGATTTGGATTCAAAATTATCGTACATCATAAAGCAAACGCTACAACAATAATAATATCAGTATAATACTTATGAAAATATAAGAGTAATGATGTTTATTATATCCACTTACAAGATTGATGACCTCAACAAATATTACAACTTTAGCACTTATGTTTCTCGCACTATTCATCTGCAAGTTCAGCTTCCTCAATCGTTGCAGCATTGCACAAATTTGTTGTTGAGATAAACCTTAACATCTTCTCGGTGACTCGCAGATTTTAAGATCTACCACGTTCTTTCATAAGTTGAGACGACAAAATGAGTTAATTTACCGTATTTAGTGTCAATCTGTTTCTAACTTTGGTTTTTGTTAAACTCAGTTTAGAAACAAAAAAACAAAAAAAAAACTCTTTCACAAGAAGGGCTTCTGTAGGGCAAGGAAACCACTGATAATGCAAAGGCCGCTAATTCTTTGAAATCAGTATTTCCACCAAGGTGACATGTTTAACAGCACTCCAGAAACTGTCAGGTTCAGACATGTTCTTTATTCCACACGGAATGTCACGTATTCCGAGTTTTCTACATTGATCGTCAATTTTCTGAACAGTGCCTTCTTCATTGAGATTATCAGACCTGGGCACACTGGCAATAAGAGGATAAAGGGTAGCAGGCTGAGTAGCTATGGCGTGGAGACAGACAATGAGGACAAAAGTGGTGTTATTTGTAATTAGTTTCACTTCGCTGGAGTGACAAACCAGTGAAAATTATATTTTGCTGATATCGAACTATTATACATTCAAATTATCGTACACCCCCATAATTATCGTACGGGTTGACAACCATCGTACAAACATCAAAATTATCGTATGCCCCCATAATTATCGTACGAGTTGGCAACCCTGATTCTAATACTCCCTTGCACCTACAAGGAAATAAGCAATAAGATAATTTGTACAAATGTTTATCTTAACTAACACGAAGAAGATATAGGAGTAAGAGTTTGTAATAATGGTTATTACAAGAGTAGAGAAAGTCATATGAGTGCAACACATCGGATTTTTGTCCCTGTTTCTAAGGCAGGATCTCAGTTCCTTACCACTTTGCGGCTTGTTGTTCCTATTTCTAATTCAGTCGATATTTGCATGAAAACTGTTATCTGCAGGTGGTGACGACGGAAGAGCTACTTGCATGCAATGAAAGACTTAATCTTTTTATGTCATTGATTGTCTTTATCTTCTTTATTTCGATTTACAGTGGTTAATTCCGCTCTTGAAGTATAGATGTGCTGGATATATTATTTACTTCTCTGATGCAGATTTCTGTTACATTATATTTTTGTTCCACTTTTTCGAAGTGTCTGCGCCCCCTCTAATATAACACTTTCGTCTTCCTAAAGCCACTATATTTTACATTTTCAGATGAGGGATTATAGAGGAAAAGTGTCTCAAAGTAGAAAAAGTCATGTTAGAGCACGCATCAGAATTTTTTTCTCTTCGGCGTTTGAAGAACTAATTTCGTTATGTAACTGATTTTTATTTTCTATTTAGTTTTGCATGTGGAAGCATTTTTAACTGTCTTCTTTTAGTATTCTGCTCCGTCGCCAAAAATCCAGTTCCATTGTTCCCAGCTTTTTATTTGCCATTCCTTTCGTTTGTCAAGTGTTTATGCAAAACATTCGAGGCGGCGTTGCAATTAGAGAGACAGCTGAACTTGAATGTGTTTATGTATATTTATTTTGTTGAAAGCTTTTTAATTTCGTGTGCGAACTGCTGCAAGATGATACGCTCGATGAGAAGATAAATTTCAAGTAATGCAAAAAGCAAAACGTGTCTGATTCAATTTCCGGTTCCCGTTTGAATGTGAATCCAAGAGTGTCTGGTTCATTTCTAGCCGACTAGATGGAACTTTGCGATGAGAACAGTTTCTTCGGAGAAAAGAAAAGAACTTTGACGTTGTGTCGCATGGGTTTAGGCGAGTGACACATTCGATGCAGTTGGAGTTCAGAAATTGGGAAAGGAAATGAAAAAGTCGACATGAACAATGCATTACATTTTTCCTTGGCCCATTTCCTCCGTCTTTGTTTGTTTGAAACTTGGACCTGAGTTACCTGTTTTCTCTCTTTTCTTCCACTAACCTCTAAAACAGGAGACAGTTTAGATATGTCGTGCTCTGATTTGCCAAATTTCCTTTGCAGCCACAGCGTAATATCCTTGCCTAGCACTTTTGAAAGTTCATTTCACGCCAGGTGAAGCAAAAGTAAGACGGTTCCTTTGTAAACCTTCAAAAGAAAAAAGAAAGAAAAAAAAAAAAAGAAAGAAAAGAACGTTAGCCACGGATTCTACATGTAGAGTGTAACAAATATGTACAATGCAATAACTGTCAATTAAATTATCGTTTCGTAGAAAAGAAAATAATTTGTGTGAAATATTTGGAGCCATCTAGCTTCTTGGCGAATGGATATAAATGGTTTATTATTCCACTGTCGCACAAACATTGCAAGGACAATGCTTTACTATCCAAAAAAAGCGGAAGATCCATGGTTCATATCCCGGTTATGGCTTTGGGTTTTCAGTCCTGATTTCACCTCTTAAACATTGCCCACAGTTGGCTAGTGTGTTTAAAAACACCAGCAGTAAGTTTGTTAGAATGAATAAATAAATAATAATTACTATAATATCTCTTTATCTCAGTTTGGATGAATTTAGTCACAATTTAATGTTAACGTGACATTGCAAAATCTCTTAGAAATTAAACTTTGCATGGCGTTTAACATTATAAATTGCCTCTAAATTCATCCCAATTAAGGCAGAAATGCATTATAGCATTGTTCACACAATGTTTGCGCAGCAGTTGTGAAATATTAAATCATCAATATTAAATCATCTCTCCAAATATTTGACACAAATTATTTTTCTCGGCAAAACAGTTCATTATTGGCAATAATTTTATTAGACTACGTATTTATTACACTCACTATGACCTTCCACACGGTAGACACTTTGGAAACGGATCGAAAAATACTAACAACGCTTCGTAAAAGTGAAAAAAGAACGTAATATGTCTGAAATTTATCACAGAAAGTAAATTATAATTTATCCAGTGAATCTTATATCAAAGGTGTTATAAATCCACATAAAACGAAACAAAGAAGATAAAAAGGTCAATGCTATATAAGGATTAAGTCTTGTCGTTGTATATAGGGTAATAGTAGCTTTACCGTCGCCAACGCCTGCAGACAAGAGGTTATTGCAAATATCGACTTAGAACCAGGAGCAATAAACAGCAAAAAGGTATGAAACTGAGATCCTGCCTTGGAAATATAAGAAGCATCTTACCATATACAGATCTATTAAAGTATTACAGCATGAGACATACAGAGATTGAGAAGGAAAGAAAAACGATAGATCATTTGTTTTACCAAAGCTTCAGTGCAAGTTTCTGACGTCCAGTAATTTTTCCAAGTCTGAATTAGTGCTCCAAATGTTGCACACACCGACATGTATCAGAGTGACGGGTGCGGTCCTGATGCCGCATAACGGACCCCAACTCGTGATAAGCCAACCATTAAATTCGTATTTTTTGTTTCTATGTAAGTCCTGCAGCACAGATTTCCCCAGCAGATGGGTAATAATGTTGTGTTTTCTATAGGGGAGATTGTGGAAGTATGCTCCTTCCACCGTTTGAAAGGAAGTTAACATGCTGAAAGCGAAGGCTTCTATGAAAACAGTTGACATTCTTAAGTTGTTGTACCTACAGGCTGTTATTATCCACGTCAAACCTCCTGCATATGCCAGTAGCCAATAGGAGCGTGCTACAACGTAGCCATGTCGTGTGCTTGTGTGTGAAAGAAATCGCTGTGCGTTTCACAGAGAACTGTCGATCAAAACCTAAGTAAAATTTGGTTAACCAGATAAACTATATAAATGGATTTATTTATTGCACACGCTGCAGCAGTTAACCCTTGTCGCTTTAGCGATATGTTACAGATTCATACAACTGCACATTATCTACCAGTTCTGACCCCTGGTCAGAATAATTATGGGGTTATTAGGAGAAAGGATGCACTTATTAAGAAGGGTTATTCACAGCTCTGCTAACAGCTCAGGGTCTGCTTCAATTCTGACAAAATACATGTAAGTATAATTGCGTATAAATACCGAAGGGTTGAAGCTAAAATTGTGCTCTTTTTTCGTACATACTTGCACGATCATTCTGTTTATTTCTAACCTAAGTTTTAAGCTTGTAATAAACTGTTACTGTCAGAGCGTTAATCTAGTAATCGCTAAGCGAGACGAAGCTAATTCTGACTAGGCAACGGTACAGGCCTGTGATTCGCTACAGCCTTGGAGCCTCTGAAGATGATATCCATGAGGTTTGACGCGAACCTTAGAGATACAAGTACAGACATTGGTGCTGGTAATTAAGTACAACAATATTACATCAATATTTGCTTTATTTACAGACTTGTACTTATGAAGGGTATTATTGTGACGCCGGCGCAAACACCAGGAGCGCTCACCTCACATCACTAGGTGACCGCGAGGCTCCAGGAAGCCCGGTGTAAGCTATCTCGCACCAGTGCGAAGCGAGTAAACGACGCTAACCATTAGCGCGGCAGAATAAAGCGTCTCCAGATTGTTCTAGAGACTTTCGGCTGGCAGCTTAGTTATAAGAAATTCCAGAAAAGCTGAATTTGGAGAAAAATTCGTGCTACGTCATTCTCGCCCATATAGGATAGTTGAGACGGCGGAAGCAGGCAGTGTTTATTGTGAAGTCGTTAAGTATTGAACAAGACAGCTGTTACCAGTTAGTTTTAAGTGTGTGTGTATGTATGTATGTGTGTGCGTGTTGAGTCAGTGTTGAAAAAATGTGTGTATCGTCAAAGGCAATTGTAGACATTAAGTTGTCGCGTCGGAGTTATTCGTTGAATAAAACCGTTTTAGTGAGTGTGATCGTCGAAAGCTGTTTGTCAGATAGAGAGAGGGTAGAGCTGAAAGACAGTGAAATACGTGTAAAGGTTACGAGAAGACAGAACAGCTGTGAGTTACAAAGTGTCATATGTCACAGTTTGTTTTCAGGCTGGTTAGTACCTACAAGTAGGAATGCCACAGAAAACATGACGCAGTGTGGATGGAACGAATACTCTAACACGGTAACGAATGCTCTGTCGAAACTGTTGTGCAACAGCAATGATTTTACATTATATAGTCCAGTGGGTCGCGCATTGAGTTTGAAACTAAAAGGTTAGTCAATCTCAAGGCGTTGTTCATTTTGGGGCACAGTTCTGTCCGCGCTAGAAACATCAGGTAGTAAACAATGTGATTGATTTGTGGGAAAACTTAAACGAAGAGGAAAAACCCCAATGTGCATACATATTAAGGCAATGTGTTCCACCTGAGCTGCTCGCAGTAGCCGGAGACCTGCGACGGGGAATAAATGGGGTTGTTATTACCTTTGTCCAGTGACGTATTGGCTATCATCTTTCGCCGCCACTCTCTCTACAACCGTGCTCCGCGCAACGCTGCTGCGTACCGGCGTGCACTTGTGGATTTGGAACAGCCTGTATTAGAGTATCATGTATCACAATATCTACTGTTATACTCTTCAGGCCTGTATGTCTAGATACAATCGTTTTAATGAAAGTATTTCTCACGAACATTTCATCTGACGATATAAATGCCTGAAGCTGATTAAATTGCAACGCGAATAATAGAATTCTGATGAAGACTTATTGAATTTTAAGTCAACATACAGCGATATATGAGTATCGATTCTGTTTGTATCTCTCTTGAATTTATATCGAAATATGTAATTAGCTATTTCTGTAACACTTATCTCCATTATCGTGAAGAAGATAGAAAAATAAACCTTCGTAGAAGTAGTTCGTGGCCTTCTTCTTCCTTCCAAGTATTGGGCCGTATGGTATTACGACACCGCAGTTTGTTCTGGGAACTTTGTAAGTGATCAATTACTACATGTTATAATTGTTATCATCAACTTCATGCAGTAAGTCTCTAAGGCTTCTTTCCTGTCATTCTTTTAACACTGTTGTGCCGTCTTCCATCTACCACATCTCTTTTTCCCTTTGGGTTGTAGTTAATAATTAGTTTTGTTTAGCGGTCGTCGTTCATTCTTTATATGTGTTGTTTCCAATCATTTCTACCTTGTTTTGTTCTGTCTGTTAATTCAAACATGTTTAATAAAATTTCCTCCTGATATCTTTACTTCCTTTTTATCTAGTAGCGTATCCTGCAACAGATCTCAAAAGTGTAATTTCTACGGTTTCAATTATCCTTTAATATTGTGACTACGGACGCCCGTCCGTCAGAGGCGCTAAAGGTCAAGTAGCTCACACCACTGAGCGACCGCGCCTCAAAAAGGAAACTCGGTGTTAGCTACCTCTCACAATTGAGCGTAAGTAAACACGTAACAATGGAGCGGACCGGAACAAATGCAAACTTCCATACTTCAAGAAAACTGTTTGCGGGCCGGGCTTGTTTACGAAAAGATGAATTTCGAAAAAAAAAAAAAAATCGGTTCTGCGTCATTCCTACCTATATACTAAAATGTTTGTTTTGCTAACTGAAATATTTCAATTAAAATTCTTACTTGTTTTATTTAATTGAAATAATCGTTCGTTATTTTCGGAACTAGGTATTAAAACAAGCAAATGCGTATGCACGATTGTTAAATTGTAATTCTGATATTATTTCTTAATTATGTTGATAATCCCATTTGGTCTATAACAGTCATATAAAAGCAAAGAACATTGTAGAAAAAGTAGTGTGACTCACCCTTCCAGCCGGAAATCGAACCCGGGACCCCTTGCACACCAGGCAGGTACTCCATCGACTGAGCAGCTTAAAAACTAATTTAGTTCCTTTCTTTAATGTATTATATATGATGAACAAAACTCTAACGTCGTAAAGGAATTTGCAATCTGATGAAACTGCACCATTCTTTCTGGGGAACAAACTTGCTGATTCCCTCAGTATAAACCAATTCTGTTTGTTATGTTACCTCCAGAATAGAAAGTGAAGGAGGACTTTACTGTCGATGCCGTCCAAGTAGAAGTGAAACAGGCTTGAACGCAACCCTTTATCTAGCAAGTGAGATTGAAAAGTCACAGTCCGTGTTTGTCTTTTATCAGTGGAAGTGAGTCTTCACCATGGCAACGCCCTGTTTATTTCGCTCCATTTGTTGACCCTTTCCCCGAGGTTTTTTATTGCAGCAGAATCCCTCGCTCGTCGGTTCGGGTAGTATCAGTGATAGGGGTGCATGATGACCCGTCATTACGTGCAAATATCCAACCCTCGCCATCTGCGGGGGCAAGGGAGTAGAACTAATGGCGTATAAACAGACATTAACGGCAGTTGATTGAAATGCAAGCGTCTGTCAGAGGTTTGTCGTTTTCGAGGGTGGTTATCCAAAAAGAGAACAAATCCCGCCGAACGCCGACACGGGCTTGGTTTCATAACCTGTCACCGTTCATCATTGCCCTTCCTATGTGATGTATTGCTCTGCATGTAGTTTGGTATCGAAGCAAGGTCTATGTCTGCAATAATTGTCCACAAAGTCGTGGGCACTGTTCAAATCAAACCATTGTTATCTGTAGATCTCTTCATTCCAAGTAGCTATACCAGCGATGTCCAATGTTTGCGAAAGAGGGGAGTTTGGGCTTATCTTCTTCCATTATACGCCTCTCTTTAACCGCCAGCCATGCATTGTGTTGCAATGGCGGGTTCGTACATTACGTTTGCTTATGTTTAACTTAGAAAATCCACAAAGTGATCCTCGTGTAACGTATTGCGATACAAACTTTTAATATAGTACAATTTGGAGAAACTCTTCGTAAATATATGTAGAGTTATACTCACTCTTATACACACTATTCTTCTAAATGTTTATTTCTCTATCTACTTCTTTTTAATCGACATAAGAACTTCCAGAAGGTATCTTATTGTAATTTTCTTGTAGGTGCTAGGGGAATATGGCAATATAGTGGGCTTTAAGAAATCGAAATATGTTAACAGCTGCTTGCTATGCAATGCCTTTGAAATTCCGTAATAATATTTTAGGAAAATGAAGCGCTAGACCTTAACATAAAAAGCAGTTACAATTGTTTTATCTCGTAATGGATAATAATGATGTGCCCAATTGGGAAAACTGTATCTCTTTTCATTTTATTAACTGAACAAATACATAATTTCAGTAACATTCGTATATTTCAGGCTTAACATTACGATTCGTGTAGATTTTCCCAAGAATGTGGCCACTTCGTGGTACGGTAAACGCACTGGGCGAGTGTTTTGTTTAAATCTGAGGAGTGCTTGTCTCGAAGCACACGCCGGCCATGTACAACATAGCCCACTAGCACGCGCGATGCAGCTCAATGTTGTCAATTACATTGCCGAAAAATGAAAATATTTACGAAACGATTAAATCAAAATGAAACGAAACATATATTACCATTATTTCTTGCATCTACAGCTATTATTCAAGTTATTCTGACCGAAAAAGTGTCTGTATATATGTTAAACTAATAATAAGGGTTATCTCGGAAATGACTAATGTCACCATACATATTATTTGGAATAAATAGTGTGTGTTAAATAGTGTTAAATTGATTGCACACTACTTTTTTGTGTTTCTCCTAAGGTTTGACAGTGGCTATTTCTAGAAAATTAAAACTATAAATTTTATTTTTTATGTAAATATATTAAAGATGCATTTAATAAAAATATTAGACCCATTTTTGAGGAAGTAAGAGGTTTTGAAAAACTTTCCATATAAAGGATATTTTTGATTGGGGAAATTCTCTTAAAAATCTTGGTGGCCTATGTTTAGTAGATACTGAACTGAAATACCAAGTCTGGTATTTATGGAAGTTTTCCAGGTATACACTGTTCACACACTCATACATATATAGTCCACAAGGAGCTTTTTCTCAGATTCATAACTTTTTCCTTGCGGTGAAATGCCGCTTAATCACTTCTTTCCACTGTATTTGGTTGTTTTTGAGCCCTTTTTGGCTCATATTTTGTTCGAAAACTGCCGAAAAATTAAGCAGAAAATGGCCCCTTAAATGTAACGCTAATGCTATTTGAAGCCTGTGCTTTACCTTTAAATATGGCGGGATTTAAAAACCTTGCAATGGCAGCCGATGGCTGATGGTTTGGGGAAAATTAATATGCACAAATCTAAACTCGTCAATTTGATAATTTTTCGGTCATTTTCCAGTCCCGGGTCCTTTAGCATATGTATAATATTTCTGGTGAAATCTTAAAATCAGATCTTTTGGTGGAACACATATTCACTTACCTGTTATAGGTTTATTAATATCGAAACCATATAGGAAAGGAAGACGACGTAGGAATCCCTCTGCTAGTATTTCTTGCGCCTCGTTCATCCGCACAGTGTGGGCTCTCTGTGTGTTAAGATCATCGAACCGATGACCTCCAGCATTAATGGACAATAGCGAGGGTCAACTGACCCCTGACCTCACCAGAGGCAGCTGAACAATGAAGCGCAGCACGCAAGACATACCATTGGTTTACACAACAGTTGGAGCTATTCGCTTGACCGTCGAGAGAAAAAAAATGTCTCTATGAGTGAGTGCAGGACTGTGACCCCAAAAAACGTCTCTGGTTACTAGTTTTAATGCCAGTCGGCGCCATTTGTGTTGTATTGCCGGAAACTGGCTTTTATTGCGTCCTTCCGGTCACCGCCACCTTGTTTCCCTTATAGCATTCTGTTGATTAACCAATCTTCCTCCTCTGTCATTTTATGCCATATATCACATTAGCTCTACAGGGTCCCAGTGATTAGTTAGGCTGTTTTTCCTCTTTCTTTCTTTGATTCTTTCCTTCTGTCCTTCTTTCCTTCTTCTTTCTTCTTTCTTTCTTTCTTTCTTCCTTTCTTTTTTTACTTTCTGTACTACGTTTAGTAAAGCAGAGGAAGTATTGTAGTCCACCCAAAAATTCGATGTCACAGATTTCACCGGAAATAGTCCGTGTGTGTGTGTGTGTGTGTGTGTGTGTGTGTGTGTGTGTGTGTGTGTGTGTGTGTGTGTGTGTGTGTGTGTGTGTCACTGTGGACAGCATAACTCAAAAACGAAAATTCCGTTAAAAACCAAAATTGTTATTTAAGTTTAATGTCTTTCAAAGATGCGACACGAAGATTTTGATGAAAATAACCCCACCCTAAACTACCCTTTACATGGTAAATTTTTCGAAAATTTTTATTTTCTTGAAAGTGGCTCTAACGATTTTCATGAAAATGTCATGTTTGAGATATTTTTATGAAAAATGAAATGTATATCTTGAATTATCTGGCTATAGCCCCTGTAGTCGTATTTACTCTGGATGACTTTTGAATAACTCGTAAATCGTAAGAGATAGACAAACTCTTACTATACAAAAAATCTAGATCTCGCTAAAACACACAGTTTTTGTCCAAATATATTTTTTGTGGAGTAAACGATTTCGAAGATATTCCTTGTTATTTGTGTAATAACAAAGTTCCGTCAAATGGAACATCGCTATTCATTTTGTTGATGTTAACGGCGAACGGAATTTGAAAGCTTTAAAAGATTCGACTGTTGCTCAAAGCCTACTCTTTTCCCATATTCCTCTTACACGTACAAGGAAATAAACAATAAGATAATTTCTGCAAATGTTTAGCTCAACTAACACGAAGAAGATATAGGAATAAGAGTTTCTAAGAATGGTTAGTACAAGAGTAGAGAAAGGCATGTGAGTGTAACACATTAATACTAAAATAAAATGATACATTTATGATCTAAATAGCTACAATACATTTATTTTATTGTTAAAATGTCAATATAATACAAAACTAACAAGAATAACACTATTCTAAAACTTTGACTAAATATTTTTATTGCCAAAATGGCAAGACTGGAGGGTTAAATGGTAAAAACCATTAAATATAATTATATTTCGTGTGTGCAATAGTAAATGTTTCAAAAGTTATGTGCATTAAAATAGAGAAAACACGCAGATAACGTAGGTTACAGGCAATGAATGCTGGAAATTCAATTTTCCTCTGTGATAGTATAAACGGCAAGCAGTTACAAAGCACTAAGGTTCTCCACCAGATCAGAGTTACAGAATTGGCTCTTAACTTCAAGTATGGAGCAATAAAGTGGACAAAAACAACATAACGGTCGAGAATTAAGCTTGTTTTATTTACCAGTACTGTACCTGCCTGCGATACTAAACTCGTAGTGGTGATATTAACGACCGCTCCACGTGTAAGGGGTAGTGGTTGTACTTATGGTTGCCCCGCCCTATTTTATCTTCATCTGCACCAGGGTGAGTGTGAAAGGGGTAGTAGGTGAGGGCTTATGGCAATTTACGTCGCATTGTCGCATTTCTCCACCCCTCTGTGCATACTTCACTGCCTGCCTGCCACACTAATTTACGAGATACCCTCACATGTTTTCTGAAAACAAGCTGTCTGCAAATAAGACTTCTTGAGGAATTTATGTTAAGCACTTAGTCAAATTAAAAAAGTCTGCTTCAAAAGGCAAACAAATAACACTGAAATACAGATAGACGCAAAATAAGTTTATCTCAAATTCCATAAATGTGCATAAGGGGCAGATAAGTGTGAAAAATAAAAGTCCCAAGGTTTGATTAAATATTCTCCGTCCTTGTCGCATAATGGCAGTCAATTTTCCTTTTTTACTTTCTCTACTACGTATAGTAAGTAGAGGAGGTAGTGTATTCCACCCAAAAATTTGCTGTCGAGATTTCACCGAAAACATGTGCTTTGAGCCCCCTGAATAAAAACAAAAAGCATTTTTAGAAAAAGGTGTGTGTGTGTGTGTGTGTGTGTGTGTGTGTGTGTGTGTGTGTGTGTGTGTGTGTGTGTGTGTGTGTGTGTGTGTGTGTGTGTGTGTGTGTGTGTGTGTGTGTGTGTGTGTGTGTGTGTGTGTGTGTGTGTGTGTGTGTGTGTGTGTGTGTGTGTGTGTGTGTGTGTGTGTGTGTGTGTGTGTGTGTGTGTGTGTGTGTGTGTGTGTGTGTGTGTGTGTGTGTGTGTGTGTGTGTGTGTGTGTGTGTGTGTGTGTGTGTGTGTGTGTGTGTGTGTGTGTGTGTGTGTGTGTGTGTGTGTGTGTGTGTGTGTGTGTGTGTGTGTGTGTGTGTGTGTGTGTGTGTGTGTGTGTGTGTGTGTGTGTGTGTGTGTGTGTGTGTGTGTGTGTGTGTGTGTGTGTGTGTGTGTGTGTGTGTGTGTGTGTGTGTGTGTGTGTGTGTGTGTGTGTGTGTGTGTGTGTGTGTGTGTGTGTGTGTGTGTGTGTGTGTGTGTGTGTGTGTGTGTGTGTGTGTGTGTGTGTGTGTGTGTGTGTGTGTGTGTGTGTGTGTGTGTGTGTGTGTGTGTGTGTGTGTGTGTGTGTGTGTGTGTGTGTGTGTGTGTGTGTGTGTGTGTGTGTGTGTGTGTGTGTGTGTGTGTGTGTGTGTGTGTGTGTGTGTGTGTGTGTGTGTGTGTGTGTGTGTGTGTGTGTGTGTGTGTGTGTGTGTGTGTGTGTGTGTGTGTGTGTGTGTGTGTGTGTGTGTGTGTGTGTGTGTGTGTGTGTGTGTGTGTGTGTGTGTGTGTGTGTGTGTGTGTGTGTGTGTGTGTGTGTGTGTGTGTGTGTGTGTGTGTGTGTGTGTGTGTGTGTGTGTGTGTGTGTGTGTGTGTGTGTGTGTGTGTGTGTGTGTGTGTGTGTGTGTGTGTGTGTGTGTGTGTGTGTGTGTGTGTGTGTGTGTGTGTGTGTGTGTGTGTGTGTGTGTGTGTGTGTGTGTGTGTGTGTGTGTGTGTGTGTGTGTGTGTGTGTGTGTGTGTGTGTGTGTGTGTGTGTGTGTGTGTGTGTGTGTGTGTGTGTGTGTGTGTGTGTGTGTGTGTGTGTGTGTGTGTGTGTGTGTGTGTGTGTGTGTGTGTGTGTGTGTGTGTGTGTGTGTGTGTGTGTGTGTGTGTGTGTGTGTGTGTGTGTGTGTGTGTGTGTGTGTGTGTGTGTGTGTGTGTGTGTGTGTGTGTGTGTGTGTGTGTGTGTGTGTGTGTGTGTGTGTGTGTGTGTGTGTGTGTGTGTGTGTGTGTGTGTGTGTGTGTGTGTGTGTGTGTGTGTGTGTGTGTGTGTGTGTGTGTGTGTGTGTGTGTGTGTGTGTGTGTGTGTGTGTGTGTGTGTGTGTGTGTGTGTGTGTGTGTGTGTGTGTGTGTGTGTGTGTGTGTGTGTGTGTGTGTGTGTGTGTGTGTGTGTGTGTGTGTGTGTGTGTGTGTGTGTGTGTGTGTGTGTGTGTGTGTGTGTGTGTGTGTGTGTGTGTGTGTGTGTGTGTGTGTGTGTGTGTGTGTGTGTGTGTGTGTGTGTGTGTGTGTGTGTGTGTGTGTGTGTGTGTGTGTGTGTGTGTGTGTGTGTGTGTGTGTGTGTGTGTGTGTGTGTGTGTGTGTGTGTGTGTGTGTGTGTGTGTGTGTGTGTGTGTGTGTGTGTGTGTGTGTGTGTGTGTGTGTGTGTGTGTCGGTCTGGGTGGCTCAGTTGGTTAGACGCTGGCCTACTGATCCCAAGGTCGCGGGTTCAAATCCGGCCCACACAGATGATTTTTAAGTTTGCTTAAAAACGACAACTCCATGTCATTAGACTTACTGGCATGTTAAAGAACTCCTGCGGGACAAAATTCCTGCACACCGGCGACGCTGATGTGATCCTGGCAATTGACAGCGTCGTTAAAGAACAAAATAAATTAATTTGTGTGTGCGTGTGTGTGTGTGTGTAAGTTTGTGTGTCTGTCAGTCTTTGAACAACATAACAAACACGAAAAGCCAGTTGAAAACCAAAGTTGGTATTTAAGTTTACTACATTTCAAGGATGTGACACAAAGATTTTGAAGAAAATTCCTCCACCTTAAACTACTCTTAACATGGAACATTTTTCGAAAATTTTGATTTCTTTGAAAATGGCTCTAACGGTTTTAACAAGAATACCATAAGTTTGAGATATTTTTATGGCAAATGAAATATATATTTTGAATTTTTTGGCTATAGCCCATGCTTACTCCAGATGACTTGCATAACTGGTAAACCGCAAGAGATAGACCAAATCTTACTACACAAAAAATGTAAATCTTACTAAAACTCACAGTTTATATCTAAATAAATTGTTCTTTGGAGAATGAACCATTTCGGAGATATTCCTTGTTATTTGTGTCAGTCTCGGAAAACTTAAAACTTTCGTGAAATGGAATATCGTTATTCATTTTTATATGTTGTCAAAGAGAACGCAATTTGAAAGTTTTAAAAGATTTGACTATAGCCCATAGCCTACTGTATTCCCTTATTCCCCTTACACCTACAAGGAAGTACGCAATAAGATAATTTCTGGAAATGTTTATCTCAACTAACACGAAGAAGATATAGGAATAAGAGTTTGTAAGAATGGTTAGTACAAGAGTAGAGAAAGTCATGTGAGTGTAACACATCAGATTTTTATACTAAAGAAAGCTGTACTGCTGTTTCCGATTGAAACATTTGCCATTTGCTGTGCAATTCCACTAGATGTTTGAAAATGGAAAGCGCGCATTTTTAATTTGTTTCATAGGAATAGAAGAGATACGAAGGAGCTTCGGTAGTAAACCTGTGCTTATTGTACCTATGTTCCCAAGGGAGTATCCCCGGGAGGAAGGAGTATGTGATAGAAGATACCGGGCGACCAGATCAAGACTAGCGGCGCAAACAATGGTAGAGGTCCATAAGATTTACCACGTTTGGCGATTCCCCTAGGTCTGCCGTGTCCTACCAGGGGGACAGCGGCGGGTTCCAACGCCCTCCCACGGAACCCACCAACAGCGAGCGACGTACATATACTGACATGGTCAATTGTTTCAACTGTTACTTAATAATCTAGGTCAACTTTCCCTAAAACTTCGCTTAGCCGCTTCTGTATCTTCACTAATGTGGACCACTTTCACTATTCACTGTCACTTTATTTTCTTCCGTGTCGTAGCAGCGTAATAATATATACTCGACGCAGCCACTTCTTCCGCACGTTTCACTCTCTAGAGAGTAGAACACAAGGCGTCTTCTATCGCATGCTCTAACAGTAACCACTCCACTTCACCACAGACGTAACAACTTGCTCGGAGAGCAGCGCTTCTGGTCGCGCCGGAAATGCACTAACTCACTCACTAGCTCCGCGAGACTTACTTCCCCAGACCAGACCTCACTGACTTGCTTCGCCAGACCTTCTTAATCATAAGACAACCGAGACTTGCTCGCTTTATAGCCCGTGGAACTCTCCAGATCGTTTGATACGTGGAAACATCCAGAAGGTTCTAGTTCCCTGGCGAAAGCGCTTATTGTGTTTACGCTGGGCCAGCGCGCGGCTTATCTTGTTTAGGGTTCAGACTGCCCGGCGCCGGCCTTCCGATAAATTTGCCTATAGCCGCTGTCTTGACCGAATAAAACCAAAAGAACAGCGTTAAAATATGTATTGTTTAAAATACTTGACAATTCATATGAAAATCAATCATTTCGCACACACATTTGACACAAATTGTATATTTTTATAAGCTCTATATTTTTCTGCAGTTACTTTACGTGTGTATATGCTTTCCATTTATATAAAATGATATAACACTGCCTTGGAATGAAGGGAAAAGAAAATTGAATAATTTAATTTGTCATGTTAAATTCACCAGGGTCATAGAGCTGAGCGGAGGGCAATCCAATACTATTTACTTCCTGCGCAAAGCAAACAACATTGACCGCGTCTGTTTACAGAAAATATTTCAGAAATTTGAACCAATCACGTTAGTTTATTGCTTCGTTTGTTTGGCATCTGGTTGCTAAACACACAGCCAACACAACTGAATATGAACAAAATGTATAAAATTAATACACGGAATTATTAGGTAAAACCAATTAAAAATGGAATTCTCTACTCATGTTTTCATGAAAATACCTTGTAAATCAATATAAAGGTATTCACTTTTTTTGAAAAAATTAATATTTATCTCATCAATGAGCAATGATCCAGGAATTTTATTACAGAGCAAGAGGGCAAACAGGGCAGCAGGGACTATTATAGCTTCCTGGGTGTCTTGGAGTATTGAATTAAGGTATTAAGGACTATCAGTGAACTGTTTTTCTCATTTGCACATTCCAAGTCAGATGGGCGGCGTTTTCTCTGGACCAAGTGCTCATCGGCATTGACTTCACTCGTTTACTACTTGTGTAAGTTTAGGCTTTTTAGGTTAGGTTTCCAGTTCCACTCATACTTCCAGACTCTAGGAAGAATGGGGAATAATCTAAAGCAAAATGCCCATCCTTCAGTCAGAAATCGAACCCGAGACCTCTGGATTTGGAAGATAACATGCTAACTACCAGACCATTGAAGCAGTTTTGTGAGATCTAGTGATAAATTACTCGCACATTATCCATAACTGCTTAGAAATTACCGAGTTGATTATAATTGTCTCTCTGTGGTAAGCTAAAGAACAAAAAAGCATACACGACCCTGCTGTGTTATGACACTGTATACCAGAGATGTCCAACCTTCTCTCTTTGGAGACCTTACGCAGCGAGCGGCAATACCCCACCCCATTACTCAGTCGGAGGGACTATACAGGCTGGAAGTGAAATAATCCTGCGAATTTATCTGTGCGAATTTATCCTATTGTGAATAACAAGAAATGTATGTGGTATGTAAACATTTTCTACCGGTAACAATCATGTTTATGTAGGCTAGTGTCATATGCAATACACAGTACTTCTCTCTCTCTCTCTCTCTCTCTCTCTCTCTCTCTCTCTCTCTCTCTCTCTCTCTCTCTCTCTCTCTCTCTCTAGCCTTGAAGCTTTCATCCCTATACCATACCATTTTGTTTCGTCATGAGTCCACAGAGGGAGCACTGCAGGGCAACTGTACCTCGGGCTCTGTGAGGACAGATAACAGGGTGCTATCAAATTTGTCTGTTTTCATTATGTGTGGATACATAGCGCAGCATTCACTATTACCATCTATTTTCATTTATACTTTTGTTTTAGATTTAAGGGTCGTGGTATTAAATATGCAATCTTAGCTGCTGAGGGGAAACCACGAAACAGGCCCCATGAGATTGGCATACTCATTCAGTGTAATTCAGTGTTGTCAGATAAATATATAATACCCATGAGTTACATACTGGTGGCATGGTGTTTCACATATACACATTTGGTAGTAAACAAATCGACTACATGACAAATTGGCAGTTCAGCCCACTCCTGTCGTCTTCTTCTGGTGGTCAGTCATCATTTCCCGTGGAGACCAGAGGGCTGGTTGGTCGATCGGTCGTTCATCGCCATCTCTAGGCAGCTCTCGCAATAGGATCGATGTGCAGCGTGGAACCATGCGTCTCTGTGGTCTATCTGCTAGGGTTTGTAACTCCCTTCCTCGGAGGTGATGGCCGCAACAGATCTTTCTTTGTCGGTCTGGGTGGCTCAGTTGGTTAGACGCTGGCCTACTGTTCCCAAGGTCGCGGGTTCAAATCCGGCCCAGGCCGATGGTTTTTAAGTGTGCTTAAAAACGACAGCTCCATGCCAGTAGATTTACTGACATGTAAAAGAACTCCTGCGGGACAAAATTCCGGCACACCGGCGACGCTGATGTGATCCTGGCAATTGACAGCGTCGTTAAACAACAAAATATATATATATATGCAACAGATCTTTCTTAGGCCATACACACAGTGTTCCAAATTGATGTATACACACTTTGAAACAGTTTTCAGCAACAAAATCAGATACAAATTCAATTTTTGTTGTGTTCTATTCTATAATGTTCCTCATGCCCGTGCATGTTCAAAATGTCTACCCTCAGCCACAGCACACTCGCAACAATGCCATCGAACACAGCGATATAGTATCTGGATTGTTGCTAATAGAATATCACTCCTCACATGTTCAATCTGGCCTCTTATTTCCTCCGGTGTCTGTGGTTTTGTGGTGTACAGCTACTAAAGTTCCCCAAAGGCAGAAATCGGGAGAACGGGGTCCTAATGATGTAGTTGTCGACGTGCCCTTAAACACACTCGTTCACTCAATCGGGAGATCGACGCAGAAACTCCGTATAGTACATATAGAACAATTAACGTGTTTCTGTAATTTCTTCTGTATAATACACGACAAAAATTGTATTTCTGTCTCACTTCATTGCTGACAAACAGATTTTCAAACAGTGTATACATCAATGTATATCTGAGACTTGAATAATACACTTATAAAAGAAGTCCCCTGCATCGCTGCTTGTCTAAACGTCCAGTATTTATGTGGTTACCGCTGCCAAATTATGAGAAATTTAACGGTCTATTAATTTGTTACGTCACAAAGCCGTTCCTGTGAAACAAAGCATATAATCCGCTGTAACTCTGCCAAAGATTTATTTTTCCATTAATGCTTCTATGATTTCTATATAGATCACACATTTCCTGTACCTGCAAAGCAATTCAATTTAAATCAGGCTACCGCAAGACGATATATTACCAGCGACTCAAATCTACACTTGGCAAACCACATTTCCTTTAAGCGGAGGAGAGAAAACTCGACCACTAAGAATTTATTAAGCGTCTCTCAGCGTCGGAAGTGCTATATTTCAAACTGAAGGAGATGAGAGTAGAGAAGGAAGGGAAAATCCTGTGCCATTTTCATTTGTGTCGTTTTCCCTAACAGCACCTACGAGCTTCCAAAGAGGATTAGCGAGATATGGCAGCGTTTGCGCAGAGTGAAATGTTAGTGTTAATGCACACAATTTCCGGTTTGTTCTTTACTGAGGAGAACCAACATATCTAATAGATTGATTAAAATGATTTTCAAAGAAGTCAACTTTCATGCTAAAGCAGTAGATTACAGTAGATGGACACCTGTCATTCCGTAGGCTGATTTTTAATATCACTGGTATATAGTACTACTAATGCTCTGTGCAGACAATTTACATGCGTTATACGGGGGTTATATATTGAGACAGCAAAATATCAAGTCACAGAAATGTTTTGTTTATGCCAGTTCCTGAAACTATTCCCCGGCACTGTACGCAGCCTTCTATCCTCCACAACTACTTCTGGAAGCATCCATGTCACTCACTTTCTGGCACTCCTCTTCCTATGCAGAAACTCCTTCAGGGCTAGAAAGTCTGTTACCTCGAAGTCGATTTTTCACCATGGGGAACAGAAACAAATCACATGGTTGGGGACTATAGGATGATGAGTCAATAGTTTCGCCTCAATTCCTTGCAGAAGCTCCATTGTTACATTAGCTATGTGAGCTGATGCATTGTCATGATGCAACAATGTGTCTTTTTCACGAGGTGTTCATGAAGGATGGTACTAACACTCGGCGGCATATTAACTGCTAATGCCAGTTCAATGTTCTTGTAGATTATTATTGGATCTACTCTAATCATTGTTTCCAAAGTGATTTTTTTTTCAGTCACTACTGTTGCTGGTCTGCCACTCTTCTCTTCATCTTTAAGAGATTGCCGCCCCCTCTTAAATTCTGCGAACCAGTGGAACACAGTGACACGTGACGGAGAATAGTTTCCAAAAGCTCCTCTCAAGCGCTCAAGTAACTACGTTTAATTTAAGCCACATTTGAAGCTGAAGACAATCATTACACGACAATGTTCTCAGCTGCACTTGAAAAAGCGTTCACACTTTCCAGATATTGCGCAACAATAGTGTACCTGGTACCGTTGCATTACGAAGGAGTCAGCTATTTCGTCAAAGCAACAATACTTTCTCCAGGTGTGGCCAATTTTCCGTGACTCAATACATATCTAGTGATCCTCATATAATACCTGAAGTGAATATAACAACTAACTTTCGCGTGCGAAAAAATGGCGTTTAGAGGAATAAACCATTTAAGAGCAAAAATCTGCATAAATAAGTTTATATATTTTGTCATATATTAATAACAGAAGTATGCAAAATAAATAAATTCCAACTAGTATGCAGTGTAATAAAACGGACGTTAAAAAACTGTAATAAAGCACTTATGTTGAAATTTTAAAAAGGATGGCTGTTCCGACTTTGGCATGTGTAACAATACAGGTTATCAATATGAGAGTTTTTAGATAGGTATGTGATAGCTTACAGACTCCTGGGTAAAAGACTGAAAGAATACATTACAAGAGAGTTGGGAAATCAAAGTCTAAAAAAAAGAATACGTGAATATAAACGAAAATAGCATGACTATGTAAACAGAATGGATATCCAACACCACAAGTAATATATAACTATAAACCAATAGCTAGAAGGAGTGTAGGTAGACCGGGAATGAGTTGGGCAGACCAGTTGTCTTGACAGAGAACAAGCCACAAGCCGTGGTGATGATGGTGAAGACGACGACGACGACAACGACGATGATGATGATGATCATGATGTCTCTACTTCTTTATATCCAAAGGCTTCAACTTTCTGCGTTCTGAAGTTGGTAATTTGGTGAGGAACTTTGGAGATTGTTTTGTGTTTATTTGGCTGCTTCCACTTTAATGCAAATAAAGTTGTTCTGAATATAGATCATGCAGTCGCTTTTGACTTCTAGGGCGAATACTTGGCTTCTTGGCTGCTCTCGGGGCAAGACTTGATCTGTAGTGCTAAAAGTGTCAATAACGATCGGGATAGACTACTATTCTCAAAAATTGCCTTATAGCTATTCCGTTATTATAATTGCTGTTTCCTAATTTTCTCTGGCTTTAACTGAAATAGCTTTCTTCAGTCTGTACTAATGTTTTCAAGTGTTTAATTTGTATAGTTCCTTTAACTTAACTTCCTTGCTCAATTCCAGGGCTTTCACTCCAGAAACATCTTATGTCATACCGACGGCTTTTACCTAAAATCATTGTTCTACACTAACGGCGTTCACTTGCTTTACAGTGCTGACTTAAGAAAAAAGTATCCATCCTCCAGCACTAATCACCAGACCACAGAGGTAATCAGGGATTTGGCTTGAGAAAACATTTCAACTGGTTAAACCGTAGATTTTAATAGCATCAAGAAAGACACTTTCAGAAGACGTGAATGGTTTTAGCTAAAAGATAGCTGGTTCTCAACCACACGACAAGGTAACCACAACGACAACGGAAACAGGAGACAAGGCATTAGTGAGTATTTTGGTTTACAACGAGAACGACAAGATACAATATCGATCGCCTTATCGATAGAAAGATGAGGTCGATTTTGCGTATTGGAAATTCATTTGTTTCTAAATGACCAATGATATTTTTTCTCGAAGCTTGCGACTAGAGATACCTCTAGAAGCTGTTTAGTGGCACGCCCGCCTAGAATAATTTCTACATCGTACAATATGAATGTAATACGCCGTGCCCGATAACGGGAACAGAAAGTTAAAATTTGGCCAAGTCGTTTTTCCTGTTCGGAAAAACTTGACATCAATTGTGAACACTTACATTTGAATACACGTATTTTAACTGTCACGTTCTGGTTATCGTTACTGTTGTCAGTGGTTGTGAACTAGCCTTAATTTACCTTGTCTCAGCCGGAAAACGAACAAAGGGATCTCTGGGTTGAGAAGTCAGAAAGCTCACCATTCCACCACAAAGGCAGTCCGGGTTTATTGTACAAAGAGTAATTTTCAGTTTGGTTTAAAATGCGTTGTCAAATAGCTTATGATGAACCTATAATAGCAGAAGACCGCATGATGCAAACAGATCTCAGATCTACAATCATATGTGTGTCATCTTAAGTATGTTTGCCAAAAGAGAATTTAATTTTGTGTGGGGCCAGAAAAACGAAATATCTCTCTTGTTATTAAGTTTCTGAGAGAATATAAATTCTTTTTGCACATCAGTGTTAGCTTTAAAACCATATACTCACTTATACTAACTATTTATATAATTTAGATTAGAACAGTTTTAAAGTAGTGAAGTTAAGAGACAAACATAAAACGGAGTTAGTTTTTGAATAAGTTTGGCTGAAAAAAGTAATAGTATTGGACCTCTCTGTGTTAAGATTGTTTCCCTTCTAAATTTGTATTGACGGTTTAAATTACATAATTGAGACTTTACTAGAACCTCGAATGTATTACAAATTTTGTGAGTTAAGTTATTATTGACTTTATAATACACATTTCGAAACTAATATTTTCCTGTTTTCCTCTTCAAATGCCCCATTTTCTCAGAAACTAACCTAGAGCAATGAAACTTGGAATATAAGTTCATTATATAATTTTCAATTATTTTTATTAAATTATTATGCAGGTTTTGCCGCCAGGCGTTTGAATGAATTTGTTTTAAAAATCAACAAGAATTTAAAAATAAAAAATAATTGCAATTCTAAGCCATAGTCTACTTCGTTGTTAAGGATAAATGAATATATGATAGCATTTTTAACAAGTTGTAACCAATGGATGCGCAGCAAATGGGACATTAAAATTATAGTTTTAACTTCAGTAAGACAGTGTTTTCAGGTCCCTTGTTTCTGAGAGAATATTACCGAATAAAACTTAAAGGTGTAATGTTCTATGACAGTTTCCTTTCTCAAGAATGTTTTGCCAATCATATTTAGAAAATAATTCCAACATTTTGTACGCATAAGCCGGTCAAACGCCTTCAAATTCTGGATCTTTTACTGTCGTTTTCTTGTCTCAGTTGGAAACTGTATTTTCGATAGCTTGACAAACATAAGCCATACGAACCCAAATGACCTAGCTGTCGACGGGCCCTTGAAACAAACTCACTCATAAGCCATAACCACAATATCCTCTTTCATTGTTTTGCTTGCTGCAAAATCTGAGGCCATATCGCGAAAATTGGTTGTAGGTTCTTTGGAACGAATGATTCATTATGTGTTCACAGACGGCCTTGCTTGCGTAGTCGCCTTCCGTGATTGTTGCTGTTAGTTTAATTTGAAGATAGATGTTCGATTGGAGTGCTTATTGCTCTGTGTCAATGTGATACCAGAGAAATGACCTTCGTGAGCAACATTGCTTCTATTGGTTCCAGCCTTTTGTTAATCCTGATGTCAACAAACTGTGCCTCTGCCACCAATGTTGCTCCCAACCCCTTTGATTGTTAAGCCCGACCTTTCAAAGTGAACAACAAAACATATAAAATTATTGTTTACAGCTTTAAACGCACTTAATGTGAACATGCAACTTATTAGGTGCCGATAATTTTTGTTGGTTTTTATGGTAAAAAGTGAAGGACGAAAGAAGGGATTTCCACAACCCACTTAGAGCACCGCAAGTAGGCCTTTATGGCCTACTGGGTACACTAAAACCTTTTTGTTTCGGTTTTTATGAATCACAAAAAAAAAAGTTAATTTTGCTATTGGTTTTCGAAATCACTTAACATGCAAATTGCGGAAGAAGAAAAGAAAGTCAGAAGAGGTTAGTAGAGTGAATAATGTGAGAGAGAAGGAGAGTGAAAAGGGGCGAAGCACAGACAGAAACAGAGAAATGTTCGTGAATAATTCAAAACTCAAGTGGTTCTGTTACTTAAGTTGGTTATTGTTAAAATTTATTTTCCAACCTCTCAATTATTTCTGAAGTAAGCTTTGAAGTACTGAATATTATAAAATAATTGAGAAAGAGGAAATAAAAATTAAAATGGATACTTTGTTACTCTTTTTCTTTTCACAGGTAATTTAAATTCTGAATATTATTTATTAATAATTACATTTCATGGAATTTGTCTTCAAGGATGCTCAACGATATAATACCGGGACAGCAAATATATGAAAGTTTACCATACACCTAACGTGGAGAAGTGAATAACGCCCGTTTTCTACGTAATCTGAATACTGTTTAGGTCAGTTACCTGCAGTAAACCCATAAAGGTGCGGTAGCCGGTAAGTTAATGAAAGTGAAACACCAGTTCACTGTTTCGAAATGACCTCACAGAAATCGATATATTTATCGAAGGTCGATACACCGCAGCCACGTGAAACAGACGTATCGTGTTCCTGCTACCTGAACCTTTTTTCTGTCCCTGTGTTTGATGAATCCTAGGCTACAAAGCGAACCATGTCCCCAGCGGTATCAGAGTATTTAACTGTAATTAAGCTGTCGCTATTGGAGATAGAGATAGGATAGGATCGTAAACAGTACGTTGTTATAGTGTAATGCAAGTCCTTGAAATTGACCCTGCTTCCAAGTTCCACTACAACGCGCTCACTGATATTCTTGTGCCCAATCAAATTATTTATACTATTGAACCTGTGCAAAAAGCAATTATTTAGGAGGCTCTTTTTACTTTCTCTCTTACGTAGGTATAGTAAAGTAGAGGAAGTATTGTATTCCACCCAAAAATTCGATGTTTTAAGGCCCTCTGAATAAAAAAATTAGAAAAAGGTCCGCGCGCGCGAGCGCGTGTGTGTTTGTGCCTGTAGACAGCATAACTAAAAAAAATTGGTTAAAAACCAAAGTTGGTGTATAAGTTTAATGTCTTTCAAGGTTGCGACACGAAGATTTTGAAGAAAATTCCTCCATCCTAATCTACCCTTTACATGGACAATTTTTGGAAAATTTTTATTTTCTTGAAAGTGGCTGTAACGATTTTGATCTAAATACCATATGTTTGAGATGGTTTTATGACAAATGGAATGTATATCTTGAATTTTCTGGCTATAGCCCATGTAGTCATATTTACCCTGGATGACTTTTGCATAACTGGTAAGCCGTAAGAGATAGACAAAATCTTACTATAAAAACATATAGATCTTGCTAAAACACACAATTTATGTGAAAATAATTTTTTTTTTAGAGTTAACCATTTCGGGACCGCCTCCGTAGCGCAGTTGGTAGCGCGCTTGCCTCTGGCGCGGATCCCCGGTACGAGCATGGGGATTTTATCCCCTCTGGGAGGTCTGGCACGGGGTGCACTCAGCCTCGTTAGGTCCCGGGGGGACCAATTGAGGAGCTACTTGATAGAGAAGTAGCGGCCCCAGGTCTAGAAGACCGCATAACCGGCCGGGAGGGCTCGGGGTGCTGACCACGTCCCACTCTCCAATACTGCACCTCACCAATGACGCCTGTAGTGGGCAGAGGTGGGGGACGCAGCGGCTGGGCAGTAGGCCTTGGCCCCTTGTGGGCTGTCGCGCCGGGGTTTAATTAGTTAGTTTAGTTAGTTAACCATTTCGGAGATATTCCCTGTTATTTCTGTAAGTTTTGTAGAGCTTATAGTTCTCTCAAATGGAACATCGCTATTCATTCTTTATGTTAACCGTGCAAAGGGGGACACTGGTACCAAAATGGCCAAAAATGTGAACTTTTTAAAGAAAACTGTGCATTGATTTGTTGATCACACTCATACATAAAAGTATATGCTTTTCTTTCTTTGTAATTAATACTAATATTTGTTTTTATTCTATTCTAAATAGAAAAAAAAATCATATTTCTAATAAATGTTAATATTTTGGAAAACTAATGCACAGTTTTATTGCATAGGCACATAAAAACTAGCATACTAAATGTCAAGCCTCTAATTTAATTCTAAACTGCAAAAAGTATACCCTTTATTACTATTCAATTCTTTCCAAAAAACAGAATAAACCATTTTTAATTTCAAAACTATTTAATATAGAGCAGTGAAAGTTATTTCAACAGTATATAATGGCAGGTGCCATCGCTCAAAGTCTACTGTATTCCCACATTCCCTTTGCACGTCAAGAAAACGAGCAATAGGATAATTTCTGCAAATGTTTATCTCAACTAACACGAAGAAGATAGAAGAATAAGAGTTTGTAGGAATGGTTAGTACAAGAATAGAGAACGTCATGTGAGTGCAATACATCAGGTTTTTTTTTTTTTTTTTCAATTTACAACACTTGTGTTGCGGATACAATTCAACGATTGCTCTCAAGTTCTAAAGGAGAAGAATTAACAGTGATGTGTACAAGAGATCAATAGTATGCTGCATGAGGTTTCTCTTTAGTCTACGTGACATTCGTTCTTTGGGTATGTTTTGGAGAATCTCATTCAGTAAAGAGTTCTGATGATCGATGATTGATGTGAGCAGCCGAGTATATGAGGATATTATTGTCGCTATCATTTCCCCTATTATATCCTTCTTCTACTTTCAAAGATTAAACTTTGTTGGTTTGTTCCGGCTCCAATTATTACAGCTGCTGCATCCATTTCTTCCGTGGACGTCCCTGGTTTCTTTTCTGGTCGATAATTCAAAATTTGTCTGGGCATTCTATTGGAATCTATTCTACAGACATGTTCATACCATTGTTTCCTGTACTCTTATATTTTATTTGTAAGACTAAATATTTTCAGTTCTTTGCCTATATCTTCACTTCGTTTTCTGTCCATCTATGTATATCCCACCGCAAATCGTAAACCACTCTTCTCTGCAGCCTCTATTCCTTTAAGTGTTTATTTACTCAAGAGTCCATATTTCTGAGCCACACAACAATGCAGGCACAGCCGATAATTTATACAATTTTAGGTTCATTTCCTTTCTTGCCTTCTTTCCCATGCTCTCTTCAGGGTGCCACATAAAACTGAACTGGTTGTAGCTTATTGTTCATATATTTTTCTGTATTGCACCTTAAAGAAACGCCTAGATAATAAAAATATTTTACTTCCAGTATTCTTTCAGCACTATTTTTGTATTATGTTAGTGTCACAGAAATTAGTGCTGACATAAATTTACATGGATTGCTAGACCACAAACTTCGACGGATTCTTCTTCTTCTTTCCCTGACTATGCTCCCCTTATGTAGGACTTACAAGCTATTGCCTAGGGTCAGGAACCTAGGGGAGCACACGAACCTATGGACCGGACAGAGGGAACACCTGAAAGCAGGTGGTCAGCCAAGCACCAGATAAGATAGTGAGCAAGAGAATGATATAAAGTGCAGGCGAAATCGGTGATTGGAAAGGTGATAATAGAGCAATTGGTGGAATGAGTGCCAGGGGAAACCGGAGAAACCCCGCTCTGACGCCGCATCGTCCACCACAAGTACTACAAGCGGGTCCCTGGGACGACGGATTATTCAGTGTATTAAATCTATTCCAACTGATTTTTGTTAACAGGGTAACCTAAAGTTATTCAGCAAATGGGAGTGTGATGGTTAAAGGCCGGAGACGTGCGCGTTTTCCATAGGTATACTGCAAATAGACTTTATTGTTATCGCTCGCGCATGTAAACAACAGCCTGACCATGAAAACCACCTCACTACAGCACAACCTACAAACATCATAAACTATGCATTCTGGAATTGCACTTAAACGCTTGCTTATACATAGTGCTATTTATTAACTACATCGTCACAGAGTGCATTACACTGGTTTACAATGCACATCCGCATTTTATTAAATATTAAATTTCGACTCCTATTACTGAAGCAGTTTTTAAACAGTGAAAAGCTTCTTTCTACGTCACACGATGTCAGGGGTGCAAATGTAAAGAATTACACTCTGTTATTCTGGCGTGTTTCCTTCTTACTCATTTTCAAAATTTCACACATAGCTTGATAACCAATATTTTTGTTTAGAACTTTCTGGAATTTAGCTTTCGCCTTTTCGATACCTGGCACAAGAGGTATCCTATTAATTTAATTACCTAAGCCTTCTATTATGCTTATGCTCTTGGACATTTGCAAACCTGATTTTGCTAATTGTTTAATAGCTTTGGACAACACTGCAAAATATAATCTTCGTTGTCTTATATATTTGCCACTTTAAAATGTTTCTCAGGGTGAAAATGTTGTTCAGTTTCTTTCCGATTTTGAATATACCGCATTTAAAGTTCATAAAAAAAGTCTAAAAGTATTTTCATGGATTTACAGTTTTTGTGACTTAATAGTAATTTATGCTTATAGACTTAAAATTTTTGTATAATTTAATTTATTTTAGAAAATGTCTTAATGTTGCGAAAATGTAACTTTTATGTGAAAAGCTATATTGAAGGAATAACGTGCAACATTCAAAACTTCATATTTGTCATCAAGTTTCACATGCCAGTTTATTGTAAGTTTTGAAAATTATTTAAATGGAAAGTTGGTGCATAGGCCAATGACAATTAATTTTATACAATTAAAACGACTTATTATGATGGCATAAATAGTGCGAAATTACCCTCTTTCTGACACCAATGCCAGAAAATGACAGACAGCAACGTCATCACCGCCACAACATAATATTCTCCAATGTGCCTGTAAGAAAGCCTGAAATAGTCACTCTCGCAAACTAACGCATTTTTCCTTTTTCCATCCACAAAACTGTTCATATTCTTTTTCGTAAACTTCCTTTGATTTTTCTGGAATTAATAATCTCTCAGTACCTTTGGCTTGGTTCAAAATATTGAGCGAAATACAGTCCATATTTTCAATTGTTTTATCATTAACTTCCATTTTCCTCTTAGTGTTGAAACAAATGAAACATCTGCTTAGCAACCATATTACGTCATACATCTGAGTTCTGATACATTATAATTTTACATTTAGCAAATTTGTTAATTATTTTTACGTATTGTCGCCCAGCGCATTATTGTCGGCGCTACCGCAAAGGAGTCGAAGGAAAGAGACAGAGAATGGCCGCATTGTTGGGCGCTTGCCGAAAGAGAGAAAGTGATAGAGGCTTCTAGAACTGTCTGCTTTGTATTTCACCGCAAAATAACTGAGCTTTCCCGAAGTATCCAGAATAGTGCTTGGGAGATATAAATAGCGGTAAAGTGTGAGAAGGGACAGTTCTTTGTGTTACGAATTCGGAGCCGTGCTGTTGGAGAATCGGAAAAGACTTTCTTGTTGTTGCAACGAGTGTACAAAGTTACTGTTTACGGAAATAAAAGTGTTTCTTTATCCCGACAACAACTGTCTTCTTTACTTCACCCGACCAAAAAAAGTTACACTGGTGTCAGAAGTGGGATTCGTCGAAATGCTTCTAGTTTCATTACATCGTCAGAAGTTGCAACGTTAGAACCAAGATGGAGGGAGATTCGGAAACCAGGATGATAGCAATGATGAAAGAATTATTCGCCGAAATGAAGACGGAAATGGCTGAAATGAAGACGGCAAACGACAACCTCACTGCCAAAATGGAAACGTCAAACCACAACCTCGCTGCCAAAATGGAAACGACAAACAACAACCTCGCTGCCGAGCTGAAAGAAGAAATGAAGACGGCAAACGACAACCTCGCTGCTGAACTGAAAGACATGAAGACGACAAACGACAACCTCGCTACAGAAATGAAGACGGCAAACGACAACCTCGCTGCCGAGCTGAAAGAGATGAAGACGGAGCTATCGGCGAAAATTGACGAGCAACTGGCTGGCGTGAGGAAGGATGTGAAAGAGCTCGGTGGAAAGATGGAGGACCTCGGCCAACGCGTTGACGCCCTGGAGAATGTCGGGGAACGGCTTAGCGTTCTCGAAGACAGGGTCGACGGTAGCGCCAAGGAGCTAAATGCAATGGTGGAAGGGATGCTTAGTGAAAAGCTGAAGAACTACAAGGCCGAGGTTCCAGCACGCGACACAACATCGACGCGCGTCAAACCACCGAAGTACGATGGCACGTCAACGTTTGAGGTCTTCCGCCGTCAATTCGACACAGTGGCTAAGCACAACAAATGGTCGCCAGAAGAAGAGGCCGCGCAGCTGATAGCCAGCCTCCAGGGACGAGCCGCAAAGGTCCTGAACGCAGTTCAGACAGCGGCGGCGCCCAAGGACATCTGGGAGGCCCTGGAGAACCGATTCGGAAACCACCGCTTAGCCGCAGCCTACCGCAGCCAACTGAAATCTAGGATGCAACTGCCAGTGGAGACGCTGAAGGAGTTCGCCCTGGCAATCGAACAGCTGGCCAGCAAAGCCTTGGTGGACCTCCCCTCCGAATTCGTATCCCGAGAAGCCGCCTATACCTTCGTCGACGGGGTACGCGATGCCGAGATACGTCAACGCCTGATGCTCGGCGACTACAAGACCATCCACGAGGCACTAACGGCCGCATTAAGGATGGAAGCGGCCAAAGTGACGGCTACCCCGACCTCGAAGACAAGGAGTGTCCGCTACGATGAAGACCGCAGACCAGTCCAGGGACGCCGACGAAGACCAGGTGGCGTGTGTTGGGAGTGTGGCCAGCCGGGACACCTGATGAGAGACTGCCGGCACCAAGAAGAGCAGCCGGAAAACGAGTAATGACCGGCGTGGCGAGGGGCACGTCGGCGTCGTCACCATCATCCCCTCGAGTGACACTGCGCGCCGTCAGCCGACGGATGGATGACAGCCTCATCGCGGACGGTTGGGTGAGAGGGAAGCCGGCCGTGCCGCGTGCTTGTTGACACTGGAGCAGCCGTGACTGTCGTCAGACCTGACGTAGCCAGGGGCTTGCCGTCGAGAAAACCGAGCCGACCGTACCAACTAGTGACGGCATCGGGTGACACCTTGCCTGTGGAGAGGGAGGCCCTGCTGCAGTTGACATTGGGGCGAAGTGTCTTGCGTTTGTGGGTGTTCGTCGCGGAGGTGGCTGAGGAGGTGATACTGGGACTGGATGCCCTCAGGAGCCACGAGGCGACGGTCGACATCGGCAAGAAGGTTCTGCGGCTTAAGGGAGAGGAAGTAATGCTCCGGCACCCCGAAGAACGCCTTGGAATCTGCAGGGTCATTCTCAGGGAAGACGTAGTTGTCCCCGCGAGAAGCGAGATGGTAGTGACGGCGCGACTGGAAGGCCAGCGCAAGAAGAACATGCTTCTGGACCGGAAGACGCATGTGCACGGGCTCTGTGTAGCCGGGACATTGTTGCCGTGCCGAGAGGAGGTGCCGGTGAGACTGCTCAACCCAACAGACACCGATCACGACGTCCAGGCCGGGACGGAGTTGGGGAGGTGCGAGCCCGTGGTCAGCGTAACACCAATAGACAAGACCCAGGAGCCGGTGCCGACGCAACACCTGGGGCCCCGGCTGGAAGAATTACTGGAGAGGGCGGCCGACCACCTGACCGCTGAACAGAAAGAGAAGGTCCAACAACTGCTGAGACGATATCAGCGCGTCTTCAGCCAAGGCAGCAGCGATTACGGCCGCACGGACCGAGTGCTTCACCACATCGACACCGGAGACGCCCGGCCTATTCGGCAACCACCTAGGCGCGTTCCGTTGGCTAAACAAGCGGCGGTACGAGACATGCTGGAGGACATGAGATTCAAGGGAGTGATCGAAGAGTCTGACAGTCCTTGGTGTTCCCCTGTAGTTCTGGTGAAGAAGAAGAATGGCGAGCTACGCTTCTGCGTAGATTACAGGAAGCTGAACGCTGTCACCAGGAAGGACTGCTTCCCCTTACCCCGGATTGACGACACCCTGGACACGCTTGCTGGTGCGCAGTGGTTCTCGACCCTGGACTTGAAATCGGGTTACTGGCAGGTGGCTCTAGACCCGAGAGACAAGGAGAAGACCGCATTCTCGACAGGCCAAGGGCTTTGGCAGTTCACAGTTATGCCCTTTGGTCTCTGCAACGCACCAGCTACCTTCCAACGCCTCATGGAGTCAGTAATGAGAGGATTGACTTATGACGCCTGCCTGTTATACCTGGACGACATCATCATCGTCGGCAAGACATTCGAAGACCATCTTGACAAACTGAGCAAGGTGCTGCAGAGACTGCAGGTGACCGGCTTGAAGCTGAACGCCAAGAAGTGCCAGCTCTTCCGCAGGGAAGTCAACTACTTGGGCCACATAGTCTCACCAACCGGAGTGGCCACGGATCCGGAGAAGACACAGGCCGTGAGAGATTGGCCTCGCCCAAAGGATAGGCGAGAACTGCGCAGTTTCCTTGGATTGTGCAGTTATTACCGCCGCTTCATAAAGGGTTTCTCCAGCATCGCCAAACCCCTCACTCGCTTGACGGAAGAACATCGACCTTATGTGTGGACGGAGGACGCCGAAGGCGCTTTTCGGCAGCTCAAGAGGACGCTCTGCAGTGCTCCTATTTTGGGATTCCCACAACCAGGCGACGCCTTCATTGTGGACACCGACGCCAGCGACCATTGCATTGGAGGCGTCCTATCCCAAGTCCAGAACGGCCACGAGCGGATGATAGCCTACTACAGCAAGACGTTGTCCAAGGCAGAGAAGAACCACTGTGTCACCCGACGAGAGCTACTGGCGGTAGTGAAGACCTTGGAGCACTTCCACAAGTACCTGTACGGTCAGCCATTCCACCTGAGGACAGACCACTCCGCCCTAACCTGGCTACTTAGCTTTAGAAACCTGGAGGGCCAGACAGCCCGTTGGGTCCAAAGGTTGCAGGAGTACGACTTCACCTCCGAACATCGCAGAGGGAAGAGCCACGGCAACGCAGACGCCATGTCCCGAAGACCCTGCCTAGAAGAGTGCGGCCAATGCGCAAGAGTGGAAGAGAAGGAGCGTACCGCAGCTGTCAGAGTGGTCACGGCAGTGCCTGCGGACGGATGGGATAGCGCGGGCCTGAGGAGGGAGCAGCTGGCGGACGCCGACTTGGGGCCACTCTTGAGAGAAGTGCAGGCAGGGACGAGACCAACCTGGGAGGACATAGCACCCAGAAGCGCTACATACAAGTCGTACTGGGCCCAATGGGACTCGTTGAAGACCAAAGAGGGCGTGCTCTTCCGGGTATGGGAATCACCTGATGGGAAGACCCAGAAAGAGCAGTTGGTACTTCCCCGAAGTAGGGTGCCGGAAGTCTTGGAGGAAGTGCACGCCGGTACCTCGGGTGGACACCTAGGAGCAAACCGGACGATCGACAAACTCCGACAGCGCTACTACTGGCTGAGGCTCCGAGCAGACGCTGAAAACTGGTGCCGTCAATGTCACGTGTGCGCGGCGAGTCGCGGCCCCCAGACTAGGAGCCGGGGGCGCATGCAGCAGTACAACGTCGGAGCGCCCTTCGAACGCATCGCCGTCGACATAGCTGGACCATTCCCAGTGTCCGATCGAGGCAACAAGTACCTGATGGTAGCTGTGGACTACTTCACCAAGTGGCCGGAGGTGTATGCCATCCCGAACCAAGAGGCGAAGACAATTACAGACTGCCTCGTGGAACAGCTGTTTTGCCGTTTTGGGGTCCCGTTAGAGCTCCACAGCGACCAGGGCACCAATTTTGAGTCGCACCTAATGAAGGAGGCATTGGAAAGACTTGGGGTGAACAAGACCCGCACAACACCCCTACATCCACAGTCGGACGGCATGGTCGAGAGATACATTAAGACCCTAGAGGAGCACCTGAGGAAGGTCGTGGCCAGCCATCAGAGAGACTGGGACCTCAAGGTACCACTGTTCTTGCTGGCCTACCGTTCGTCGACACACGACACTACCGGGATGACACCAGCAAGCCTAATGTTCGGCCGAGAGCTACGCCTCCCTTGTGACCTGGCTTTTGGGAGCCCCCCCGGAAGCGAAACGGCCGGCAACCGAGTATGTGGAGAGTCTAGTAGACCATCTCCACGACATGCACGAGATGGCTCGTCAGAACATCCAGATGGCGAGCGACCGCATGAAGACCCGGTACGACAGGCAAGTCAACAGCCGAGGATTCCAGCAAGGTGACATGGTCTGGTTGTACCGCCCTACACGGACCAAGGGACGCTGCCCAAAACTTCAACAACCGTGGCAAGGACCGTACCGAGTAGTAAAGAGGATTAACGACGTAGTCTACCGCATCCAGAAGGTGCCCCGAGGGAAGATGTTAGTGGTACACCTGGATCGTCTGCCCCGTTACGATGGTGCTGTTCGGGACAACCAGCCTTGAGGAGGGAGCAGTGTCGCCCAGCGCATTATTGTCGGCGCTACCGCAAAGGAGTCGAAGGAAAGAGACAGAGAATGGCCGCATTGTTGGGCGCTTGCCGAAAGAGAGAAAGTGATAGAGGCTTCTAGAACTGTCTGCTTTGTATTTCACCGCAAAATAACTGAGCTTTCCCGAAGTATCCAGAATAGTGCTTGGGAGATATAAATAGCGGTAAAGTGTGAGAAGGGACAGTTCTTTGTGTTACGAATTCGGAGCCATGCTGTTGGAGAATCGGAAAAGACTTTCTTGTTGTTGCAACGAGTGTACAAAGTTACTGTTTACGGAAATAAAAGTGTTTCTTTATCCCGACAACAACTGTCTTCTTTACTTCACCCGACCAAAAAAAGTTACAGTATTTTATGGCTAGAATTGCATGAAATAATCTGTATAACCTTTTCGTTGTGACATTCGTAAACATTATATTCCAATAATTATATTATATACGTATTAAATGTATTATATTATATAATCGTATTACATACATATACCCTTAAACTCCAATAAAGGCATGGGTATGTTTCTGGAGTTCAAAAAATAGGAACTTCGTTTACATCTGATTAAGGATAACGAGATAGGTTGTTGCCGATCCAATCATACTTGCTAACAAGATAAAGTCGATACAGAAGAAGTTGTAGGCGGAGAATTCCAGTTTCTTGCCAAATAAGTGCAAGGCAAACAGTTTAAGCTGGCTGTATATATCCTGGTGCAGATGCTCGTTAAGAAGCAGTTTTTGGATGAGGACAGAGGTTCTGTCAAACTCTGACGAGGTGACTTGGCAGCAAGCACATTTCACAAACAGGCTCCCAGCCGTCAAGCCAACCCATACAGCAGAAGGACCCATTCTGTGCAGCGCTTCCTCAAGTGTGACCTTATGTTGGTTCATCGCAATCAACTGTGAACATACATTAACAAATGGCGAATTAAACAAGTGCTAAATCTGGCTCAAAAAGTCTAATCTGTTGCACTCACATGACTTTCTCTATTCTTGTACTACTTATTCTTACAAACTGTTGTATCTTCTTCCTGTTAGTGCAGATACACATTTACAGAAATTATCTTATTGGTAATTTTCTTGTAGGTGCAAAGAGAATATGGGAATACAGCAGGCTTTGAGCGATAATCAAATGTCTTAAAGCTGTTTGCTATATGAAGGCTTTAAAGTTCCATTCCGTTCTTTTTGCACGGCCAAAAGATAAAAAAGTTAATAAAGACCTTCTATTTGAGAAAAGTATAGATATTGCAAAACTCACACAAATAACAAGGAATATCTCCGAAATGGTTTGATGAATTTGGACATAACTTGTGTGTTTCAAAGACATCTACATTTGTTTTCTAGTAAGATTTGGTCTCTCTAACAGTTTACCAGTTATGCAAAAGTCATCAAGAGTAAACAGAACTACATGGGCTATAGCCAGAAAATTCAAAGTATACTTTTCATTTCCCATTAAAGTATCTTAAACATATAGCTTTAATGAAAATCGTTAGAGTCATTTATGACAAAATCAAAATTTTCGAAAATTTTCCCATACACGTAACATAAAGGGTAGTTTAGGGTGCAAGAATTTTCTTCAAGATCTTCGTGTTGCATCCTTGAAATATATTAATCCCGCTCATGGCATTCAATTTTTCAGTCTCACGCTACCCTTTCCATGCCATGAAGTGTTTGCTGTTATTCGTAGCACCCAGTTTTGTAGTGTTTCAATCCTCTTTACTTGTGTATTTGACGCTGAGCTCCACATCAAGCTCTCCTGCATTTACACTGAACTTATTAACGAAGAATAAAATCTAATGTGTGCACTCAATGACCTTGTCTATTCTTAAATACATGTACAGAGGTATTTTTACACGTGGCGAATGGCTCGAAGTTGCGCAGCGGTTTATGGTCGAGATCACTTTTCTATTTATAAGACCATAGAGGTGTCAGATTAGTATATCGCGGACTTCCATGTAGCAAACATCGCGGGACAGTGCTGATTAAGTCCAGTGACCGTGCGCATTATCAACAGTCTGTTGTTTATTTGAAATAGGAAACAGAGACGTTATCCGCATCATCAGTTTTCATAACGTCACTCCTGCAGATCGTAGCAAGGTCACTCCCCACGTCTAAACATTTAAGCGCTTTTAGATGATTAACTGTTATTCAATTCATTCGTGCGTTGGGCAAAGTTGAAGTGATAGAATTAGTCAAAAAAGTGAAATGCCATAACCGGGGTTTAAATTATGTACCACATCTATCCCTTGTTCCTCCAGGTTAACTATGGCATGACACTAAATTTTTCAATCTGGTTCTGTATTTCCAATTTTAGCCTACAATAATTGTGCCTAGAAACAATTAATTGCATTTATTTTAATAGTTGCTGCTGAGGTATGAACACGAGTATTGTACTCACCGGATGTACAACAAGGTAGATAGAGGTGATGAAGTAGATGAACTCATATGCGATGAGAAACAACAACTGAAGACCAAAATAAGTATTCACCAAATCCACTGAGTCGCAGAGCTGCATGTGAACACGCATGAGGGTGTGTAATCTTGCAGACGTCATCAGCTTCATTGGCAACCTCACCATGTCCCCAGTTCTGCTATCAAAACAACACGTAACACATTAGTCTCATTTCATCAATATTATCAGCTTTGTAATGCCACTATTAATTTAGCTCATAATTCAGCTATTAAATAGCAAGCGAATTATTACTATTTTTAGCAGAGCTCGTACCTCCATTCGAGTTATTGCTTATTCTCTCTCTCTTTTTCTCCCTCTCTCCCTTTCTTGTTTCCCTATTTTCTTATCCCTCCCACCCTGTTCTCTCCATACCTCTCTCCGTTCATACCCTGCAATTTTTACTTTCTCTACTACGTAAAGTAGATGAAGTATTGTATTCCACCCAAAAATTCCATGTCAAGATTTCACCGAAAACGTTTTCAAGCCCCCTGAATCCAAAAAGAAGCATGTATTCCACCCAAAAATTCGATGTCGATATTTCACCGGAAATATATGGTTTGACACCCCCTGAATCAAAAAAAGCATTTTTAGAAAAACGTCCGTGTGTGTGTATGTCTCTCTTTCTCTCTGTGTGTGTGTGTGTGTGCGTATGTGTATGTCAGTCTGTGCACAGCATAACTCAAAAACGAAAAGCAGTTTAAAAATCAAAGTTGGTATTTAAGTTTAATGTCTTTCAAGAATGCGACACGAACATTTTGAAGAAAATAGCCCCACTCTAAACTACCCTTTACATGGAAAATTTTTCGAAAATTTTAATTTTCTTGAAAATGCCATATGTTTGAGATATTATGACAAATGAAATGTATATCTTGAATTCTCTGGTCATAGCCCCTGTAGTCGTATTTACTCTAGACGACTTTTGCATAACTGATAAACGTTAGAGATAGACCATATCCCACTATATAAAAATGTAGATCTGGCTAAAATACACAGTTTATGTCCAAATAAATTTTCTTGTAGGGTGAAACATTTCGGAGATATTCCTTGTTATGTGTGTGAGTGTCGGAAAACAACGTTTGTGAAATGGAATATCGTTCTTCTGTTTTTTATATGACCACCTGCTTCCAGGTCTTCACTCTGTCCGGTCTATAAGTTTGTCCGACAGGCGTCTGACCCTAGGTAAAGCCTTGTAAGTCCATATGGGGAGGGTAATCAGAAGAAGAAGAAAGTGAAACTAAATAACACATTCGTGAGACACTATGCACTAGCTATTGAGCCCAGTTGCTTGTACTGTCACTGTACTCGCGTAATGACGTCACGCTCTGCCCATGTGGCAGGTAACTTGCGATCACCTCATTTCGAGATAGCTTATAAAGGTTCCAACCCTACTAATGGTTATACCCACCTTTGAACCTTCAATTTTGCAATGTTTTTCAGTATTTTGCTGTGTTGAAAATATGCCTTGCATGCAGTCTTTAATGGCTTTATTTTCAAAAATGTATATTGTTTTAAATATGAAGTAAATGGTGCAGAAAAACTATTAACGATTTAAAAATTAAAATTTGAAGCAATTTTCGGACTGTATACGGGGTATGATCTTAAGACAAATTATGTACTAAGAGAATTATAATTATTCTAATAAAATTATAATTTTTCTTCCAAAATAGTTATTTGTCCCTAGTATATAATCTCAATGATTGCAACACGAGTATGTTCCGCTTCCATTCCGTTTGACATTTTCAACGAACCAAGTGTGGTAGTACCTTATTAATTCCAGAAAAATTAAAAGATGTTTATGAAAAATATGAAAGAAACGAAAAATATGTTAGCTTGACTATGAAACCACGTTACCTGTGTTTTCAGGTTTTCTTACAGGCACATTGCAGAACCTTATATTGTGGCGGTGATGACGTCATTGCTGTCTTGTTGCAATGGTAACTACGTTACTCATTTTTTGGCACCGGTGCCAGGAATAGGGTAATTTTGCACGATTTATACCGTCATAATAAGTCGTTTTATTACTAGGATTGCTTAAATGTTCCTTATATAGCACTTTTGTCAGAGCAGTGCCTATGTAAAATACATAATAAGATAAACATGCAATCTAGGAGTGGAAACTTAGCAATAAATTAGTTATTTTGTGTAATAAGTGGTATAAATTAATGCAACTGAACTTTCAAGTTATAACCTAAATAGAACAATACTATTTTATATGAATGAGTTACGAAATACTAATGAGTACGAAAAAAAGTTTATGATTACTCCACATTGTATTTTAACTAGTGTGGCTATGTGGATCTCATTTGCAAACTATAGTTTATATTATGCAGGTCAACAATAGAATGCAAATCAGATATTTTGTATATACTTATAATAAGAGGAAAAATGTCAGGAGTGCTAGCAAACCTGAAAGTGACAGGCTTCAGCAGGAACTGTGTGGGGTACAGCCGCTCTATTTGGAGATGTTCATCATCGCCTAGCATCTCTTCCAACTTCCCATTCAACACCCGGAATCTGCACATGAAGAGTCAGAGAAATAAAGGTCGCATAGCATCATCAATTGGCATCAATTGCAACGGAGTTCTTTGTTGTGCTAACAGATCGCCTGGCTACCACACACTGTTCACAAAACTTCTCGCTAACCATGAGAAACCAATCCTTCTAGCATTACACAAAGTAGATTGCGAGTCTCCCGGCAAACTTTCAAGGCGATAAGACGTCAAAGGCCACTTGCAACATTGTAAATATTTACCATTTCTTAACTTTGTAGTTCATCATTAATTGGGTCTATTAAAAATCCCCATACTAAAGTACCATTGATATTTACGGTTAATTACAGCTTTACTATTCAAAATTAGACTGACAATGTCTGAGAAGTAGAATCGGAACTGAAAAAATCCAATGGCACAGTTGTGATTTGAACCACAGACCCTCCGCTTACCAGGCAGGTGCTCTACCTCTACCTCTCAATACTATGTTTGTTGGTATAAATAAATAATAATTGGGCCGGCAAACTGTTAAACCAGAGAAATGGCTGGTGTCTTTGCGAGAGTACGGCACAATAGGGCACGCCGATGCACTCTTTGTGTTAATGGCAATGGACGTGCGTTCCAACATTTACTTTAAATAGTAATGCTGTGATTAACTGTAAACAACGAGATATTTGTGTTTTGTTTATGTGTTCTGTGCAGGCAGTAATCTATGGCATTAACTTGTCTAGCGCTTAAACGAAGCGCCACAGCAAAAAACTTTCCTTAGCAACAGGTGTTTAAAATAATGTTATCTAACAACTCCCAAGGGTTGTCCCTCTAATTTTGGGACACCTGTATATATAATTTTGTTGACTATGTAAGATAATGTTGTTACTTACCTGCTACGGAGGAAAAGAATAACGTTGACATACTGTAGAGTGAGGACCAAGGAGGTAAATCCACCAAACTGGTATGAAATCACTGCTAGGAAATACCAGATTCCAGAATCCCACATTATTGTGATGTAAGCGTAGCACAACGGCGCCACTATCATAAGCAGCGTCACCTGCAGGCACATCAATGGTACACATCCAGGAAAAATGAGTGCACAGTTACAAATAACAAGAGTTGTTTTTGTTTTAGTTTCGAGTTTAATCGCTAAACAACCACAACTTGAACGGGTACCTTACTAAAACATTCTCATCATAATTTTGAGACTGTTTCCTTTCTAAGCCCTCATAACGTAAAATTTACAGGCTTTGTAAGCCTATCGTATTATGTTTGACTAAATAAATAGCAACGATTCGCAAGATAAAAGGGAATGATTTTGTTTCAAATAATTAATACAATTTATTTAGTTAAATAGCTAAAAGTGCCATTTGGCTTCAAAAGAGTAAAACCCTTTACGAGTTTTATATGTGAAAGTGTTACTTCTAATTAGACACAACTACAACCATCGATCCCTGATATTTAGTCCTCCGGAGCATTGACCACTGAAGCAATTATTTACTTTGTTTTACGTTGACGTGACGTTAGAAGTAGGATTTCGTATTATTTTGTCGGTTACACGTTGTTAATACTGTTTGAAGTAACAATGCTTCACACCATCTAATAATGCGTGAAGTCCCTTTGATTTAGTCCTTTGCCGCTGACAAAGCTATGAGATTTGTCTCCCTGGGTATGCGTGAGCTGTGTTTTGAAAGGATAACACCAATTCTGGTGATAACGTCTTTTAATAAAACTTCGTGCATGTATTGTAATATAATTCACCAGCCAAGTAACACTGTGCTCACAATTATATACATAAAATATATTTTACGACGATCACTTTGTGTCTGTTGGTTTTCATGTACTTAGACGCTCCAATAAATTTAGGTCTGCACACTTCGAAAGACAAGCGAAGAGCGACCGTTCGCTTTTACTGACGCGACGTCACAAAAACCGTTGAAACTGTTCATCATTTTAAATTCACGTGACTTGAAGTGAAATGGAGGATAAAAAATTGGCTCATTATCGTGGATTCCAACATGTAACCTCAGAACATCGCTGTGATGGAAACTTAATATTTCCGTTCGACCACCACAACCCTGTAAGGACCAGGCTTTTAAACTCCAGTACTAGCTGGGGTATACATCGCCTCGTATATTACAACTCATTAGCGTAAGTTTCAGATTCTATTGGTGTTTTATTTTCATTAATAAACATGTCTTAAGCTATTACGCTTGCTATACAAACTAGTAAGTGCTAACATTGAATTATTAAACTATTTAACATTTGTTGATATGTCTGTAGAACCTATCACTATCTGTTAGCACAGATCCGCCATTTTGTTTTAACTCATTTTGAAAGTGGATCTTTACGATTGACGCTCATTCCACTGAAGTTTAGTGTGTGTGTGTGTGCGTGTGCGTGTGCGTGTGCGTGCGCGTGTGCGTGTGTGTGTGTAGAATATATACTCTAAAAAGTTTATAAATAGTGTAGAAATTCTCAATCTAAGAGTACGATGTTTTTTCATTCTCCATTGATAGTATATCTGTAAACCTAATTTTGAATTCTTTGAGAAGATTCTCCATATTAGAATAGCATTCATAACTGAATGTCATTTCGTAAAACTATATGTTCATGCTCCCAAGGTTCTTGAAAATTACAACATAACCTATTTACGCTGCGACGTGTTAACTTTGTACACGCCGGATACTATAAGCCGCGCGTTCAGCTCTGTATTATCAGTGCTCCAGGGTTGTCAACCCGTGCGATAATTATGGGGGTATAGTTCGATACCGGCGAAATATCATATTCACTGGTGTGTCCCACCAGTAAAATGAAATTAATTACAAACAGCGGCACTATTTTTGCCCTTATGACCTGTCTGCACCCCTCTAAAGCAACGATTTCATATCCTACTAAGCTTTCTACCCTTCATCCTCTTATTGCCAGTGTGCCCAGATCTGGTAATCTCAATGAAGAAGGCACTGTTCAGAAAATTGATCAATGGAGAAACTCGGAATAAGTGATATTCCATGTGAAATAAAGAACATGCCTGAACCTGGCAGTTTCTGGAGTGCTGTTAAATACATGTGTCATGTTGGTGGAAATGACGATTTCAAAGAAGTGGCGGAGTTTGCATTATTAGTGATTTCATTGCCCCACAGAAACGCTTCTTGTGAAAGAGCATTTTCTAGGTGGGTTTAATAAAAACCAAAGTTAAAAACAGACTGGCACTAGATACGGTAAGGGGGATTATTCTGTCGTCTCAGCTTATGAAGTGGTGAGCCCGAAAATCTGCAAGTCACCGAGAAGGTGTTAAAGTTTATCTCAAAAACAAATTTGTATAATGTTGCAGCAGTTGGGGAAGGTGAATAGTGCGAGAAACATAAGTGCTGACGTTGTAATACCGGTTGTCATCAATATTGTAAGTGGATACCATAAACATCAATACTATTACAATTTCACAAGTGTTATGCTGATATTGTTTGTGGTAGCATTTGGTTTATGATGTACGATAATTTTGAATCCAAATCTATAATTTTGAGTGGTTGGTGCGATAATTTTACTTTAGCAACCCTGCACTGCTCACAACAAAAGGGAAAATGTGGAGGGGGTCAAGAATGGCAAAGTCAACGGAGCCCGAGCCTGTCCTATGTTTTAGTGTTAGCGTACCTGAAGCTTGAGCTTAAGCCGCCACTGACGGTAGGTTGCTGAGTTGACTCCCAGGACGACTTCTACATGTTGGAAAAGTGCCAGAACCTGGATCATAACACCATACCCTCTCATACTTCGTGTAAGTGATAAGACGACTGTAATGTACTGCAGAACAATACCGATGATGTCCGTGAGCACGATGGAGATGGAGATGTAAGGGTATAGGCTCTTGATGCTATAGGCAAGCATTCCTGCATGGCTAGCTGTGTGGAACAGCAACAGGAAGACGATGTACACTTGGACATCTCGAGAAAACACCAAGTTACCAGAACGTTTGCGCGCCAGAGGATTCAGGCCCACAAATCTACACAGATGAAATAGGGGTCTAAAACTCCAGTAGAGGTTGGCCATCTTTAGCACAGTGGAGAGTCCACATTGGAAACATTATTTCGTTGAACTTGCTAAAGAGCATGAAGTGACGCATATTAATATCAGATATTATATCGCTGCATTGACAAATGACTCACCTAGCCTACATGGTTTAGCCTATGGCTATAAATTACACAGCTCTGTACTCCTCAATTGCAATTACTAATACAGTACTGGCCAGCAATGACTTTCTGCTTCACGGCACTCTGTCAAAAGCTTACAAAAGACAGAAGTGGACTTAGCCAATACGAGTCTCCTGTTGCTTGAAATGGGGCCTATGCAATAGCTTGCTATGGTCAGTGACAAATGTATAGTGTGGATCATTTATAGAGTTCAATGAATAATATTGACAAGATAGATTTTTCCAGCGCGTGTTACTAAGTTGATGATGATGATGATGATGATGATGATGATGATGATGTAGTATTAAGGTCACTGAACTTTTTGGTTGTCATTGTCCTTATAAAATGCACCATGACAAAAGCCAGATATGAATTTCAATATAAAATAAAAATACTAATAAAAAACAAATATAGATAAATGTACCAAACAAAAAGACAAACCCAGAATTAAAACAAAGTTATAAAAAGCTCGAAAAGGTATGAAATTTTGGTATCTAAAATTATAAACCCTTAGGTTCATGTTTACTATTTACTTCAAAACCCTTTCGACCGCTTGTTTATTGTCCATCAAGACCTCTGTAAGTCTGACAGGCAGTTGCAGAGATTCTCGAAGGTGCGCTAGGGAAGCACACTCTAGCAGAACGTAATGGACCGACAAAATTTTGTCACACAGCTGATAAAGAGGAGTATAATCCCCTTAAAAAGGTAACCATGCGTAACATTACAGTGGCCAATACGCAGCTGAACCAAGGTCATCTCGCGACAAGAAACACGAGAAGAGGTTACCCAGTTTATCAGGATTTCTTTCACTGCTCCAAGCTTATTTCCAGGAAGAGAATTACTAAGTTGATTATTGCGCTACATCATTTCGCCTTTTTCTATAAGCAATGCCAGATACATAATTCAGAAACATCTTCGTGTAGCGTGTGTGTTCATTTAAAAAAAAAAAAAAAAAAAAAAAACTCAGCTGTCGAAACTTTGATTTGGGGGAAAAAGACTCAGCTGTCGAAACTTTGATTTGGGGGAAAAAAGTGATAGTGCTTTGTAACGGGAAGGCACTTCTTGTAGATCGTTATTGTAGATCCATTGATTAATTTGAGACAGTGTACGCCAGCCAAAAGACTTTAATTCCATATTCGCTTTTCTGTACTACATAGACTACTGCTACTGAGTTTTGGCGGAATATGGAGTTTATAATCTTGGAACTGCTAGCTAGTCTTTGAGTGCAGTCATTGCAATACTAGACAAATGGCCTTAGCTGCGTAGTCGTCTTCCTGTACCATTATTTTTGTTGCATAGGTGGATCTGTGATTTGAATATCCAATCCACTCCACTCTATATTGGCGTGACAGATCGCTTAATTTTGTTCAGAGGCCTCTTTATCAGGCTTGAGGTCCTTTTACGTGGCGTAAACCTGCAATAACCAACACTGGCTTTACTTTCCTTTCGAAGGAAGTTATGCTCAGAATTTTATGCCTGAAAAGTGCCATCATCCTATGCCAAATTTGAACCTGCAACCCCGGGAACCAGAAGCTATGACGTCGCCCTTAGATCATGGGGGACGACAGACCGGCACAGGGATTTCTTCAGTTTGCACGCCACAAACGCTACCACCCGTGCCAACTTGATAACTGATAGTATCATTACTCGTTGAATGTAGATTCCAACGTTGATTTTATTTTTACCGTGAAATACAGCCACTTTCACTTCTGCGGACTCTGTTTGGGAAGAGAATACAAAGAAATTGGCCCGCCCCAGCCAAAAATCAAACCTAGGAACTGTGAGTTGAAAACATAGAACGTTGACCACGCGACCATAGAAATAATCTTATGCATTTTCTCTGACTTCCTTTCCAAGCTGTAGAGATTTACACTTTAACTTCATTTCTGTCAGATATTAAACATCTAACTTAACTATAACCACATTGCAAAGCCACCTGTTATTCTTTTTCCTGCGCTTATTCATTTCTCCTCCCACTAGCTACATTGTTATCAATTCATGTTTTAAGCATTTTGAACCGATATTGTGAACAGCACACTGCAACACTACCAATGCAAATGGTGTGGTTTTACCCGTAGGACATGCCGAGAGTTACTACGCATGCGTATTACTATGTTTGCGCGAAATTCGATAGCTACGGCGATTTCTACCTTACTTTACGAATTAGCTTCGTAGCTAAATTTGCAACATTGAAATTCTTGCCAATTATTTGTGTTACGTTAGCCATCTGTATTATACAAATTCTAGAATAGAAGTCTAGGACCACATTAACGTCCAATACTGTACACCAGCCTATTGATGGCATGCAAAATTACTCGAACAAGTTTGTTATGGTAGTAGTGGTGGTTAAACGATACATGAATAATACACCACTTAGTGCTGCACTGCACCTTAACTTATCGCTTGACCTTAAGCAGAATGCTTACTCTTAAACATGCTATTTACATCGGAACATCTCTTATACAAAATTAATACCTAACTGATTGTTGCACTGATGGTTTAATTTAGTTCTATCTACTTCGTGTTAATCGAGATAAACGTTTACAGAAATAGTCTGATTACAAGTTTCGTTGTGGATTCTAGAGGTACTATACACGAGTAATGATAGTTAATCGTCAATAGCCGCTTTACTATATACCAACTGGCTTTGAAATCTCATACTACATTCCATTCCATTACATCATGAGAAACAACTAAACAAAAATCTGATGTGTTGCATTCACATGACTTTCTCTATTCTTGTACTAACCATTCTTACAAACTTTATTCCTCTATCTTCTTCATGTTAGTTGAGATAAACATTTGTACAAATTATCTGATTGCTTATTTCCTTGTAGGTGCAAGGTGAATATGTGCATACACTAGGCTATGAGCGACAGTCAAATCTTTTAAAGTTTTCAAATTCCGTTCTTTAAGATATAAAAAATGAATAATAATCTTCCATTTGTGGAAAGTACTATTAGTATTGTAAAACTAACATAAATAACAGGGAATATCTTCCAAATGGTTCACACTACAAAAATTTATCCGGACATAAATTGTGTGTTTTCACAAGATCTACATCTTTGTATAGTAAGATTTGATCTCTTAACGAAACAAATAAACAAACGCTAATGGTATTCGAAAGAAAGATATTACGTACTATATTAATTGGAGCAGTGAAACAAAATGATAATACATGGAGAATACGTTATAATAACTAATTAAATGAATTAATCAGAAATGAAAATATCATTAACCACATAAAAGCTTTAAGATTAGAATGATTTGGACACATAAATCGGACCTCGGATGACAGAATGGTTAAAAGAATATACCAATGGACCCCAATGAAACCAAGGTTAAGGGGCCGTCCCAAAAATAGATGCTTAGGTGATGTAATTGATGACTAAGCACATGAAAATAAAAAATTTGCCTGTTTGCGAACAAACTAGAATAGTCTAGAAACAAGTTGTTGGGAAGGCCAAGACTTTTGTAAAGTAGCGCCCTAGTAAGAAACAGAAGACTTGGTCTATCTGATACGGTTCACCAGTTGTGCAAAAGTCATCCAAAGTGAACAGGACTACATATGCTACAGCTAATAAACTCAAAATAGACATTAATTTGCCATAAAATATCTCAAACATATAGAATTTTAATCAAAATCGTTAAGAGCCATTTTCGAAAAAAATCAAAATTTTCTAAATATTGTCCATGTAAAGAGTGGTTTATGGTGGACGAATTTTCTTCAAAATCTTTGTGTCGCATCCTTGAAGCATATTAAACATAAATACCAACTTTGGTTTTTAACCAACTTTTCATTTTTGAGTTATATTTTTCACAGATACACACAAACACGGGAACCTTTCTCTAAAAATGCTTTTTTTATTATATCGATATCGAAGCTTTGGGTGGAATACAATACTTCCTCTACTTACTATACGTAGTAGAGAAAGTAGTAACAAAAACATTGTAAAATTAAAACCAATAACAATGAATACTTCAGAAATAGCTCATACCTCGCATATTTATGTGGAGTAAATTACATGTTTTGAAGACACTGTACATTTTGTGAAGTAAGTATTGATCTGTATCTTATGTTATACCAATTATAATCTTATGTAACTTTTATTGAGAATAAACAAGACTTCAGAGGCTCTTTGCAAAAATTTCAAGATATTATTTCGTTAGTCATGAAAATAATGTAAATAAATGGTACTTTAATAAGAACCGGGTAAGGTAATTTTATAAGAATAAAAAATGAGCAATATTTCCCGATGTGAATGGTAAATTTCGGCGACATGGTTTTTTTTTTTTTTGGGGGGGGGTGAATCTTGGTTGGTATCCTTGAAAGATGCTGAAATTAAAAACGAAGTTTGTATTTATCCTACTTTTATTTAGTTTTATTTGTTAGGTATGTTGTTCACAGACACACACAAACGTTTTCTAAATATTTATGCGATACATTCACATTATTTTCTCCACCCCACTCTCGTTTATATTTATGAAGCTTCTAGAACCTATTCTTATAAAAGCTCATTTTTCTATTTAATTCAAGTAAATTAAGACACATTTGTGGACATAATTTTATTAAATATTTCGTTTACAGGAGACCGAAGTGATGGCCAAATATTGAAAAACGTGTTCGCATATACTAGATGAAAGCCTATTTCCCTTCCATGACAGAGCTAGAAATAACGGAAAGGTGACAGAACTTCAAAAAATGACAAACTATTAAAAACGTCCATCCTTACTCAAGGTGTTTCCGAAATGATGATTGCCACAGTTTTTTTCTATCATTATGGTTTACCAGTTATAACAAATTATACAACTCCATTTCGAATCAGGACTTCAATTCTTACTTTTAGAACATTCAAAATATACACATATTTATCATATGAACATCTTAAATATCTTCTTTATTATGTATAATTTAAATTAAATCCTTATAGCCATTTTTGAGAAAATCAAAATTGACGAAAAATGTTCCATGTAAAGGATAGTTTAGAGTGAGATTTTATTAAAAATCGTCATATCGTATCTTTGGACTGTTTGTTGTTCAACCGAGACACACACCCAATCTTTTTCTTAGAATATATTTTGGATTAACGTGCCCTAGAAATATATATTAGGTACGTGACAGAGAAAGTAAAAGTAACTTTGAAAATAGTTATTAATTGTAATTAGGGATGGGAGCTGAATATCTAACACTCGATACTCTCGATATCGAAATTTGTCTAATACTTTGAGATAAACCTTCGATACATTTTCGATACCTACTTTTAAATGTTTAAGTTTTGTATGGTTGAAGGTTGTTTCATTTAATTTTATAAGGAAAGAAAGGTGCCGGGACTTCACGTTTTTGCCTCGCACGTGTCTTCAAAGAGGTGTTAGACTGTAGTTCTTGATAGACCTTGACTGCGGTTCCTTTGAGTGAATAGAGTACATGAAAACATGCTGCAGAACAATGGGAGAAGCAGCAGAGGTACTCATGTAAAATACAATATTAAATCCGTTGTGAACAAAGGTGTTTTAGCTGATGCACTAAATCGCACTCCTACAATAGTCCGGCTTAGTGACTCACTCTTAACCTGTACATTTACCTACCCCGGTGATCAAAATGTGTTAATTCAGCAGAAACAAATGATACCGAAATTTAGAGTTCAAATCGAATGGGCTTGATAAAGACACGTTTTAATTTAAATTGCCGAATGTGAGATTTGCGATAAGTGTTGAGTAATAACATATGTAGATAATAGAGTAGGAAGTGTTGTAAGGTGAGCAAGATATGAGTAAATAATAGTCGTTAAATTTGTAGGATAAACGCATTATTGGTTTGAAATTAACGAGTCATAACATCATACCACATAGTTTAAAATCACGGTCAAAATTCAGGTCCGCCAACCTTAAAAGTTGCGCGATATGTTTAATAGAATATAAAGAAAACATCGTTTAATCATAAAAAGGTAACTATATATATTTGGAATTCAAAAAATAACATGTTATAATAGAAAGGGACATTTCTAAATTGGGAAAAGGAATGAAATAGCATTTTGGATACGAGGCTTTCTTTTGGATGACGTCATGACATTTAAAATTGGAGAGAACGTTTTCCTAGCGTGGGTACGCCAGAAAGTGTCACCACTCGCCCCAGACCGGTGGTGGACGTTGTGGAGTACACACGTGAGTGCGATTGCTCTGCGAGTATCTCTATGTATCGAAAGTCGGCATAACTCCCGAAAGTGTCAGAGAGTAAAAAAATAAATAATATACAAAAGTTCTTCTGGGGTAATCTATAAAACATACCTACGCATACCCGGGATTAAAGAGATTTCATGCTGAACTAAGCCGGAGCAAACTACATCCATTCCACATCAAAGGGCGACACAACGTGACCATCATATATTCCGCATCAAATGGCGACACAACGTGAACCAACAGCATAATTTTCGCATCACAAATCATAACTTTCATAATGTTTTGCAAGACAAATTTCAATTATCGCGGTAGCATGCGAACTTATCTTCGTAAATATTTTGTGTTACAATTTGGACCAATACAGGGGGGAGTATTGAGCCACTAAGGCTCACAGTTTGTCTTCCGAAGCCCAGCATCAAGATTTCAACATGCATACGAATTTATGGCCTGTCTTGGTGCGCCGAAATCCTGGTGCAGGGGTTTGAAAGATAAAATGTGAGCGTTAATGGCTCAAAATAATGTTCTTCAGTGATGCTAATAAAACACCTGTGCCAAACAGTGTGTAAAATACACAAAAACATTTCGCGCTGTGGTAAGTCATACAGTGCTATACATTTAAAGAGGCATGTTACATTAATACACCGAGTGTAATTCAGTGAACAAGCTATCACCTTTACAGCTTTTTATAGAGCGAGGATTAAATATCTATACTTAAAGATGAGTATCGAGTATCGAGAAAAAGTGGTATCTTCCCAGCACTAGTTTAAAATTAATGGTTTATCCCTAGGGTCAGGATATCCCTAAGCTACTGTATTGAATTTCGGACCCTTTCTCGTGGCATTATAGATTAAAACATTCCGATGACCCCATTCTGCAGAACAAAGCCATTCCTAACACATAGTTAAGCGTCCTCCTTAAAGTCCCATAATATCAATACAAGAAGGATCATTAGAATGTCTTTAAGTATCAAACACATTCAGGATAGATTAATTAGTTTGCTCATACTTGAGTATGTGTCAGAGGTGATGGGAAAACTTAGTGCCCACTTTGTGTGATGCATGTTTACCTTCACTCTTTGATCTCTCTCTGCCAACTCCATTACGTCAAGTGTGGGGTTTACTTGCTTTCATCACGCACTTCTGTTTGCGAGCTTTCTGAAAATTCTCGAAAACATCCCCACCCACAGCGAACTTCGTGTAATATCCGGGGTTCTTAATGTTTAGTAACTCTACACCTGAAAATAAGGTTGAACTTCTTGTGAGTTTTCAAGCTAATTTATTCATATCTATTTTGCCGGTTGTTGCAAGAATATTGGAATGTGTGAAAGCTTTTACATTCATATATAAAATATGAATATCAGTCAATGTTTTTAGAATGCTTTATAATTTCTTCATTTATATAAATTGAAAATACGAATATTTTTACTCAGTTTAACACCGTATTTCATGCATTAATTTGGTACATATGTCACTCTTCTTCTAACTCCTAAACTAGGTATCCCTTTCACAGGCACTTAAAGGGAGTAATTTCAATAGACATGATTGTTAAATGCCAGAAGAAATGGACTGGTCATCCATTTTAAACCGAACATCGTGAGCTTAAACCCAACGACTACAATTAAATGTGACTGCAGTAAAGAATGGGGAGGGTCCACGTAAAATAAGTGGTGAGATGGCACACATGGACCACGAGGAGATTACAGTATACCACAATAGTATGCATTTTGATTTTTCGAAAAGAAAAATAAATAATAGGAACTACGAGAGAAAATTCAGTAGCTGGACATCTGTGGCAATTTATGATTGTCATAAAGACAAGCCTGGATAATATGTAATAATATAGGAAATTATTATAAAATTTGGAAATAGGGTACCTAAAATGTTATAATTATATATTTATTTTATTTAGCGCAATACACAAATAATTGGGAGAATGTACAAATAATCAGGGGTAATTTGAAAACCAACTTTTCTAAAACAGTTGCAGTTCAAAGCGTCGGAACAGATCAACAGTAACCACTCGACGAGCGTAAAAAAGTAAACCAATCACTTCCCAATTTGAAATTTGTATTGGTCTCCTAAATAAGGAATGCAAGGCTCGCATTTCCCCGGTAAAACATACAAGGAAGATCTCAAACTCATATGACATAATATACTTTAATGGCGACTTACTATTTTGTAAGTACTTAGGTCACGGGCTTCTAGGTTGAACAATTAGTTCAATCAATGCGGTAGCTCAGTGGTTAGAGAGGCCGGACGCAGACCGGAAGGTCCGTGGCTCAAATCTCGGCTATCGTATTGAATAATCTAGTGAATAATCTAGAACTATGCACATAAATCACAACGCTACTGCATGCGCGCAAACAGTAAATAAATACACACACCTTCGCCTTGCCATATTCTACCTGTGAAGGCTAGTACAATGCCTCCCAAAGCTGCGGGGACAGCATGAATGGAAGTGAGTGTACTATGCTATCACACCCATGTTTTTCTACAGATTCACAGTAGATACGTTTCGTATATGTCATCGAACGCTTGAAGTACAGAAGCAATTATAATGATGAAATTCCGAAGTGAAGGAAAAACTATGGAGCTGGTGGACTCAGGAAAGTTGCTCCCGTCTTGGCGCCATCCTGGGTTTAATGAAACCATATCAAAACACAGTGCCATTGTTGCGGATGATGTATCGCCTACAACAATATTATTGTGGTAGTAACGCTATTATCGTTCTCCCCCAAAACTTTGTCTCCTCATTTTTCATGTGACGAGCAGAGAGAGAGGGCTTCCTATCCAGGCCCGCGAGAACAAAGGAGCTCCGGAACTTTGTGTGTATACGCCAACACAAAATGCTCCGGACAGGAACATAAATTAATACAGAGACCACGGCTCGTTCATACAGGTGCGGTAATGCATATGTCACGATTTCGTTACCATTAGTGACATGTTCTTCTATTTTAGATACCGCAAATTAGCATTCATTTATTCTTCTATTTTATCACATGCTTTTTACTTTGTCGACCACACACATAGTAGATAGAGAGGATATTGTACTCCGTCCTAAAATTCGCCACCGAGGTTGCACTATAAACAAACATGTCTAATCCAAAAAGCCGTTACAGAAACAGATCCTGTGTGTTTGTATGCGTGTGTGCGTGGGCGTGCGTGTAGTTGCAAACAGCATAATTAAAAACGAAAAGACGGTTAAATACTGATGCAGTTTCCATACTAAGCCTTCATAGTAAAATGAAAAATACACATAATACGGCCGTGGGAAGCGATAGTTAAGAAAAATAACAAGCAAAGAATCCTTCTGAGTAGAACTAGGGTTAAAAAGGACTCCGAGAACTTTTAATTATCCTAACACTGAATTATTACAGTTATTTGTTTAAACAATTATAAAGGAGAGTGGCTGGCCCTGTGGCGTACTTGTTAGAGCACCTACCTGCTGTGCTAAGGGTCCTGTGTTCGATTCCCGGCAGGGGGGGTAGAAATTTTTCTCCAGCCAAGATTATTCCTTATCCTTCCCTGAGTTTGGAAGTATGAATGAATGTGTGTGTGTGTGTGTGTGTGTGTGTGTGTGTGTGTGAATTCAAAGAATAAAAATCCCAAAACGTGTAGCACCATTTGCCAATAGGCAAGGCCGCCAATATGACCTCTCAAGTTAGAGGCGGGATATAAGTGGGACAATTAAAAAAAAAAGTATAAAAGAGATGCTTAAAAGCGTAATATTTTATTATTCCAAATCCAATTATTGTAGAAGGAAGAATCTTCATAAAATATGTCCTTCTGCAATAAAATTGGACATCTACTGTCATTTACCTATTTGTCTATTCATTCTTCTGCACTTACACGCCCTGAGATACGCCAGAGTAAAATAAGGTCCCGATAAGAAAACAGATAGTGAGTGGCGAGGATGCGACACGAAGCTTTTCAAAAATTCTCCCACCCCCAAGCTACCCTTTATATGCAACATTTTTGGAAACTTTTCATTTTCTCAAAATTGACTCTAACGATGGTGATTAAAATACTTTAAGATATTCTCTTGTCAAATGAAATATCATAAATTTTCTAAGTATATCCTAACAAGTCCTGTCCATTTTTAATTACTTTTGGTAAACCGTAAAAAATTGACTAAATCTTACTACACAAAATAGCGAAGATCCCGTTAAAACACTGTGCCCAAATGACCTCGTTGTCCACGGGTCCTTAAACCCCACTCACTCAGTTATTAAAACACTATTTTAAGGTACCATAATGCCACCTATTGGCAGCGCACATCAAAGCGACCCAAGGTCAGAGTGCCTCACGTCACTGCTTGTGAATACTTGCATGACAACAATCAGTGCGGCAGAACAAAGGGGTTTCGAGAAAGTCCGTGAGTCTTCTGGCTACCGGCTTGCTTGTGAATTTCGAGAAAGATCCGTCCTAGTTCACTCCTGGTATAAAAGCTTGCGGGACGCGAGAGAGCACGCAATTTTTGAGACAAAAGGAAACAATAGTTTTTGATTCATGAACGGGACAGCTGTGTGTGTATGTGTGTGTGCGTGTGCGTGTGTGTGTGTGCTTGCAATAAGCTCGTATCTATCTCTTACGGTTTGCGCGTTATGCAAAAGTCATTCAGAAGAAAATATCTTAAACTTATAATATTTTAACCAAAATCATTAGCGCCATTTTTTGGCAACGTTGAAATGTTTCATGTAAAGGGTACTTTGTGACGAGGGAATTTTCTGTGTCTTCTGATAAGTTTATGAATATGTTTTGCTATCATAATGGATTTTATTAAGATGTTATTGTTTGTTACAGAAACGACATGGAGACTTCTCCGGCGATGTCTGTCCTGGACAAGGAGATCAGCGTGGCTGACGTGGCGTCACATGTCATACTTACTGAAGCCAATACCACTTTTGGTTCATCAGAACTTTCCAGGTAGGTAGGATTCAGGACTCAACCGCATCTAGAACAAAGGCACTGAATAACTAACTCATTTGGTAGGCTATCTGACTATGGTAGCACTAAATGCTACGTTATGTATAAAATAGCAGGTTCGTTCTAACAACTGGCATTGTCATCAACGGTGGCTCGATGTAAACAAATACAACGCCGCCAGCTGTTGTAGGGTGAGGTGTCACCTGGAACAGCATCTTTTACTTTCTCTGTTAAGTACAGTAAGTAGGTGAAGTATTCTATTCGATCCAAAATTTCGATACCCAGATTTCACCGAAAATATGTTTTGAGGCCCCCTGAATCCTAAAGATTTTGAAGAAATTTCCTCCACCTCAAACTACCCCTTACATGGAAAATGTTTCGTTAATTTTTATCTTCTCAAAAATGTTTCTAACGATTTTAATTAAAATGCCATATGTTTAAGATATTTTTATGGCAAATGTATATATTTTGAATTTTCTGGCTATTTTTCTGCTGTGCAAAGAGAATGGAATTTTAAAGCCTTTATACAGCGACCACCTTTGAAAGATTTGATTATCGCTCAAAGCCTACTGAATTCCCACATTCCTCTTGCATCTATGAGAAAATTAGCAACAAAATAATTTCTACAAATGTTTGCCTCGACTAACATGAAGAGGATAGAAGAATAAGAGTTTGTAAGAATAATTGGTACAAGAATAGAGAAAGTCGTAGGAGTGCGACATAGATTTTTTCTGCTCATGCATTGATTCAGTCTCCTTAGGTACCTGAATGAAGCGGTAGATAATTGCATGTGAAAACGTATTTATATCTTTAACTGCCTCTTGGAAAGTGGGATATTGTACATTTTAATGTAAATATTTATGTTGTATCAGTAATATTACATGTTCTAACTACCTTTACAAGTTATAGCTGCGTCTGGCTTTCTAATGAATGGAGGATGGTATCGCGCATGCTCAAGATCTAGACTGCAGTGCTCCAGCGGCAAAATATTTAAACGGTCCTTACTTTGAAACATGTCTCGTATATTTATTGAAAACTATTACGCACTAACCATATCGTGGCCTTAGTGACAAACTCTCTTCTAAAATGCAACACTTAAATTACCTGCCACCCTTGTGCTTTAAGTATCAACGTAAGATACTTCAACTTATTTGTTTATTCTTCGAATACACATATTCGTAAGTACAAGTTAACCTCTTGTTTTGTTTATGTGGACCCATCATCAGTGACGAGGACCGTATGACGTAGAAACGTTGATTTAATTCTTGTAACACAAATACGCGGCTAACGTGCCTGCGACTTTAGATAAGTAAACAGTTTGATACGCCACAGCTTACACCTCCATTGGCAACGGTGTTATAGAAGTGTAATTTTGTCTCCATGTCCTTGGATAGCTTAGGTTGTCAGTTGTGGAATCAAAGACTATAAATAAATCTTCTGGCACTACAACCTGCGAAGGATCTAGCCTGCCACCCGACTGACGACCTCACGCCCACTTTTACACAATAGAGTGGGTGATCATCCAACCGATACTAGAGGTTATGTGGTCAGCTGGAAAGCTTTCTCACGAGGCCAGGAGTAGCTCCTCATGCCGAATGGACGCCGGTTCTATACCCGGGACTTAAAATTCACTCCCGATAGGTACAATCGAACCCAGGTGCATTCCGTAGTGGGAACACAACCTCAGCGCGGTGGTGCAGGACACTCACAGGCAACAAGAAATAGTAAAACTGGAAATATTTACAATCCAACATGTCTTTCAAAGCTACAGATATAATGATTTATTCTCTATTTATGATAAATACATTAACCTCGGAATGAATCGCCAGCGAAGTTAAGATAGGAGCCATAAATTCGCAGATCAGATCAGTTTTCAAGCACAATGCTTCATTGAACTAAAATCTACACCCATTACAATGAAATATTAATTAAGTGCGGATACTGTTATCTATGTAGATAATAAATAGCACTCTAACAATGAATAGGTATTAACTATGCTTACAGTGTATTCCAATTAAAACTAATTTTACTTCCTAATTGGGAATGTCACCCGGAACATCTCTCACTACTAATAAACTAAAATCCTAATGAAATCTTGTTCGAAATTAATTAAAGCAAAACACAGTAATTCGCTGCAATACTGGACAGAAGCCTGCAGTAATTAAGAGCATGCATAACCAGGAAATAATTTAACATTTTTTGCTTCTACCAAGGCGTTCATTAAGCTTTCTCGGAAGTAGCACATCGATTTAAAATCCTAGAGGAGAGGATAATAATAATGTCGCTTTATGAAGACATGTCTTCTTCTTCTTCTTCTTCTTCTTCTTCTTCTTCTTCTTCTTCTTCTTCTTCTTCTTCTTCTTTCACTTTCCCTGCTGCTGTTAGGCGTCGGATTCCTTCAGTCACTTTCTGCATTCGATCCTATCCTGCGCCAACCTGTATATTCCTCTCATTGTCGTCCCACTCTTTCCATATATTGTCTCCATTCTATCCTAGGTCTTCCCATTCTTCTCTTCCCCTCCGCTCTTGCTTCGAATGTTCTTTCTTCTTTCATCCTTACTAAGTGCCCCAGCCATCTTAGTTGATTTCTTTCCATTGTCTTCAGTATACAGAAGACATTTCTAAGGTATTTAATTCTGAAAATATGTTTTAGCAGGCTCATAGTATATGTGTGCACTGCAAAGAGTTATTAAAAATGTTTAAAAAGTGGACACATTATTTTTACTTTCTCTACTACGTATAGTAGAGGAAGTATTGTATTCCACCCAAAAATTCGAAGTCGATATTTCAACGGAAATATGTTTTGAAGCCCCCTGAATAAAAAAAAAAAAAGCATTTTTAGAAAAAGGTCCGTGTGTGTGTGTGTGTGTGTATGCGTGTATGTGTCTGTCTGTCAGTCTGTGGACAGCATAACTAAAAAACGAAAATTCGATTAAAAACCAAAGTTGGTACTTAAGCTTAATGTCTATCAAGGATGTGACACGAAGATTTTGAAGAAAATTGTTTCACCCTAAACTACTCTTTACATAGAAAATTTTCGAAAATTTTGATTTTATTGAACATGGATCTAACGATTTTGATTAAAATTATATATGCTTAAGATATTTTTATGACAAATAAAATGTATACTTTGAATTTTCTAGCTGTAGCCTGTTTACTCTGGATTAGTTTTGCATAACCCTTTGCAACAACTCTTTACGGCCAAAGCTTGCCGCCCAGCCGCTGCGTTCCCCACCTCTGTCCACCACAGGCGTCATGAGTGAGGTGCGGAACTGTAGGGTGGGACGCGTCCCTACCCCTCCCGGCCAGTTATGCGGCCTTCGCAACCTGGAGTCGCTACCTCTTTATCAAATAGCTCCTCAGTTGACCCCTCATGGACTCAATGAGGCTGAGTGCACCCCGTGCCAGACTTCCCAGCCGGGGAAAATCCTGGTTCCGATACCGGGGATCGAAACCGGTACTTCACACCAGAGGCAGGCACTCTACCACTGCGCTACGGAGGTGGTCTTCTTTTACAACAGTAGTAGAAAAGTAGAATAAGTCGTATATATACCTACAACTGATCAAATTTCTCTAGTCATCAGATAAGAACATTTTACAATTGTGTGTTTTACTAAACTATATTTCACTAACTCTGCTCTGATAACCAAAGAGAATTAAGATCTTGGTTTTCCTGCAGAGCAAAGCAGAATTTTCTCCGCAGACTCTTCTAAAAACTTGTTAGCAACGAAGGCGTGCCAACATTGCAATCGGATCTAGAAACAGAACAAAAGAAAGATTGCTTTGGCACTGAATCATTTAAGATGATATGGTGGAGATAACCCCAGAGGAAATATATTTTCTGCACCGCCCCAAAACGGCACATGTTAGATATACGGGTGGCGCATATTTTATTAGGGAAAAATATGGAGCACGTCGCGGAGAAAACATGTGAAGGTGCAAGCAGCGTAAGTAACCAAGATGAAGGAGGAACCAGCAAATAATATTTCTAACGGAAATATACGGGCTTTCCGAGAAAACGGCAATGTCGCAGTAAAATACAGGTGACAGCCACAATCCGTTCCCCTGAGACGGATCTTTCAAATATTGGGCCGCTAGAAGACAGCACTAAAAATGAAAAATATTACAGCGATTTGTGTGTAAATGGATTTCAGAATATTGCACTTTCATCTTCGCGTTAATAAATAGGTTACATACAAGGTTATGTGGAGGTCGCCACCAGGCAGTCAGAACAGTAAAAAAATCTGATATGTTGCACTCACATGACTTGGAAACGTGTGTTTTAAGGAGATCTACATTTTTTATACTAAGACTTTGTCTATCTCTTATGGTTTACTAGTTATGCAAATGTCATCCAGAGTAAACAGCTCAACATAAGCCATACCCACAAAATTCAAAATATGCATTTCATTTGCCATAAAAATATCTTAAACACATGGCATTTTAATTAAAATCATTAGAGCCATATTTGAGAAAATCAAAATGATCTAAAAATTTTCCGTTTAATAGATAATTTAGGGAGGAGGAATTTTCCTCAAAATCCTCGTGTCGCATTCTCGAAAGATATTAAACTTAAATACCAACTTTGGTTTTTAACCAAATTTTAGTTCTTGAGATGTGCTGTTTACAGACAGACACACAAACACACGCGAGCGCGCGGACGTTTTTCTAAAAATGCTTTTTTTAGGATTCAGGGCACTTAAAATGTGCGTTTCTGGTGAAATCTCAACATCGAATTTTTGGGTCGAATACAATAGTTCTAGTTACTATATGTATTAGAGAAAGTAAAAAGATAAGCCGCGCTCTCACTCAGGGTAAAAAGATAAACGCTCTTCCTAGATAATTAACACTTTCTGGATGTTTCTCCGTCTCGAACGTTCTGCAACTGTAAGGAAACTTCTCACGGCTATATAAGGAGCGCTCTCGTAACTCGGGGAGTACAAAGGTTTCCGCAACGAGTGAATACGTTTCTGGTGTGAGGAAAAGCGCTGTTCTCCGAGTGTGTTGGTGACCACCGTGACGACGCGAGTTCTCTATCTGCAAGCGATTCGAGACGTGTGGTGTTCCACTACCCAGGGAGTGAACCATCCGGACGAAGAGGCTGCGTCGGACGTGTTTCGTTACGCCGATATGTCGTGGAAAAAGAAAAAACAAAGTGAATGTGGCAATGGGAGCTCAGCGAAAATTGAGTTGGTTATTACATGACAGTGAAGACCGAGTGAAGTGCCTTTCTGAAGAAGGGAAAGAAAAAAACAATTGCAGAAATTATCTTACTCTTAGTTTTCTTGTAGGTTCAAAGGCATTATGCGAATACAGTAAACTTTGAGCGATAGTGGAACTTTTAAAGCTAGATTCCGTTCTCTTTGCACGGCTAAGATATAAAAAGTGAATAACGATCTTCTATTTGTGGAAAATCTAAGTATTGCAAAACCAACACAAATATCAAGGAATATCTCCGAAATGGTTCACTCTCCCCAAAAATGTATTTGCATATAAATTGTCTGTTTTAACGAGATCTACATTTTTATACGAGGATAGTAGGATTTTGCCTATCTGTTATGGTTTAGCAGCTATGCAAAACATCAACAATAAACAGGACCACATGGGCTACAGCCAGAAAATTCAAAATATAAATTACATTTTTCACAAAATTATCTTAAGTATATGGCATTTTAATCAAAATCGTTAGAGCCATTTTCGAGAAAGTAAAAACTTTGACAATTTTTCCATGTAAAGGGAGTTCAGAATGGAGGAATTTTCTTCAAAATCTTTATGTTGCATCCTTGAAAGGTATTAAGCTTAAATAGCAACTTTTGTTTTTAGTCGAGTTTTCGCTTCTGAGTTATGCTGTCCACAGACACACACGTACCTTTTTCTAAAAATGCCTTTTTGGGTTCAGGGTGTCTCAAAACATATGTTTCTGGTGAAATCTTGACGTCGAATTTTTGGGTGCAATACAATACTTCCTCTATGTGGAAGAAAAAGTAATAAAGAAAGAAAACGTAGGGATAAATTTTTCTGATCAACTGAACTCACGTAGGGGTATTCCGATCACTTCAGCTGCCGTGGTGAGGGAGCTGCAGGCTCATAGCACTCGTGAATAGCTCTGACGTTGACAGATGTACATCGGGCAGAACATTTGAGTCTCTCCGAAAAAGGAGTTGTTCGAATTGTTTTAGACTTGGCTGAGCAGTGATTCCTGATATCCATGGGAGATTGGATACGTCTGGGTGATGCTCAAGCGGATTTGTGAGACGCTTCAATGTCCTCCGGTGTTAACCTGGAGAGCTAATAGACACTGTTGGCCCCTTCGAGGTAACTGGCAGTCTTCACCTCCGTCCTGGTGTAAGCTAACGGCGATGACATCTAAAATAGCTATCGTCTCTTAATGGAAAAGGCCCACGGATGGCTCCCTGGGTTCCTTGTGCACACGACGTGATTTATTTGGAAGGTGTGGGGGAGGAAGAAAGAGCTATCGCCTCCATGACAGTTTACGTCTGAAAGTCTCAACTATACCAGGTGGTTGGTGCATACAGCATTTCCTTATAATTTGGCCTTTATGCGATGTATAAACATTAGTGTCATGCAATGTTCCAATGTGTCAGGGGAATCTCAGATAGAACCACGTGCAGGTTGTGCTATAGGACACCAACTTGAGCGTGGAATCCGGTAGGATCCAGAAGCTTCATCTTCGAGAAAGTTCTGTCTTGGCCCAGACGATATACGAGAAGAGGGCTGACTCGTGCACAAAGGAAGTGATGTTCTCATTTCTCACAATATTTTGACAGTATCTGGGTCATGGGAGAACCAGCAAAAAATTAAATTCACATAACTTCAGCTGGAAGAAGATTGGCATGCTGGGATCTAATTCCTGACCAGAGAAATTAACAAAGCATGGAACATTTCCTGGCTAACATACCCTAAGTCAGATCAAATTATTTTGTTCAGTTCATTGTAACAAGACATAGGAATGACCACTCAGCTCCGCCCACAAGGAACCCAGGGAGCCATCCGTGGGCCTTTTCCATTAAGAGACGATAGCTATTTTAGATGTCATCGCCGTTAGCTTACACCAGGACGGAGGTGAAGACTGCCAGTTACCTCGAAGGGGCCAACAGTGTCTATTAGCTCTCCAGGTTAACACCGGAGGACATTGAAGCGTCTCACAAATCCGCTTGAGCATCACCCAGACGTATCCAATCTCCCATGGATATCAGGAATCACTGCTCAGCCAAGTCTAAAACAATTCGAACAACTCCTTTTTCGGAGAGACTCAAATGTTCTGCCCGATGTACATCTGTCAACGTCAGAGCTATTCACGAGTGCTATGAGCCTGCAGCTCCCTCACCACGGCAGCTGAAGTGATCGGAATACCCCTACGTGAGTTCAGTTGATCAGAAAAATTTATCCCTACGTTTTCTTTCTTTATTACTTTTTCTTCCACATAGAGGAAGTATTGTATTTTCTAAAAATACTCTTTTTTTGGATTCAGGGGGCCTGAAAACATATATTTCCGGTGAAATCTCGACATCGAATTTTTGGGTGGAATGCAATAATTTCTCTACTTTACTAAAGGCATTAGAGAAAGTAATAGTTTATCTTGAAAATGCCCTAATAAAGCAAACGAGTTAGATCTGAGAGGATCCTTTCAGACACCATTTATGAAGTAAACTAAACTTGAGCCGACAGCATTGCATTTTACAAATAATAAAGCGGAAGCCACACAGTGGCAGTGATGATGTATAAGCGTACGAATGGCATATTCAAGTAAGATTCCACTGAACGTGTTTAGACGTAGTTGAAATATGTTTCGTAAGGGAATGTAGCAGCTGGGACAAATAACCCTCAAGGAGAAAAAGTGAGCTGGAGATTGTTTCTGTGTGGCACACGACGTGATTTATTTGGAAGGTGTGGGGGAGGAAGAAAGAGCTATCGCCTCCATGACAGTTTACGTCTGAAAGTCTCAACTATACCAGGTGGTTGGTGCATACAGCATTTCCTTATAATTTGGCCTTTATGCGATGCATAAACATTAGTGTCATGCAATGTTCCAATGTGTCAGGGGAATCTCAGATAGAACCACGTGCAGGTTGTGCTATAGGACACCAACTTGAGCGTGGAATCCGGTAACTTCAGTGGCAGAGAAGAACTCCGCGAATACCAAATAACTTGCAGTTTTCAACAGGTTTATATGTTTATATGCCTTCCAGAGATAACACATTTCTTTTTGTCCACGGGTGCACATAACAGGTAGAGAAGCTGTTGCATTCCATCCAAAAATTAGATGCCAAAATTTCACTGAAAATACACGTTTTTGGATCTCTGAATAACCTTTTAGGAAAAGGTTCTTGTGTGTATGTGTGTGCGTGATTATGTGTGCTATTTTCTGTGAATACCACAACCAAAAACGAAAACTCGGTTAACTAAAGTTAACCCTCTATTGCATGAATACTTTTGCTACATATGCCACTCTTGCTGGCACCTGAAAGGAAGTAATTTGAATAGATATGATTGTTAAACGCCAGATGAAATGGGCTGGCCATTCATTCCAAGCAGAGCATCATGAGTTTAATCCCAGTGACTGCAATCAAATTTACCTATAGTAAGACAGACAGCGGGAGTTGAGGGAGTGGGGATTGGTGCGCTAGCGTGGCCTGCTACCTGTCAAGCCGAGCCAGTTTTCTTGACGGACAATAGCCGAGCAGCACAATGGCCATTGTGTATCGTACGGCGACTTTTCGGTAGGATCCAGAAGCTTCATCTTCGAGAAAGTTCTGTCTTGGCCCAGACGATATACGATATACGATAGTAGAGAAATTATTGCATTCCACCCAAAAATTCGATGTCGAGATTTCACCGGAAATATATGTTTTCAGGCCCCCTGAATCCAAAAAAAGAGTATTTTTAGAAAAAAAGTCCGCGTGTCTGTGTGTCCGTCTGTCAGTTTGTGGACGGCATAACTCAAAACGAAAAGTCGGTTAAAAACTAAATTGGGTATTTAAGTTTAATGTCTTTCAAGGATGCGATACGAAGATTTTGAAGCAAATAACCCCACCCTACCGTTTGCAACATTTTCCGAAAACTTTTATTTTCTTGAAAATGGCTGTAACGATATCTTTTGAAGCTTTCAATTCCAAAACTTCAGTCGTATTGTAGCAATATGGTAGTACTGTGTAATAGTAGTTCCCGTTAAGACAGAAAGGAAGGGGGAAAAAGTTGCGACATATGGGATTTGATGCAAGTTCAAAGCGCTATTCTATCCGTGGTAACACGCCTTAACGCTTTCAGCTACTACTGAGTAGGTATAGGAATTATGTGTGGATGATTAAGCTTATGTTGGCTAGCAAAGAGATCAGCACTAGCGTCGTTGTTACTTCAAGTCCACTATTTAATCAAACCCAATAGTAATAATGTATTTTTTTTTCTATATGTGTATTCCTTGAGTTTGCAATATTTGGCAGATAATTTAGAATGATTGCTGTAATGTTGTTTTTCAAAGCTGCGAGGTGAACCAGTGGCTGCCGTGCCTTCTGAAGAGCAGACGAAGCATATAAGACAAATTTAATTCTCATACCATTATGTAGAAGCACCTGAGGATTGGGTGACCCTTCCCGTAGGAGACCACTGGAGTTCGGTATTTACTTTTGTAAAAGATAATACCTTACTCCCACACAAACACTGGAGTACCTCATACCCTATAAACGCAGCTAGACTTTTCTTATAATACCGCACTATACTTCGCTCCCAGTTGCAGCTCATAAAGCGAAGTCGCCTGCTTGACCTCTGGGAGAGAACTCTCCTTGTCTCTGCTTCGGTGGGACACGCACACGCCACGCTGCTTCATAAGGACCATCTATCGGCAGCGAGAGCCACTGTAGGCCATACGGAATAAGAAGGCACATGAGGCGGAGCTAGAAGAAGGTGTGTGAGAGCAAGTAGCCAATCCTAGAGAGGCGACGTGGCCCAGTTCGGTAACGGGCTGTCAAGCGCAATATTTGCTTTTCACTTTTATCTTTGCGCTCATCAAATACAGCAACGGCTCATTACTACAAAGAATTCCATTGCAAAGAGCTAGAAATGTTTAAGCTGACTGTCCAAGAAGCAAGGAAGCAATGCGAGTCAAAAGGGCCATCGAGGACACTAACGGTGAGTCAATTTTTACCTATAGTAATGGACAAAGAAGTAAAGTCACCAGAACAACGGCAGGTCTAGGGTTTTGTATTGTTAAATTATACCATTTACCCAAGGGTTTAAACCAAGAAATTGTACGACAACATCTAGGAAACTACGGTACAGTACTAGCACTATCCATGGATACTTGGGGGCCCACGCTTCGATACAAAATCAGTAACGGAGTACGCACTGCAAAGATAGATTTAAAAAAGCATATTCCCTCATATATAGATATTGCCGGATATAAAAGCTTTATAAGCTATGAAGGTCAACCAATTACATGTGCGGTGTGTAGTGAAACAGGACATTTACGAAACAACTGTCCCAGACGGAGGGTAATCACGCAGACACCACGTCTAACAGACCCGCCCACATGGTCTAAACTAGTACAGGGAGACTTCCCCATTAGACGGGTATCGGTGGATTTGCCACAAGACACAGTTATGACCTCGGCAGAAATGACGACTACTGATAAAGAACAAGTAACTGCAGCTCAGTTTTCAGTAAAAGATACTGTGGTCGAATCACAGAGGGAAACTGTAATCAATCCTAAACAGGCTGAAAATTTACGGATTGATGATGCTGATGCACAAAGTGATGCCCCGATAACGAACTTTACCACTATTCCAATGGCAGAGGAACCCTCCGAGGTGACACCAGAAACTTCAAATCTAACATCAGAAACATGCGCAGACTCTGCACTAACGACAGATATGGAAGTAGTGCCCACAATTCCCAATAATATTAGAAGCCGCGACCCCCGCGTGAAAAAGAGACGTACGGAGAGTAGCAAGGGTAACCGAAAGAAAGAGAAAACTGAAGAATCTTTCGAAAATGACCCGGGTACTCCCACACCGCTATCATAATGCCTGATGTTTCTTCTTGGCTGTTCCTATTCTACCTCATCTACTTAATTTGCATGACTTATACCCGTATTTATGCCACCTTAAATGTCAATGGTATACGCAGTACTGCTAAACAACAACTTCTCAATAATTTCATTTTCAGCCATGATATTGACATCCTACTCCTGCAAGAGGTGAACACCGATAATTTAAACTTCCTTGGTCCTCAGTATAACTACATTTGCAATGTAGGCATTGACAATAGGGGCACAGCAATAATATACAGATCGACTTTGAGAATTACCCATCATGAGGAACATCCTAGTGGACGCATTTTAGCTATGGTAATAGACAATGACATCTTAGTGGTGAATGTGTACTTGCCATCCGGCTCCAATAAACGACGAGACAGTAAATCTCTCATTGCAGATGAGATGCCATATTTCTTTCGTCACAGCTATAATTACTTGTTGCTGGGTGGTGACTTTAACTGCGTGTTACATGCCAAGGACCAACGAGGAACGTATAATCCGTCGCCCACACTACAGCGCCTGTCTTCGGAATTGCAGTTAACTGACACTTGGGAATATCTACATGGAAATGAAGTTCGCTACACTTTCTGTCGTGCTACCTCCGCTTCACGAATTGATATGATTTATGTTAATGGCCTTCATCGAACCAACATCCGGAATGTCCTTGTTGTACCTGCCGCAATAAGCGACCATCATGCCGTAATTGTGAAGATGACAGCATCCACTCCTTTGCCCATCCTTGGTAGAAGCTACTGGAAATTAAATAATGTTCTATTATATTATGAGGACGTACAACAACAGTTTCGTGAAACTTGGGAAAGCCTTAACGTACGAGCGTCCAGGTCTCGCTACCAGAAGCTTCAACAGTGACTTTTGATTTATAAACCAGCGATACAGTCCTTCTTCAAATGTGTTGGTAAGGCTAAGGCTGCCGAACGAGCTAATAGCCAACACTATTATTACATGATTTAACTAATCAACAGAGTACCGGCAATGACGTCAGTGGCAGGATAACTGCGATAACTGCGATAAAATTAAAAATTCGTAAAATTCAGGAGTCCATTTTAGATGGTATACGGGTGCGTTCTCGTGCCCTCTCTATTACCGATGATGAGCGTGCTGCTTTGTACCATGTAGCTTCGGAGAAGAAACGACACCAACGTAAATTCATATGTGATATTTCTACTACCAATGCTACTCTCCTACGCACTACGCCTGAAATTCTCCGAGGGGCAGAGGAACACTTCCGACAGCAATACGGTGAACATCCTACTCTTGATTCCTCAAAAAGAGTACTTTATGAGGCTATCAATAAAACTGTGAATCCTACTGATAAGAATGAATTGGACGCACCTATCACCATGGATGAACTTCGGGACGTGATTTTTAAAGCCAGCAACAATTCTGCACCAGGACCAGATGGTATTAGCTATACTTTTTACAAAGTATTTTGGACGATCATTAAAGACCGTCTGCTGCAACTGATGAATGCCACTTTTGCCATGAGCGACCACTTGTCAGGGTTTAATGAAGGAATTGTAATTTTAATTCCAAAATGTAAAAAACCACAACATTTAACAGCTTTAGGCCCATAACACTACTGAATACTGATTTTAAAATTTCTACAAAGATTTTAGCCAACAGATTGCGTAAAGTACTGCCAGCCTTGATTGGACCGGAACAAACTTGTGGACTTCCAGACAGGAAAATCTCACACAATTTGATACAATTAAGGGATGCTGTGGTATATCTCGAGGAACATCTTGAGGAAGAGGCGGCCTTGTTGTCATTGGACCTCGAGAGAGCATTCGACAATATTGACCATCATTACATTTTTGGTGTCTTGCAGCACATGGGTATTTCTGATCGTATCCTGCAAACCATTAAAATAGTCTACAAGTCTGCATACTCCAGAATCCATATCAATGGATGTTTTACTAGGCCAATTCCCATTTTGAGTGGTATACGACAAGGTTGCCCATTATCCATGTTATTGTTTACAGTTTGCACTGAACCTCTGGTGCGATTGATGAAGAAACACTTATTTTCACCTACAGTGCCGACAAGACTGCTCACCATAAAGACTTATGCCGATGACATGACTCTGCTACTCCGCTACCATCATCAAGTGTTCCTACTTCCTCACATATTACAGTTTCATGTACAGGCATCCTGTGCGAAGATTAACTATCAGAAGTCCTCCTTGATACCTTTTGGGACCTGGCCTCGGACGTTAACTGTGAATGATGTTCCCATTAAAGACCACGTCACTATTCTAGGCCTCCAAATCACCACGAACGTCACAGAAATGGCCAACTTAAATTGGACATCTTTACTCAATCGCATCCGTTACTCCCTACAGCGCAACTTGAGTAGAAACCTCAACATTCTCCAGAGAGTTTGGTTTGTTAACCTCATGGGATTATCCAAGATTTGGTATTTGGCCCAAATTCTGCCCATCCCGTTAGAGATTTCCCAGCGCATCGAGCTGGCAGTGTCATATTATCTGTGGAATGGACATGTATATAAAGTGGCAAAATCTTAGCTGTTGTGTCCCATCATGAATGGAGGCCTAGGACTCATTAAGGTTTCCGAAAAATGTTCAGCACTGTTAATTAGAACTTCCTTACAGATGGGACAATTAAAGGACAACAAACAACTACACTCCAGCACTGGAACATTAATGAAGCATGCCATTTATCGCCGGATGGTGAAATGTATTACCACTTTACCTGCGCATTTCGTCTCTGGGGATCCAATTCCTACTACAAAGATCCTCTACCATCATCTACTATTACGGATTCCTTCTACTCCCACAATAGCGGGAAAATATCCCAATATTCCTTGGAAGAATATCTGGAGAGTTTTTCGATACGCTGATATCCCGACGGACTGGAAGGCCTCTGCCTACAAGATGCTCAATGCCATAGTACCCACAGCAGAAAAACAATATCGCCACAACATCTGCAATTCACCGTATTGTTCTCGATGCCACAACCTTGATACCCTTCAACACCGTCTTACAACGTGCATTCCCGAAACCTGGCATTGGACACAACATAAAATCCCTGCATTACCAGGGCAAATAACCCTAATACCATTCGCAGGGCGATCCTACAGCTAGATATCTAGGTGAAACAACACGTCTTTGCACAAATATGGCTTATTATGGGCTATATCCACTATATGTTGCAGGATCCATCTCCTAGTGTCCGTGGCCTTGAGAGATTTTTAACAGAACATAGGACGCGCCTCAAAATGAAAAAACGTGACTTTCTCTTGATGCTCCACCCTAACATAGATGTCCTTTCTGTCTAAAGGATTGTGCCAACTGGATTGAGGTATCACCATCTCGGAAATGTCATCGCCTAGTTGCCAGATGAAACCAAATGAAGGACCAGCAAAGGTAACTGACATCATGCAATGAACAGTAATGTGCTTTACCAAGTGAAAGACCGTTACCAAAATGCAGCAATGGTATAGTATTGTACCCCCGATTGTAATTTCCATGTATTGTTTCATTTATCTAATTTTAATAAATATAAAAAAAAAGTCTGACAAGCCTAGACTGTTATGTGTTAGTGCACTCTGCCGGTAGAACTTGGAATGTCAACTCTTCTCTATCAAGTCTGACAAGCCTAGGCTGTTATGTGTTAGTGCACTCTGCCGGTAGAACTTGGAATGTCAACTCTTCTCTATCAACTCTAGGCTGTTACGTGTTAGTGCACACTGCCGGTAGAACTTGGAATGTCAACTCCTCCCTATCAAGTCTGACAAGGCTAGGCTGTTATGTGTTAGTGCACTCTGCCGGTAGAACTTGGAATGTCAACTCCTCTCTATCAAGTCTGACAAGGCTAGGCTGTAATGTGTTAGTGCACTCTGCCGGTAGAACTTGGAATGTCAACTCCTCTCTATCAAGTCTGACAAGCCTAGGCTGTTATGTGTTAGTGCACTCTGCCGGTAGAACTTGGAATGTCAACTCTTCTCTATCAAGTCTGACAAGCCTAGGCTGTTATGTGTTAGTGCAATCTGCCGGTAGAATTTTCAACTCCTCTCTACCAAGTCTGACAAGCCTAGGCTATTATGTAATGGTGCACTCTGCTGGCAGAACTTGTCAACTCCTCTCTACATGGTCTGACAAGCCTAGGCTCTTATGTGTTAGTGCAAAAAAAAAAATATATATATATATATATTTTCTTGTTTAACGACGCTGTCAATTGCCAGGATCACACCAGCGTTGCCGGTGTGCCGGAATTTTGTCCCGCAGGAGTTCTTTTACATGCCAGTAAATCTACTGACATGGAGCTGTCGTTTTTAAGCACACTTAAAAACCATCGGCCTGGGCCGTGTTTGAACCCGCGACCTTGGGATCCGTAGGCCAGCGTCTAAATAACTGAGCCACCCAGATAGACAAGTGTGTGTTAGTGCACTCTGCCAGTAGAACTTGTAATGTCAATTCCTCCCTATCAAGTATGACATGGCTAGGCTGTTATGTTTTAGTGCACTCTGCCGGTTGAACTTGGAATGTCAAATCCCTTCTATCAAGTCTGACAAGGCTAGGCTGTTATGTGTAAGTGCACTCTGCCGGTAGAACTTGTAATGTCAATTCCTCTCTATCAAGTCTGACAAGCCTAGGCTGTTATGTGATAGTGCACTCTGCCGGTAGAACTTGTAATGTCAACTCCTCTCTATCAAGTCTGACAAGCCTAGGCTGTTATGTGATAGTGCACTCTGCCGGTAGAACTTGTAATGTCAACTCCTCTCTATCAAGTCTGACAAGCCTAGGCTGTTATGTCTTAGTGCACTCTGCCGGTAGAACTTGTAATGTCAATTCCTCTCTATCAAGTCTGACAAGCCTAGGCTGTTATGTGTTAGTGCACTCTGCCGGTAGAACTTGTAATGTCAATTCCTCTCTATCAAGTCTGACAAGCCTAGCCTGTTATGTGATAGTGCACTCTGCCGGTAGAACTTGTAATGTCAACTCCTCTCTATCAAGTCTGACAAGCCTAGGCTGTTATGTGTTAGTGCACTCTGCCGGTAGAACTTGTAATGTCAACTCCTCTCTATCAAGTCTGACAAGCCTAGGCTGTTATGTGTTAGTGCACTCTGCCCGTAGAACTTGTAATGTCAATTCCTCTCTATCAAGTCTGACAAGGCTAGGCTGTTATGTGATAGTGCACTCTGCCGGTAGAACTTGTAATGTCAAATCCCTTCTATCAAGTCTGACAAGGCTAGGCTGTTATGTGTTAGTGCACTCTGCCGGTAGAACTTGGAATGTCAACTCCCTTCTACCAAGTTTCACAAGGCTAGGCTGTTATGTGTTAGTGCACTCTGCCGGTAGAACTTGGAATGTCAACTCCCTTCTATCAAGTTTGACAAGGCTAGGCTGTTATGTGTTAGTGCACTCTGCCGGTAGAACTTGGAATGTCAACTCCCTTCTATCAAGTCTGACAAGGCTAGGCTGTTATGTGTTAGTGCACTCTGCCGGTAGAACTTGGAATGTCAACTCCCTTCTATCAAGTTTGCCAAGGCTAGGCTGTTATGGGTTAGTGCACTCTGCCGGTAGAACTTGGAATGTCAACTCCTCTCTATCAAGTCTGACAAGGCTAGGCTGTTATGTTTTAGTGCACTCTGCCGGTACAACTTGGAATGTCAACTCCCTTCTATCAAGTCTGAAGAGGCTAGACTGTTATGTTTTAGTGCACTCTGCCGGTAGAACTTGGAATGTCAACTCCCTTCTATCAAGTCTGACAAGGCTAGGCTGTTATGTTAGTGCACTCTGCCGGTAGAACTTGGAATGTCAATTCCTCTCTTTCAAGTCTGAGAAGCCTAGGCTGTTATGTGATAGTGCACTCTGCCGGTAGAACTTGTAATGTCAACTCCTCTCTATCAAGTCTGACAAGCCTAGGCTGTTATGTGATAGTGCACTCTGCCGGTAGAACTTGTAAAGTCAACTCCTCTCTATCAAGTCTGACAAGCCTAGGCTGTTATGTGTTAGTGCACTCTGCCGGTAGAACTTGTAATGTCAATTCCTCTCTATCAAGTCTGACAAGCCTAGGCTGTTATGTGTTAGTGCACTCGGCCGGTAGAACTTGTAATGTCAATTCCTCTCTATCAAGCCTGACAAGCCTAGGCTGTTATGTGATAGTGCACTCTGCCGGTAGAACTTGTAATGTCAACTCCTCTCTATCAAGTCTGACAAGCCTAGGGTGTTATGTGTTAGTGCACTCTGCCGGTAGAACTTGTAATGTCAACTCCTCTCTGTCAAGTCTGAGAAGCCTAGGCTGTTATGTGTTAGTGCACTCTGCCGGTAGAACTTGTAATGTCAATTCCTCTCTATCAAGTCTGACAAGGCTAGGCTGCTATGTGATAGTGCACTCTGCCGGTAGAACTTGTAATGTCAAATCCCTTCTATCAAGTCTGACAAGGCTAGGCTGTTATGTGTTAGTGCACTCTGCCGGTAGAACTTGTAATGTCAATTCCTCTCTATCAAGTCTCACAAGGCTAGGCTGTTATGTGATAGTGCACTCTGCCGGTAGAACTTGTAATGTCAAATCCCTTCTATCAAGTCTGACAAGGCTAGGCTGTTATGTGTTAGTGCACTCTGCCGGTAGAACTTGGAATGTCAACTCCCTTCTATCAAGTCTGACAAGGCTAGGCTGTTATGTGTTAGTGCACTCTGCCGGTAGAACTTGGAATGTCAACTCCTCCTTATCAAGTCTGACAAGGCTAGGCTGTTATGTTAGTGCACTCTGCCGGTAGAACTTGGAATGTCAACTCCTACTTATCAAGTCTGACAAGGCTAGGCTGTTATGTGTTAGTGCACTCTGCCGGTTGAACTTGGAATGTCAACTCCTCTCTATCAAGTCTGACAAGGCTAGGCTATTATGTGATAGTGCACTCTGCCGGTAGAACTTGGAATGTCAACTCCTCTCTATCAAGTCTGACAAGGCTAGGCTGTTATGTTAGTGCACTCTGCCGGTAGAACTTGGAATGTCAACTCCTACTTATCAAGTCTGACAAGGCTAGGCTGTTATGTGTTAGTGCACTCTGCCGGTTGAACTTGGAATGTCAACTCCTCTCTATCAAGTCTGACAAGGCTAGGCTGTTATGTGTTAGTGCACTCTGCCGGTAGAACTTGTAATGTCAATTCCTCTCTATCAAGTCTGACAAGCCTAGGCTGTTATGTGTTAGTGCACTCTGCCGGTAGAACTTGGAATGTCATCCCCTCTCTATCAAGTCTGACAAGGCTAGGCTGTTATGTGTTAGTGCACTCTGCCGGTAGAACTTGGAATGTCAACCCCTCTCTATCAAGTCTGACAAGGCTAGGCTGTTATGTGTTAGTGCACTCTGCTGGTAGAACTTGGAATGTCAACCCCTCTGTATCAACTCTGACAAGGCTAGGCTGTTATGTGATGGTGCACTCTGCCGGTAGAACTTGGAATGTGAACTCTTCTCTATCAAGTCTGACAAGGCTAGGCTGTTATGTGTTAGTGTACTCTGCCGGTAGAACTTGGAATGTCAACTCTTCTCTATCAAGTCTGACAAGCCTAGGCTGTTATGCGTTAGTGCACTCTGCCGGTAGAACTCGGAATGTGAACTCTTCTCTATCAAGTCTGACAAGGCTAGGCTGTTATGTTTTAGTGCCCTCTGCCGGTAGAACTTGGAATGTCAACCCCTCTCTATCAAGTCTGACAAGGCTAGGCTGTTATGTGTTAGTGCACTCTGCCGGTAGAACTTGTAATGTCAACCCCTCTCTATCAAGTCTGACAAGGCTAGGCTGTTATGTGATAGTGCACTCTGCCGGTAGAACTTGGAATGTCAACTCTTCTCTATCAAGTCTGACAAGCATAGGCTGTTATGTGATACTGCACTCTGCCGGTAGAACTTGGAATGTCAACCCCCCTCTATCAAGCTTGACAAGCCTAGGCTGTTATGTGATAGTGCACTCTGCCGGTAGAACTTGGAACGTCAACTCTTCTCTATCAAGTCTGACAAGGCTAGGCTGTTATGTGTGAGTGCACTCTGCCGGTAGAACTTGGAATGTCACCTCTTCTCTATCAAGTCTGACAAGCCTAGGCTGTTATGCGTTAGTGCACTCTGCCGGTAGAAGTTGGAATGTGAACTCTTCTCTATCAAGTCTGACAAGGCTAGGCTGTTATGTTTTAGTGCCCTCTGCCGGTAGAACTTAGAACGTCAACTCCTCCCTATCAAGTCTGACAAGCATAGGGTGTTATGTGATAGTGCACTCTGCCGGTAGAACTTGGAATGTCAACTCCTCCTTATCAAGTCTGACAAGTCTAAGCTGTTATGTTTTAGTGCACTCTGCCGGTAGAACTTGGAATGTCAACTCCTCCCTATCAAGTCTGACAAGGCTAGGCTGTTATGTGATAGTGCACTCTGCCGGTACAACTTGGAATGTCAACTCGTCCCTATCAAGTCTGACAAGCATAGGCTGTTATGTGATAGTGCACTCTGCCGGTAGAACTTGGAATGTCAACTCCACCCTATCAAGTCTGACAAGCATAGGCTGTTATGTGATAGTGCACTCTGCCGGTAGAACTTGGTATGTCAACTCCTCCCTATCAAGTCTGACAAGGCTAGGCTGTTATGTGATAGTGCACTCTGGTGGTAGAACTTGGAATTTGAACTCCTCCCTATCAAGTGTGACAAGCATAGGCTATTATGTGATAGTGCACTCTACCGGTAGAACTTGGAATGTGAACTCTTCTCTATCAAGTCTGACAAGGCTAGGCTGTTATGTGTTAGTGCACTCTGCCGGTAGAACTTGGAATGTCAACTCTTTTCTATCAAGTCTGACAAGGCTAGGCCGTTATGTGATAGTGCACTCTGCCGGTAGAACTTGGAATGTCAACTCCTCCCTATCAAGTCTGACAAGCATAGGCTGTTATGTGATAGTGCACTCTGCCGGTAGAACTTGGAGTGTCAACTCCTCCCTATCAAGTCTGACAAGCCTAGGCTGTTATGTGATAGTGCACTCTGCCGGTACAACTTGGAATGTCAACTCTTCTCTATCATGTCTGGCAAGCCTAGGCTATTGTGTGATAGTGCACTCTGCCGGTAGAACTTGGAATGTCAACTCTTCTCTATAAAGTCTGACAAGCCTAGGCTGTTATCTGATAGAGCACTCTGCCGGTAGAACTTGGAATGTCAACCCCTCTCTATCAAGTCTGACAAGCATAGGCTGTTATGTGATAGTGCACTCTGCCGGTACAACTTGGAATGTCAACTCTTCTCTACCAAGTCTGACAAGCCTAGGCTGTTATCTGATAGAGCACTCTGCCGGTAGAACTTGGAATGTCAACCCCTCTCAATCAAGTCTGACAAGCATAGGCTGTTATGTGATAGTGCACTCTGCCGGTACAACTTGGAATGTCAACTCTTCTCTATCATGTCTGGCAAGCCTAGGCTGTTATGCGTTAGTGCACTCTGCCGGTAGAACTTGGAAGGTCAACTGCTCCCTATCAAGTCTGACAAGCCTAGGCTGTTATGTGATAGTGCACTCTGCCGGTAGAACTTGGAATGTCAACCCCTCTCTACCAAGTCTAACAAGCCTAGGCTGTTATGTCTTAGTGCACTCTGCCGGTAGAACTTGGAATGTCAACTCTTCTCTACCAAGTCTGACAAGCCTAGGCTGTTATGTGTTAGTGCACTCTGCCGGTAGAACTTGAAATGTCAACACTTCTCTATCAAGTCTGAGAAGCCTAGGCTGTTATGTGTTAGTGCACCCTGCCGGTAGAAATTTTCAACTCCTCTCTACCAAGTCTGACAAGCCTAGGCTATTATGTGATGGTGCACTCTGCCGGCAGAACTTCTCAACTCCTATCTATCAAGTCTGACAAGCCTAGGGTGTTATGTGTTAGTGCACTCTGCCGGTAGAACTTGTAATGTCAACTCCTCTCTGTCAAGTCTGAGAAGCCTAGGCTGTTATGTGTTAGTGCACTCTGCCGGTAGAACTTCTAATGTCAATTCCTCTCTATCAAGTCTGACAAGGCTAGGCTGTTATGTGATAGTGCACTCTGCCGGTAGAACTTGTAATGTCAAATCCCTTCTATCAAGTCTGACAAGGCTAGGCTGTTATGTGTTAGTGCACTCTGGCGGTAGAACTTGTAATGTCAATTCCTCTCTATCAAGTCTGACAAGGCTAGGCTGTTATGTGATAGTGCACTCTGCCGGTAGAACTTGGAATGTCAACCCCTCTCTATCAAGTCTGACAAGGCTAGGCTGTTATGCGTTAGTGCACTCTGCCGGTAGAGCTTGGAATGTCAACTCTTCTCTATCAAGTCTGAATGGCATAGGCTGTTATCTGTTAGTGCACTCTGCCGGTAGAACTTGGAAGGTCAACTCCCCCCTATCAAGTCTGACAAGCCTAGGCTGTTATGCGTTAGTGCACTCTGCCGGTAGAACTTGTAATGTCATCTCCTCTGTATCAAGTCTGACAAGGCTAGGCTGTTATGTGTTAGTGCACTCTGCCGGTAGAACTTGGAATGTCAACTCTTCTCTATCAAGTCTGACAAGCCTAGGCTGTTATGCGTTAGTGCACTCTGCCGGTAGAAGTTGGAATGTGAACTCTTCTCTATCAAGTCTGACAAGGCTAGGCTGTTATGTTTTAGTGCCCTCTGCCGGTAGAACTTAGAACGTCAACTCCTCCCTATCAAGTCTGACAAGCATAGGGTGTTATGTGATAGTGCACTCTGCCGGTAGAACTTGTAATGTCATCTCCTCTGTATCAAGTCTGACAAGGCTAGGCTGTTATGTGTTAGCACACTCCGCCGGTAGATCTTGGAATATCAACCCCTCTCTATCATGTCTGACAAGCCTAGGCTGTTATGTGTTAGTGCACTCTGCCGGTAGATCTTGGAATGTCAACCCCTCTCTATCAAGTCTGACAAGCCTAGGCTGTTATGTGTTAGTGCACTCTGCCGGTAGAACTTGGAATGTCAACTCTTCTCTATCAAGTCTGACAAGGCTAGGCTGTTATGTGTTAGTGCACTCTGCCGGTAGAACTTGGAATGTCAACTCTTCTCTATCAAGTCCAACAAGCCTAGGCTGTTATGTGATAGTGCACTCTGCCGGTAGAACTTGGAATGTCAACCCCTCTCTATCAAGTCTGACAAGGCCAGACTGTTATGTGTTAGTGCACTCTATCGGTGGAACTTGGAATGTCAACCCCTCTCTATCAAGTCTGACAAGGCTAGGCTGTTATGTGATAGTGCACTCAGCAGGTAGAACTTGGAACGTCAACTCTTCTCTATTAAGTCTGACAAGCCTAGGCTGTTATGTGATAGTGCACTCTGCCGGTAGAACTTGGAATGTCATCCCCTCTCTATCAAGTCTGACAAGCCTAGGCTGTTATGTGTTAGTGCACACTGCCGGTAGAACTTGGAATGTCAACCCCTCTCTATCAAGTCTGACAAGCCTAGGCTGTTATGTGTTGGTGCACTCTGCCGGTAGAACTTGGAATGTCAACTCCTCTGTAT
>CM060972.1:64964604-64972104 GCA_030765045.1 Tenodera sinensis
CCGGTAGAACTTGGAATGTCAACTCCCTTCTACAAGTTTTTTTTTTTTTTTTTTTTTTTTTTTTTTTTTTTTTTTTTTTTTTTTTTTTTTTATTTTTGGACTGGCCCCGCCTCCGCCAGCCCAGGTGACGATCATCCGAAAGGGATATACATCGCCTCCCCTACCATGCACTACGTCTACTCTACGAGGATGGAAGGGAAAGTCGGGTGGTGTTATGTCAGGTACCGCCGAAGCAAACCTGATGTTAGTGGGTAACTCTAAAAAAGGCACCTGCATACAAGAGAGTATGCAGGCAGAGTGGGGTTAGGTACAGGTCTTGGCACGAGGCCCGGGCCTGGAACCTAAGTGTTAGTGGTGGGTTATCATGCATAAGGCAGGAATTGAGGTGAGGTGTCATGCTTAAATTGAGGTGTACGTTACCTGAATTGGGGCTGCAGCCGGAGAGGGAGCTGCCTTGTCTTGGCACAGCTGGTGCTGTTTGTCCTGGAACATATGTGCAATGTAGCGGATTAGGCCTTGTCAGATTGAATTTTTTTTTTTTTTTTTTTTTTTAGTTTTTTTTTTGTCTTTTTTTTTTTTTTTTTTATTTATTTATTTTTCTTTTGTTTATGTACAGTATTTACAGTATGAAGGTGTGCTTGTGACCTTTGTGATAGCTGAGGGTCGTCATCGTTGGGGTTGCCCTGTCACCCCTGTCCGCCCCGGCAGGGGAGATCATCCATCCGGGGACTTGTGGGCTGTCTATCTGTTGATTGTTATGGGGGTACTAGAGCACTGAGGTGTCTGGCTATGTCTCTTTCTGTGTCTACGTGTTTATTGACTGGGATCGTCCTGTCGAAGAGCGATAGGGGCCTTTTATGCTTATTAGCATCTGTTGTGTACTGTCCCAGTAGCCGGATGAGAGGATTGTGGTTCTTTTCGGCGGCTTCATACATGTTGTGAGCTAGTCTTTTAATAAATTCCTCTACCGTGTGCATTTTCATTTCGCTGTGTATTATGTCCAGCGGGGCCGTTCGTGGGACTTTGGCAATGGTTCGGAGAATTTTGTTTTGCAGCGTTTGTAGCTTTTGTATGTGTGTCTTGGCGCAATGCCCCCATGCAGGTGCGGCATATGTAAATACGGGGCGTATGAGTGTTTTATACAGCGTGAGACCAAGCTGCTTGCTAAGTTGAGAGTTTCTATTAAGGAGCGGGTACAGCCTGCCCAGTTGGGCGTTGGCCTTCTGGCGTACTGTGTTTACATGCTCGGCAAATGTGAGCTTAGAGTCGAGTGTGACGCCTAGGTATTTGGCTTTATTAGTCCAGTTAATGGTGTCTCCATAGAGTTTAAGCGGTGCGTTTCGATTCGTGTGTTTACGTCGTTTCGAGAATAGTATTGCCTGCGTTTTTCCAGTGTTCACCTTTATGCGCCATTGGTTAAGCCAGGGTTCAAGTTCATTGAGTGCAGTTTGTAGTCTCTTTGTTACCAATTCTGGTTTCCATGATTGCGCTGCTATGGCTGTATCGTCAGCGTAGATCGAGAGTAGGGTGTTATTGGTCTTAGGTATGTCATTGATATAGAGATTAAACAAAGTCGGCCCGATTAAACTCCCTTGGGGGACTCCTGCCTCGAGTATCCTGGTAGCGGAGATAGCATCATGTATGGTTACCGTGAAGGTTCTGTTCGTGAGATAATGAGCTAATAGTTTGATCATGCTATCGTTGAAATTTAATTCTTTGAGCTTGTGTATGAGTCCAGGATGGTGGACGGTATCGAATGCCCGCTGTATGTCTAGGAATACAATACCGGTAGACCTGTTCTGGTTAAACCCTTGGGTAATGTATTCAACGTTTCGTGTAATTTGCAATGTGCTGGAGTGGTGTGCGCGAAAGCCGAATTGTTCATGAATAATGATGTCATGTCTTTTGATATGCGCGGTGATTCTTTTAAGTATTACCTTCTCTGCTACCTTGCTTATGGTTTTCAATAGGCTAATGGGCCTGTAGTTCGCTGGGTTTGACCTGTCCTTGCCTGGTTTGGGGAACATTAGGACGTCAGCTGTTTTCCAAGGGGTTGGGTAGTACCCTTGTTCGAGGCAGTAGTTGCAGATATGACTTAGAGTTTCTAGCGCTGCGGTGGTAAGGTTTTTAAGTACCAAATTTGGTATTTTGTCCGGTCCGGGGGCTTTGGCATCTTGCAGGTGTTTAATTATCCAGCGAAGTTCCCCTACGTTGGTTCTTTTATTCTTATTGTGGACTGGATGAGTTAGCACGTTGCGCATGTTTGTTTCAAGCTTGGTGCTGTGATCAAGACTTACCGGAGTCTGGTTGGGTGTGCAGGCATTAGCTAGCGTTTCGGCTAGAATGTTCGCCTTTTCGGCGTCTTCTTCCGCATGGTTGTTGTCAGGCTTTTTGAGGGGAGGAATGTTCAGCGGCTCTTTGACTAGTCTTTTAGTGAGCTGCCAGACCGCAGCCCCTCCCGGTCTGAGCTGCGCTAGGGTATGTTCCCATTGTTGTTGTGCTATTTGTGATAGGCGCGTTTTTACCTGACTATTAAGTGTGGCTGTATTGACCTTGTGGACTAGATTTCTTGTTCGCTGCCACTTGCGCCGTTCGTGGTCTCTTTCCCTCATTAGAGCTATAAGGTCCGGGGGATAGACAATTTCGTGCGTGGGTGGGAGTTTTACCGGGACAGTGGTCTCAATTGCCGCCTGTATCGCCTCTTCCAGGTTGATTGCGGCTTGGTCTACCTCTTCATGTGTGCAGAGGGGGACGGCTGGAGGGAGGGTGGCATCTAGGCGTTGTCTGAATGCATCCCAATTTGTATGGTGGAAATTTTTTATGTATTTTTGGGGCTTAAGCTTTGGTGCACCGTGTATGTTTAGTTGTACTGCTAAGTGATCTGAGGCTAGGGCGTCTGCTATTTGTATGTCATACCTAAATGTGGTGTTTTTCATGAGTGCGATATCTAGTGTGTGTGGTGAGTGTTTCTTGTTTGTTGGAATGTACGTGGGTGTGTCCGTGTGCGCGATAAAGTAGTCGCTGTATATGTTGTTCATGTGGTTGTATAACGTGTTCCCCGCTGTGTTACTGGTGTTGTTTCCCCAGGATGGGTGTATTGCATTGAAGTCCCCAGCAGCTAGAAGGGTGTTGTTTAGGTTGGTTAGTGTGTCGAGGTCTCTACTGTCAAGTTGGTTGGGAGGTATGTATATGCTTGCTATTGTTACTGGTTGGTTTGATATATTTATTGTGAGGGCTGTTGCTTCCATGGTGTGAAGTTGTGGGATGTGCTTCTGGGAATGTTGGATACCGGTTTGGATTGCTATGGCTGTGCCTCCACCAGCTCGTCCCTCTTGCCTGTCTGTCCTGTATATTTTGTACCCTGGTAACGAGAAGCGTGCTTTGGGTGTAAGGAAGGTTTCGTTTAATAGTGCTAGGGTGATGTTGTTGGTGTATAGATAGTGCTTAAGTTCTTGTGCTCTAGCTCGTACCCCTCTAGTGTTCCAGAAGAGTATTTTGTGTTGGTGGGTGTTGGTGGGTGGTTGGGAATTGTAGTGTGCCATTTTGGTTATTGGTTGTCAATTGGGCGTGACTTAGGGGGAGGGGGTTAGGGGTCATCGTTGCCTCATTTGCAGGGCCAGCCTACTCATTGCGGTGATAAAATTGCCCACGTGTATTGTGGGATCTCCTAGGGGTTCCACAGCGTGAAAGAGTGCTGTGAAACCGTCTAGGAGATATTCGTACCCCCGCTGTGCACTGCCATCGCCCAGACGCAGCATGTAGAATATAGTATCTGCATCAAAGTTGAGTTTGGGCTTACCGTCGGTGCCGACACAAAAGTGCGCGGGGTACCCACCTACTGGGGTGGTTTTTCTATTTGGGGCTCTGTGGTTTTCGGCCTTTGAGGTGCCGGGTTGTTCTATCATGGGTGCACTCAATCGTTGCCTAACGTTTTCTTCTTGGGGGGGAGTTGGCCTTGGCCGCCTGCTCTGTGTGACCTGCTGTCTCTGAGGCAGCGGTGGGTATTGTGTCTGGGTTAGTTGTTGGTCCCTTGCCAACCTGGGGTCCCTAGGGGCTGGTGTGGGGCGGGGGTAGTTGGTGGTAACGTGTGCAAATGTGCCGCGTTCGTTACTCACTTGTTGCCACATGTGGGGACGTGTTTGGGGGCGCGTGTTTTGGGGAAAGGCTATTCGTCGGAAGACGGGGCATCCCCGCCATCTGGCCCCATGATCTGTGGCGTTGCAGAGCGCACATCGGCGCGTAGTGCTTTCGCACACACGCACGTGATGTGCCCCGGCACACCTTGCACAGACCTGCGGTGCCTCACAGTTCCGTGTCAGGTGACGGAACCTGAGGCATTTGCCGCATTGTAAGGGGCCATTTGGTGAGACGTAGTCTTCCACCCGAATGTTGCAGTGAGCTAGATCTGTAATCTGTTTGAGGGCCGTGGACGACAGCTCATTAGGCATCTCAACCATAAAGATAGGTATGGGGGCCCTATGTCTTTTAGAGTAGAGCTGCGAGACTTTGGTAATGTCTAATTTTAATGCCGCTAATTCCTGGTGGACTTCGTGTGGGGTCATGTTGGAGTATAGCCCTTTGATGACTACTTTGTATGTCCGTTCCTCCGGTTGGGCAGTGAGGTGGAATGGCAACTTTTTGGCTCTGCAATAGCGCACGAAGTTGTTATAATCGTTTAGTATAGTGAACCGGAACCCATGAAACCCGTTCCGGAATTGCGATGTGTATTTCTTTGGCCTGTATATTCTGTCGAAGTCATTGGTAAGGGCAGCTAGGCTTACTGGGCAGTAGTCCGCGATAAAGACTCTAGACAAGTTTTGCCTTTCTTCTGAGAGAAAGGTTGTTGCTGCTGCTTGCGGCTCAGGGGCCTGCGGCGCAGCACTTTGAAGAGGGGGGTCCCGGTCGCCGTCCGAAGCTTGGCTATCAAAGCTCAAGTTTAGGTCGGCACTCAGATCGACCCTCTCGGGCTGCTCCGCTACAGCTGGGGTAGTTTCTACTGGGGTTTGGGGGGGTACATTAGCTGCTTCTACGTTTTTCTTTTTCTGGTGTTTTTTAGGTCTAATTTCAGGGGGGTCGTCAGGTGGCAGGGGGGTGAGTGGCTTCCAGCCCTCGTCGTCGGCATTGTAGCTATCTAGGAAGAAGAAAGAATTTAAGAAGTATTGAAACCTAAAAGCCGCCAGCAGGTCACTGTTTTTAAGGTGCGACACCGTAGCTCTTGTTTCTGTGACCTGGGTGACGGCGCCTATCCTACTTTTTACCCTAACAGGGGGGCTTAAGAACTAGACAGTAAGAGGAAGGATAGATATAGTAGAAGAGATAGAATAGCTATCGGGCGTCGAGAGACGCAGGCAACAGAGGACCAGACCCTGGATTCAAGGCGCCTTGGTTCCGGTAATAAATTACCGTTGGCTGCGGTCTTGTTGCCCTACCCGTATAGGCTACTTGTTGCTGCTGTGAGCGGGATGCTCTCCTCCCACTTGCTGAGGCACGACTGGCGGCTGGCTGGGCAGCTGGCTGGCGCGCTGGCTCGCTGGCTCTCTACGCTGGCTGTCCGGCTCTTCAATGTCCTCTCCCTTTGACCTCTCGCTGGAGACTCCCGCATTGAACTGCTACAAGTCTGACAAGCCTAGGCTGTTATGTGTAAGTGCACTCTGCCGGTAGAACTTGGAATGTCAACTCCCTTCTATGAAGTCTGACAAGGCTAGGCTGTTATGTTAGTGCACTCTGCCGGTAGAACTTGTAATGTCAAATCCCTTCTATCAAGTCTGACAAGGCTAGGCTGTTATGTGTTAGTGCACTCTGCCGGTAGAACTTAGAATGTCAACTCCCTTCTATCAAGTTTGACAAGGCTAGGCTGTTATGTGTTAGTGCACTCTGCCGGTAGAACTTGGAATGTCAACTCCCTTCTATCAAGTTTGACAAGGCTAGGCTGTTATGTGTTAGTGCACTCTGCCGGTAGAACTTGGAATGTCAACTCCCTTCTATCAAGTCTGACAAGGCTAGGCTGTTATGTGTTAGTGCACTCTGCCGGTAGAACTTGGAATGTCAACTCCCTTCTATCAAGTTTGACAAGGCTAGGCTGTTATGGGTTAGTGCACTCTGCCGGTAGAACTTGGAATGTCAACTCCTCTCTATCAAGTCTGACAAGGCTAGGCTGTTATGTTTTAGTGCACTCTGCCGGTACAACTTGGAATGTCAACTCCCTTCTATCAAGTCTGACAAGGCTAGACTGTTATGTTTTAGTGCACTCTGCCGGTAGAACTTGGAATGTCAACTCCCTTCTATCAAGTCTGACAAGGCTAGGCTGTTATGTTAGTGCACTCTGCCGGTAGAACTTGGAATGTCAACTCCCTTCTATCAAGTCTGACAAGCCTAGGCTGTTATGTGTAAGTGCACTCTGCCGGTAGAACTTGGAATGTCAACTCCCTTCTATCAAGTCTGACAAGGCTAGGCTGTTATGTTAGTGCACTCTGCCGGTAGAACTTGGAATGTCAACTCCATCTATCAAGTCTGACAAGGCTAGGCTGTTATGTTTTATTGCACTCTGCCGGTAGAACTTGGAATGTCAACTCCCTTCTATCAGGTCTGACAAGGCTAGGCTGTTATGTGATAGTGCACTCTGCCGGTAGAACTTGTAATGTCAACTCCTCTCTATCAAGTCTGACAAGCCTAGGCTGTTATGTGTTAGTGCACTCTGCCGGTAGAACTTGTAATGTCAATTCCTCTCTATCAAGTCTGACAAGCCTAGGCTGTTATGTGTTAGTGCACTCGGCCGGTAGAACTTGTAATGTCAATTCCTCTCTATCAAGTCTGACAAGCCTAGGCTGTTATGTGATAGTGCACTCTGCCGGTAGAACTTGTAATGTCAACTCCTCTCTATCAAGTCTGACAAGCCTAGGGTGTTATGTGTTAGTGCACTCTGCCGGTAGAACTTGTAATGTCAACTCCTCTCTGTCAAGTCTGAGAAGCCTAGGCTGTTATGTGTTAGTGCACTCTGCCGGTAGAACTTGTAATGTCAATTCCTCTCTATCAAGTCTGACAAGGCTAGGCTGTTATGTGATAGTGCACTCTGCCGGTAGAACTTGTAATGTCAAATCCCTTCTATCAAGTCTGACAAGCCTAGGCTGTTATGTGTTAGTGCACTCGGCCGGTAGAACTTGTAATGTCAATTCCTCTCTATCAAGTCTGACAAGCCTAGGCTGTTATGTGATAGTGCACTCTGCCGGTAGAACTTGTAATGTCAACTCCTCTCTATCAAGTCTGACAAGCCTAGGGTGTTATGTGTTAGTGCACTCTGCCGGTAGAACTTGTAATGTCAACTCCTCTCTGTCAAGTCTGAGAAGCCTAGGCTGTTATGTGTTAGTGCACTCTGCCGGTAGAACTTGTAATGTCAATTCCTCTCTATCAAGTCTGACAAGGCTAGGCTGTTATGTGATAGTGCACTCTGCCGGTAGAACTTGTAATGTCAAATCCCTTCTATCAAGTCTGACAAGGCTAGGC
>CM060972.1:64977104-64987104 GCA_030765045.1 Tenodera sinensis
TGCTGGTAGATTTTGGAATGTCAACTCTTCTCTATCAAGTCTGACAAGGCTAGGCTGTTATGTGTTAGTGCACTCTGCCGGTAGAACTTGGAATGTCAACTCTTCTCTATCAAGTCTGACAAGGCTAGGCTGTTATGTGTTAGTGCACTCTGCAGGTAGAACTTGGAATGTCAACTCTTCTCTATCAAGTCTGACAAGGCTAGGCTGAAATGTGTTAGTGCACTCTGCCGGTAGAACTTGGAATGTCAACTCCTCTCTTTCAAGTCTGACAAGCCTAGGCTGTTATGTGTTAGTGCACTCTGCCGGTAGAACTTGGAATGTCAACTCCTCTCTATCAAGTCTGACAAGGCTAGGCTGTTATGTGTTAGTGCACTCTGCCGGTAGAACTTGGAATGTCAACTCCTCTCTATCAAGTCTGACAAGGCTAGGCTGTTATGTGTAAGTGCACTCTGCCGGTAGAACTTGGAATGTCAACTCCTCTCTATCAAGTCTGACAAGGCTAGGCTGTTATGTGTTAGTGCACTCTGCCGGCAGAACTTGGAATGTCAACTCTTCTCTATCAAGTCTGACAAGCCTAGGCTGTTATGTGTTAGTGCACTCTGCCGGTTGAACATGGAATGTCAACTCCCTTCTATCAAGTTTGACAAGGCTAGGCTATTATGTGTTAGTGCACTCTGCCGGTAGAACTTGGAATGTCAACTCCTCTCTATCAAGTCTGACAAGGCTAGGCTGTTATGTGTTAGTGCACTCTGCCGGTAGAACTTCGAATGTCAACCCCTCTGTATCAAGTCTGACAAGGCTAGGCTGTTATGTTTTAGTGCCCTCTGCCGGTAGAACTTGGAATGTCAACCCCTCTCTATCAAGTCTGACAAGGCTAGGCTGTTATGTGTTAGTGCACTCCGCCGGTAGAACTTGTAATGTCAACCCCTCTCTATCAAGTCTGACAAGGCTAGGCTGTTATGTGATAGTGCACTCTGCCGGTAGAACTTGGAATGTCAACTCTTCTCTATCAAGTCTGACAAGCATAGGCTGTTACGTGATACTGCACTCTGCCGGTAGAACTTGTAATATCAAACCCCTCTCTATCAAGTCTGACAAGGCTAGGCTGTTATGTGATAGTGCACTCTGCCGGTAGAACTTGGAATGTCAACTCTTCTCTATCAAGTCTGACAAGGCTAGACTGTTATGTTTTAGTGCACTCTGCCGGTAGAACTTGGAATGTCAACTCCCTTCTATCAAGTCTGACAAGGCTAGGCTGTTATGTTAGTGCACTCTGCCGGTAGAACTTGGAATGTCAACTCCCTTCTATCAAGTCTGACAAGCCTAGGCTGTTATGTGTTAGTGCACTCTGCCCGTAGAACTTGTAATGTCAATTCCTCTCTATCAAGTCTGACAAGGCTAGGCTGTTATGTGATAGTGCACTCTACCGGTAGAACTTGTAATGTCAAATCCGTTCTATCAAGTCTGACAAGGCTAGGCTGTTATGTGTTAGTGCACTCTGCCGGTAGAACTTGGAATGTCAACTCCCTTCTATCAAGTTTGACAAGGCTAGGCTGTTATGTGTTAGTGCACTCTGCCGGTAGAACTTGTTATGTCAACTCCCATCTATCAAGTTTGACAAGGCTAGGCTGTTATGTGTTAGTGCACTCTGCCGGTAGAACTTGGAATGTCAACTCTTCTCTATCAAGTCTGACAAGCATAGGCTGTTATGTGATACTGCACTCTGCCGGTAGAACTTGTAATATCAAACCCCTCTCTATCAAATCTGACAAGGCTAGGCTGTTATGGGTTAGTGCACTCTGCCGGTAGAACTCGGAATGTCAACTCCTCTCTATCAAGTCTGACAAGGCTAGGCTGTTATGTTTTAGTGCACTCTGCCGGTACAACTTGGAATGGCAACTCCCTTCTATCAAGTCTGACAAGGCTAGACTGTTATGTTTTAGTGCACTCTGCCGGTAGAACTTGGAATGTCAACTCCCTTCTATCAAGTCTGACAAGGCTAGGCTGTTATGTGTTAGTGCACTCTGCCGGTAGAAATGACAATGTCAACTCTTCTCTATCAAGTCTGACAAGGCTAGGCTGTTCTGTGTTAGTGCACTCTGCCGGTAGAACTGACAATGTCAACTCTTCTCTATCAAGTCTGACAAGGCTAGGCTGTTATGTGTTAGTGCACTCTATCGGTAGAACTTGGAATGTCAACCCCTCTCTATCAAGTCTGACAAGGCTAGGCTATTATGTGATAGTGCACTCAGCCGGTAGAACTTGGAATGTCAACTCTTCTCTATTAAGTCTGACAAGCCTAGGCTGTTATGTGATAGTGCACTCTTCCGGTAGAATTTGGAATGTCATCCCCTCTCTATCAAGTCTGACAAGGCTAGGCTGTTATGTGTTAGTGCACTCTGCCGGTAGAACTTGGAATGTCAACTCTTCTCTATTAAGTCTGACAAGCCTAGGCTGTTACGTGATAGTGCACTCTGCCGGTAGAACTTGGAATGTCATCCCCTCTCTATCAAGTCTGACAAGCCTAGGCTGTTATGTGTTAGTGCACACTGCCGGTAGAACTTGGAATGTCAACCCCTCTCTATCAAGTCTGACAAGCCTAGGCTGTTATGTGTTAGTGCACTCTGCTGGTAGATTTTGGAATGTCAACTCTTCTCTATCAAGTCTGACAAGGCTAGGCTGTTATGTGTTAGTGCACTCTGCCGGTAGAACTTGGAATGTCAACTCTTCTCTATCAAGTCTGACAAGGCTAGGCTGTTATGTGTTAGTGCACTCTGCAGGTAGAACTTGGAATGTCAACTCCTCTCTATCAAGTCTGACAAGGCTAGGCTGTTATGTGTTAGTGCACTCTGCCGGTTGAACATGGAATGTCAACTCCCTTCTATCAAGTTTGACAAGGCTAGGCTATTATGTGTTAGTGCACTCTGCCGGTAGAACTTGGAATGTCAACTCCTCTCTATCAAGTCTGACAAGGCTAGGCTGTTATGTGTTAGTGCACTCTGCCGGTAGAACTTCGAATGTCAACCCCTCTGTATCAAGTCTGACAAGGCTAGGCTGTTATGTTTTAGTGCCCTCTGCCGGTAGAACTTGGAATGTCAACCCCTCTCTATCAAGTCTGACAAGGCTAGGCTGTTATGTGTTAGTGCACTCTGCCGGTAGAACTTGTAATGTCAACCCCTCTCTATCAAGTCTGACAAGGCTAGGCTGTTATGTGATAGTGCACTCTGCCGGTAGAACTTGGAATGTCAACTCTTCTCTATCAAGTCTGACAAGCATAGGCTGTTATGTGATACTGCAATCTGCCGGTAGAACTTGTAATATCAAACCCCTCTCTATCAAGTCTGACAAGGCTAGGCTGTTATGTGATAGTGCACTCTGCCGGTAGAACTTGGAATGTCAACTCTTCTCTATCAAGTCTGACAAGGCTAGACTGTTATGTTTTAGTGCACTCTGCCGGTAGAACTTGGAATGTCAACTCCCTTCTATCAAGTCTGACAAGGCTAGGCTGTTATGTTAGTGCACTCTGCCGGTAGAACTTGGAATGTCAACTCCCTTCTATCAAGTCTGACAAGCCTAGGCTGTTATGTGTTAGTGCACTCTGCCCGTAGAACTTGTAATGTCAATTCCTCTCTATCAAGTCTGACAAGGCTAGGCTGTTATGTGATAGTGCACTCTACCGGTAGAACTTGTAATGTCAAATCCCTTCTATCAAGTCTGACAAGGCTAGGCTGTTATGTGTTAGTGCACTCTGCCGGTAGAACTTGGAATGTCAACTCCCTTCTATCAAGTTTGACAAGGCTAGGCTGTTATGTGTTAGTGCACTCTGCCGGTAGAACTTGGAATGTCAACTCCCATCTATCAAGTTTGACAAGGCTAGGCTGTTATGTGTTAGTGCACTCTGCCGGTAGAACTTGGAATGTCAACTCTTCTCTATCAAGTCTGACAAGCATAGGCTGTTATGTGATACTGCACTCTGCCGGTAGAACTTGTAATATCAAACCCCTCTCTATCAAGTCTGACAAGGCTAGGCTGTTATGGGTTAGTGCACTCTGCCGGTAGAACTTGGAATGTCAACTCCTCTCTATCAAGTCTGACAAGGCTAGGCTGTTATGTTTTAGTGCACTCTGCCGGTACAACTTGGAATGGCAACTCCCTTCTATCAAGTCTGACAAGGCTAGACTGTTATGTTTTAGTGCACTCTGCCGGTAGAACTTGGAATGTCAACTCCCTTCTATCAAGTCTGACAAGGCTAGGCTGTTATGTTAGTGCACTCTGCCGGTAGAACTTGGAATGTCAACTCCCTTCTACAAGTCTGACAAGCCTAGGCTGTTATGTGTAAGTGCACTCTGCCGGTAGAACTTGGAATGTCAACTCCCTTCTATGAAGTCTGACAAGGCTAGGCTGTTATGTTAGTGCACTCTGCCGGTAGAACTTGTAATGTCAAATCCCTTCTATCAAGTCTGACAAGGCTAGGCTGTTATGTGTTAGTGCACTCTGCCGGTAGAACTTAGAATGTCAACTCCCTTCTATCAAGTTTGACAAGGCTAGGCTGTTATGTGTTAGTGCACTCTGCCGGTAGAACTTGGAATGTCAACTCCCTTCTATCAAGTTTGACAAGGCTAGGCTGTTATGTGTTAGTGCACTCTGCCGGTAGAACTTGGAATGTCAACTCCCTTCTATCAAGTCTGACAAGGCTAGGCTGTTATGTGTTAGTGCACTCTGCCGGTAGAACTTGGAATGTCAACTCCCTTCTATCAAGTTTGACAAGGCTAGGCTGTTATGGGTTAGTGCACTCTGCCGGTAGAACTTGGAATGTCAACTCCTCTCTATCAAGTCTGACAAGGCTAGGGTGTTATGTTTTAGTGCACTCTGCCGGTACAACTTGGAATGTCAACTCCCTTCTATCAAGTCTGACAAGGCTAGACTGTTATGTTTTAGTGCACTCTGCCGGTAGAACTTGGAATGTCAACTCCCTTCTATCAAGTCTGACAAGGCTAGGCTGTTATGATAGTGCACTCTGCCGGTAGAACTTGGAATGTCAACTCCCTTCTATCAAGTCTGACAAGCCTAGGCTGTTATGTGTAAGTGCACTCTGCCGGTAGAACTTGGAATGTCAACTCCCTTCTATCAAGTCTGACAAGGCTAGGCTGTTATGTTAGTGCACTCTGCCGGTAGAACTTGGAATGTCAACTCCATCTATCAAGTCTGACAAGGCTAGGCTGTTATGTTTTATTGCACTCTGCCGGTAGAACTTGGAATGGCAACTCCCTTCTATCAGGTCTGACAAGGCTAGGCTGTTATGTGATAGTGCACTCTGCCGGTAGAACTTGTAATGTCAACTCCTCTCTATCAAGTCTGACAAGCCTAGGCTGTTATGTGTTAGTGCACTCTTCCGGTAGAACTTGTAATGTCAATTCCTCTCTATCAAGTCTGACAAGCCTAGGCTGTTATGTGTTAGTGCACTCGGCCGGTAGAACTTGTAATGTCAATTCCTCTCTATCAAGTCTGACAAGCCTAGGCTGTTATGTGATAGTGCACTCTGCCGGTAGAACTTGTAATGTCAACTCCTCTCTATCAAGTCTGACAAGCCTAGGGTGTTATGTGTTAGTGCACTCTGCCGGTAGAACTTGTAATGTCAACTCCTCTCTGTCAAGCCTGAGAAGCCTAGGCTGTTATGTGTTAGTGCACTCTGCCGGTAGAACTTGTAATGTCAATTCCTCTCTATCAAGTCTGACAAGGCTAGGCTGTTATGTGATAGTGCACTCTGCCGGTAGAACTTGTAATGTCAAATCCCTTCTATCAAGTCTGACAAGGCTAGGCTGTTATGTGTTAGTGCACTCTGGCGGTAGAACTTGTAATGTCAATTCCTCTCTATCAAGTCTGACAAGGCTAGGCTGTTATGTGATAGTGCACTCTGCCGGTAGAACTTGTAATGTCAAATCCCTTCTATCAAGTCTGACAAGGCTAGGCTGTTATGTGTTAGTGCACTCTGCCGGTAGAACTTGGAATGTCAACTCCCTTCTATCAAGTCTGACAAGGCTAGGCTGTTATGTGTTAGTGCACTCTGCCGGTAGAACTTGGAATGTCAACTCCTCCTTATCAAGTCTGACAAGGCTAGGCTGTTATGTTAGTGCACTCTGCCGGTAGAACTTGGAATGTCAACTCCTACTTATCAAGTCTGACAAGGCTAGGTTGTTATGTGTTAGTGCACTCTGCCGGTTGAACTTGGAATGTCAACTCCTCTCTATCAAGTCTGACAAGGCTAGGCTATTATGTGATAGTGCACTCTGCCGGTAGAACTTGGAATGTCAACTCCTCTCTATCAAGTCTGACAAGGTTAGGCTGTTATGTTAGTGCACTCTGCCGGTAGAACTTGGAATGTCAACTCCTACTTATCAAGTCTGACAAGGCTAGGCTGTTATGTGTTAGTGCACTCTGCCGGTTGTACTTGGAATGTCAACTCCTCTCTATCAAGTCTGACAAGGCTAGGCTGTTATGTGTTAGTGCACTCTGCCGGTAGAACTTGTAATGTCAATTCCTCTCTATCAAGTCTGACAAGCCTAGGCTGTTATGTGTTAGTGCACTCTGCCGGTAGAACTTGGAATGTCATCCCCTCTCTATCAAGTCTGACAAGGCTAGGCTGTTATGTGTTAGTGCACTCTGCCGGTAGAACTTGGAATGTCAACCCCTCTCTATCAAGTCTGACAAGGCTAGGCTGTTATGTGTTAGTGCACTCTGCTGGTAGAACTTGGAATGTCAACCCCTCTGTATCAAGTCTGACAAGGCTAGGCTGTTATGTGATGGTGCACTCTGCCGGTAGAACTTGGAATGTGAACTCTTCTCTATCAAGTCTGACAAGGCTAGGCTGTTATGCGTTAGTGCACTCTGCCGGTAGAACTTGGAATGTGAACTCTTCTCTATCAAGTCTGACAAGGCTAGGCTGTTATGTTTTAGTGCCCTCTGCCGGTAGAACTTGGAATGTCAACCCCTCTCTATCAAGTCTGACAAGGCTAGGCTGTTATGTGTTAGTGCACTCTGCCGGTAGAACTTGTAATGTCAACCCCTCTCTATCAAGTCTGACAAGGCTAGGCTGTTATGTGATAGTGCACTCTGCCGGTAGAACTTGGAATGTCAACTCTTCTCTATCAAGTCTGACAAGCATAGGCTGTTATGTGATACTGCACTCTGCCGGTAGAACTTGGAATGTCAACCCCCCTCTATCAAGCTTGACAAGCCTAGGCTGTTATGTGATAGTGCACTCTGCCGGTAGAACTTGGAACGTCAACTCTTCTCTATCAAGTCTGACAAGGCTAGGCTGTTATGTGTTAGTGCACTCTGCCGGTAGAACTTGGAATGTCAACTCTTCTCTATCAAGTCTGACAAGCCTAGGCTGTTATGCGTTAGTGCACTCTGCCGGTAGAAGTTGGAATGTGAACTCTTCTCTATCAAGTCTGACAAGGCTCGGCTGTTATGTTTTAGTGCCCTCTGCCGGTAGAACTTATAACGTCAACTCCTCCCTATCAAGTCTGACAAGCATAGGGTGTTATGTGATAGTGCACTCTGCCGGTAGAACTTGGAATGTCAACTCCTCCTTATCAAGTCTGACAAGTCTAAGCCGTTATGTTTTAGTGCACTCTGCCGGTAGAACTTGGAATGTCAACTCCTCCCTATCAAGTCTGACAAGGCTAGGCTGTTATGTGATAGTGCACTCTGCCGGTACAACTTGGAATGTCAACTCGTCCCTATCAAGTCTGACAAGCATAGGCTGTTATGTGATAGTGCACTCTGCCGGTAGAACTTGGAATGTCAACTCCACCCTATCAAGTCTGACAAGCATAGGCTGTTATGTGATAGTGCACTCTGCCGGTAGAACTTGGTATGTCAACTCCTCCCTATCAAGTCTGACAAGGCTAGGCTGTTATGTGATAGTGCACTCTGGCGGTAGAACTTGGAATTTGAACTCCTCCCTATCAAGTGTGACAAGCATAGGCTATTATGTGATAGTGCACTCTACCGGTAGAACTTGGAATGTGAACTCTTCTCTATCAAGTCTGACAAGGCTAGGCTGTTATGTGTTAGTGCACTCTGCCGGTAGAACTTGGAATGTCAACTCTTTTCTATCAAGTCTGACAAGGCTAGGCCGTTATGTGATAGTGCACTCTGCCGGTAGAACTTGGAATGTCAACTCCTCCCTATCAAGTCTGACAAGCATAGGCTGTTATGTGATAGTGCACTCTGCCGGTAGAACTTGGAGTGTCAACTCCTCCCTATCAAGTCTGACAAGCCTAGGCTGTTATGTGATAGTGCACTCTGCCGGTACAACTTGGAATGTCAACTCTTCTCTATCATGTCTGGCAAGCCTAGGCTATTGTGTGATAGTGCACTCTGCCGGTAGAACTTGGAATGTCAACTCTTCTCTATAAAGTCTGACAAGCCTAGGCTGTTATCTGATAGAGCACTCTGCCGGTAGAACTTGGAATGTCAACCCCTCTCTATCAAGTCTGACAAGCATAGGCTGTTATGTGATAGTGCACTCTGCCGGTACAACTTGGAATGTCAACTCTTCTCTACCAAGTCTGACAAGCCTAGGCTGTTATGTGATAGTGCACTCTGCCGGTAGAACCTGGAATGTAAATTCTTCTCTATCAAGTATGACAAGCCTAGGCTGTTATGTGATAGTGCACTCTGCCGGTAGAACTTGGAATGTCAACCCCTCTCAATCAAGTCTGACAAGCATAGGCTGTTATGTGATAGTGCACTCTGCCGGTACAACTTGGAATGTCAACTCTTCTCTATCATGTCTGGCAAGCCTAGGCTGTTATGCGTTAGTGCACTCTGCCGGTAGAACTTGGAAGGTCAACTCCTCCCTATCAAGTCTGACAAGCCTAGGCTGTTATGTGATAGTGCACTCTGCCGGTAGAACTTGGAATGTCAACCCCTCTCTACCAAGTCTAACAAGCCTAGGCTGTTATGTCTTAGTGCACTCTGCCGGTAGAACTTGGAATGTCAACTCTTCTCTACCAAGTCTGACAAGCCTAGGCTGTTATGTGTTAGTGCACTCTGCCGGTAGAACTTGAAATGTCAACACTTCTCTATCAAGTCTGAGAAGCCTAGGCTGTTATGTGTTAGTGCACCCTGCCGGTAGAGATTTTCAACTCCTCTCTACCAAGTCTGACAAGCCTAGGCTATTATGTGATGGTGCACTCTGCCGGCAGAACTTCTCAACTCCTATCTACCAAGTCTGACAAGCCTAGGCTGTTATGTGTTAGTGCACTCTGCCGGTAGAACTTGGAATGTCAACTCCTCTTTATCAAGTCTGACAAGGCTAGGCTGTTATGCGTTAGTGCACTCTGCCGGTATAACTTGGAATGTCAACTCTTCTCTATCAAATCTGAATGGCATAGGCTGTTATCTGTTAGTGCACTCTGCCGGTAGAACTTGGAATGTCAACTCCTCCCTATCAAGTCTGACAAGCCTAGGCTATTATGTGATAGTGCACTCTGCCGGTAGAACTTGGAATGTCAACCCCTCTCTATCAAGTCTGACAAGCATAGGCTATTATGTGATAGTGCACTCTGCCGGTAGAACTTGGAATGTCAACCCCTCTCTATCAAGTCTGACAAGGCTAGGCTGTTATGCGTTAGTGCACTCTGCCGGTAGAGCTTGGAATGTCAACTCTTCTCTATCAAGTCTGAATGGCATAGGCTGTTATCTGTTAGTGCACTCTGCCGGTAGAACTTGGAAGGTCAACTCCCCCCTATCAAGTCTGACAAGCCTAGGCTGTTATGCGTTAGTGCACTCTGCCGGTAGAACTTGTAATGTCATCTCCTCTGTATCAAGTCTGACAAGGCTAGGCTGTTATGTGTTAGTGCACTCTGCCGGTAGAACTTGGAATGTCAACTCTTCTCTATCAAGTCTGACAAGCCTAGGCTGTTATGCGTTAGTGCACTCTGCCGGTAGAAGTTGGAATGTGAACTCTTCTCTATCAAGTCTGACAAGG
>CM060972.1:64994604-65007104 GCA_030765045.1 Tenodera sinensis
GAATGTCAACTCTTCTCTATCAAGTCTGACAAGGCTAGGCTGTTATGTGTTAGTGCACTCTGCAGGTAGAACTTGGAATGTCAACTCTTCTCTATCAAGTCTGACAAGGCTAGGCTGAAATGTGTTAGTGCACTCTGCCGGTAGAACTTGGAATGTCAACTCCTCTCTTTCAAGTCTGACAAGCCTAGGCTGTTATGTGTTAGTGCACTCTGCCGGTAGAACTTGTAATGTCAACTCCTCTCTATCAAGTCTGACAAGGCTAGGCTGTTATGTGTTAGTGCACTCTGCCGGTAGAACTTGGAATGTCAACTCCTCTCTATCAAGTCTGACAAGGCTAGGCTGTTATGTGTAAGTGCACTCTGCCGGTAGAACTTGGAATGTCAACTCCTCTCTATCAAGTCTGACAAGGCTAGGCTGTTATGTGTTAGTGCACTCTGCCGGCAGAACTTGGAATGTCAACTCTTCTCTATCAAGTCTGACAAGCCTAGGCTGTTATGTGTTAGTGCACTCTGCCGGTTGAACATGGAATGTCAACTCCCTTCTATCAAGTTTGACAAGGCTAGGCTATTATGTGTTAGTGCACTCTGCCGGTAGAACTTGGAATGTCAACTCCTCTCTATCAAGTCTGACAAGGCTAGGCTGTTATGTGTTAGTGCACTCTTTCGGTAGAACTTCGAATGTCAACCCCTCTGTATCAAGTCAGTCAAGCCAGTGCGCTGGGACAGAGCGGACGTACCAGGAGAACCGGTTGTTTTGTCTACTGCGTGTGTGGCCTGATAGTGAGTGAGCGCAAGAAAGACATATACCACACTGTGAGTGATATTATCGATCACCAAGTGTAGGAATTTAAAGGGAGTATTTCAGCTAAATTTAACAGTGAAAAGAAATGGAAATGTACGGGAGGAAAAATACCCTCAGGATCAAGTTTGCTTTAAGTGCAACGCGACCGTCGGCATATGAAGTGCATGATTTCATAGCAGATACATTACGGTTAAATGCGGAACAAGTGGATACAATACAGTTAATTCAAGTGAACGGGCAATTTATGTTAAATTAATATCAGCACTCTTGCTGGAGAAAACCCTCAATACCTTCTCGGCGGAAACACCTTTCACATACATGAATGGTGAGATGACTAAAGTGCTTATCGAACACGTGACCGGTAATGCTGTCAATGTCCGAGTGTTTGATGTACCCCCAGAGCTCCCGGCAGAGGTCTTAAAAGCAGCGTTGCAGCGTTACGGAACGGTATATGACGTCCGGAAGGAACAATGGAGCCGACAATATCGCGTCCCGGTGTTTAATGGGGTACGAGCGGTAAAGATGCAACTGAAGACGAACATCCCTAGTTTTATCATCATTGGCAGCTACAGATTATCGGTGTCCTACGCCGGCCAACCCAGATCCTGCTACGTCTGCAGTAGCACGGCACATCTAAAGGAATTTTGCCCCCACCGTCCGACCGCAACACGCCCAGTGGCGACTGGACGGAGAAACGAAACAGAACCGACGAAGGTGGTAGTGGACACGCAGAGTGAGGGAGCGCATCCTACGGATGAAAACAGGCAAACGTCCCTGGTGAATGACAGTCAACAGGAAGCAGCAAGGTCTGCACCGCAAAGGGAGTATGCCTCCATAGTTCGAGATACCACAGGCAAACGAGTACATCTGGCCAATCCGGAGGAGATAATACCACCCGAGGTGGGTTCACTTGTAACGGAGACAGCTGCAGCAGAAGAGAAACGCCCGACCGAGAAGAAACGGGCCAAGCGGGCGAAGACAAGCAAAGCCCAGAAGGAAGAACCATCCTGGAATAACCAAATGGAGCTGGAGGAAGTTGTGGAGGAAGCCCATGAGGAGGCACGTCTATTGCAAGTCCCGTCCACAGACACAGCAGATACGGCTGGAGTACTGACGCAAGAGCCTGCCTCAGCATTGATTGGCAGCAGTATCCTGGAGGAGGGAGGTGACAGGAACACCTGTGAGGTTCAACCTGCAAGGAGGGACGCGGGAAACAACCCACAGAGTGATTACGAAGCAGCACAGTTACAACAAAGTGTGAGGTGCCCAGCGGTGGAGATAGGAGCAGACTCCCATTACCGGGAGGACACCCCCGGCACCACCGTAGCGGCACGACCATCTGCGAGTGATTCTCGACCGCAAGTACTCGAACGGCCACACAGATCCCAAGAGGACCAACCACGGTCAGCTGAAGCAGTCGCAATTTATCGGTGTGCAGAGATGGCTGGTGGATCTCATCCCTCTCAACCTGATGCGAGGGCCACAGAAGCGGAGTCGCCGATCCTACTTCAGGTGACACGGAAGCCCCAGGTGTCCTTATGTGACCCAAGGCTTAAGGGAAACCCTCCGGCACAGATAACCCCAGCTAGACATCCAGAGACCGAACAGTAGCACACTAGCAGCAATGCACGAGGCCAAGGACGTAGACGCCCGAGTTACACTATCTTTGCGACAGTCGCTTTCATAATGATCTATCTACGAACGGTGGCAACAGTGAATGTGAATGGGTGCAGAAATCTAGTAACCCAAAAACTGCTCAATAGTTTCCTCCAGGTGAACAACATTGACATATGCTTTCTCCAAGAAGTAAATACTTACAACTTGGATGCTCTTTACAATTACGACTATAAAGTTAACCTAGGTTTGAACGGCAGAGGAACGGCAATAGTGTACAGGAAGGGACTTCCCCTGCAGAATTTTCAGATGGATCCCGACGGACGGGTCCTCTCCGCTACTTTGGAAGAGACCGTCCTGGTTAACATATATGCTCCAGCTGGGTCACAGAATAGACAAGCGAGAGAGCGTTTCTTCCAAACCGAGGTAACCCCGCATTTGCGACAAGGCAAGGAACTTCTGCTAGCAGGCGACTTCAATTGCACGTTGCAGGCGAAGGACCAAAAAGGTGCTACGAATTTTAGCATCATGCTACAACACCTAGTGTCACAGCTGCAACTGCTTGACGCATGGGAGATCAAGCATGGGAACGAAGTGGAATTCACTTTCACCCGCAACACTTCTGCCTCACGCATCGACCGACAGTATCTATCTCCCGGAATGGCTCCAAATGTCCATCGAATTTGGGTCATTCCGGTGGTTTTTAGTGACCATCATGCAGTGCTATGTCAATTGCAAATAAATGGAATAAGGCTTGAGACGGCCGGCCGTGGCTACTGGAAACTCAATAATTCTATGCTGGAGGACACAGACATTAGGGAACAATTTCAAATCAAATGGCTTCAGTTACAGTCGGCCTTTAGAAGTTCAACTCGGAAGAGTTTTTGGTGGGTGAACACGGCAAAACCAGCGATTCGCTCCCTATTTAAATCCATGGGTATTGTGAGGGCACAGGCCAAGAAGCAGCTACTACATTTTTACAATGAGGCGCTGTGGGGGCTGCATCTGAAGCAAAGGGAGGGCTATGAGGTGCAGACGGAGATAAAAAAAGTAAAAGAAATCATCAAATTAAAACACTTACACCAGTTGGAAGGACATAAAGTTCGAGCCAAAGTGAAATCCATGCATGAAGCGGAACAGAACTCATTTTATTATTTCGCAAAGGAGCGGCAGAAGGGACATGGAAGATATCCTCAAACAATACGGGACGCGCACACTGGAACTGCCCATGTTGGAACGCGCGCCCAGCTCCAGCTTATAGCGGATCACTTTCAGGCTTTATTTCAAGAAGCGCCAGAAGCAGACACCCCTTATAGGCGTATGGAACATGAACTGTTTGACACCGGCATCACCCAGGAATCCGCAAAAATACTTACCAGCCCTATCACGGAGCGGGAGGTGTTGGTCGCCATTGAACAAGCCAGTCGACACACATCACCAGGTCCTGATGGGCTCACCTATGAATTCTATAGAAAGTTCTGGCCAATAATCAAGAACGAAGTGATGGAAGTATATGCGGAACTGTGGGAGACAGCAGTGTTTCCCGCAACCTTCGCGGATGGTGTTATCACCCTGGTGCCGAAGAAACAGAAAACCGCCACCATGAAGGACTATCGTCCAATAACGCTGCTAAACGCCGATTATAAGTTATTTGCGAAAGTTCTGGCTAACCGATTAAAAGGAGCATATGCAGAAATCATGCATTGTAACCAAGCGGCAATATCGAAAAAGAACATTATTGACACATTGGCGGAACTGCGTGACACGCTGATCCATCTACGCAGAGAAAATAAAGCGGTGGCTTTGATCAATCTCGACTTTCAACAGGCTTTTGATAGAGTGCGCCATTCGTATCTGTGGAACTGCTTAACGGCTGCGAAATTTCCAGTGCCGGTAATCAACCCTATTCAGGGACTCTACGGCACGGCACAGTCTCGAGTCTTATGGAACGGATGGTTTTCCAGGCCGGTACGAATACAACGATCAGTACGTCAAGGCTGCCCGCTATCAATGGGATTGTTTTCATTGGCATTGAATCCTTTACTCCAGAGGTTGCAACAAACCATGCGAGGAGTCAGTGTATACAATGAACGGTTCACACTTACAGCCTATGCTGATGATGTGACTGTGGTGGCTGCAGATAATGAAGACATGACGACCATGCAACAGGGATTGGAGCAGTACACAACGATGTCCGGTGCAGTGTTAAATGCTGAGAAATCGGAGATCCTAATATTAGGAAATTGGCCGGAACCGCCACAGACCTTGGGGATGCAATGTGTGACTACTACAAGGATACTTGGAATATGCTTTATGGCAAATATAGAAGATACGATTGCAGTTAACTGGAGGGAAAAAATTAATAGTTTACGCCATTCCTTATCCATGGAGAGGATCCGGAACCTGAATTTGCTACAACGCATCTGGTACCTGCATACTTATGGTCTAAGCAAAATTTGGTATGTGGCACAGATTCTGCCGATTGCAAAACGTGACGCACAGAAATTGGAACAACTCCTTGGTTACTTTTTGTGGACTGGAAAAGCATATAAGGTGAGCCGGCCTCAACTACGTTTGCCTCCGTCCAAAGGTGGTTGCGGCTTAGTGGACATTGCCAAGAAATGCATGGCCTTATTGGGGAAAACCGCCACACAATCATTGCGCGGATCTGGCTCATCCATTGACCAAAATTTCTGGAAGGAACAGCTGCATAACCCTCAGGTGGCACTCAACGGATTTAAACCCACTGTCCTTCACCTAAAACGAATTCTGGACAACAACGATGACATTACGGCCTTCGAATGCACCCGGAACCACTACCGTATGCTCACGACAGTTCATCTGGTGCCCAGAGTGGCAGAGAAATATACCAGGGAGTGGAAAGTGATCTGGCAGAATTTATTTTGTAAACATGTGCCCAGTGATTGGCAGGAAACCACCTATGAAGTATTAAATGAGACTATACCGACAGCGGATAAACTCTGGCGACATGGAAGGGCACAGTCAAACCAATGTCCATCTTGTGCCGCCGTCGACACACTGGACCACCGGATCGCTTCCTGTAAGCAGGTTGAAGTCATCTGGGTAGAGCTCAGGACCTACGTCGCCAAATGGTGCCCACCGCAAGCTCCGCCATGCCTTGAGAAGCTCCAGCGTTTGGAATTTCATTTTCAGAATACTGCACTCCAACGCTGTGTAGTTTGGCTGGTAATGGGAACAATGTACTGGATCCTTAAACAGAATAATGGCCCAGTGGCGCAGAGGAAGGATTGGGTCAGTTTTCTGAGACAGGCACGCTGGCAACTGATAACTTCTGGTCTTAGCAAATCAATGCAGCCGTACATAACACGCTTTGCACTTTAAATACGACAATGCAACTATAATCAAAATAATATATACATAAAAAAAAAATTAAAAAAAAATAAAATAAAAAATAAAAAAAAAGCTAACTTTGAGTATCTGTTATGAAAATAAAAAAAAAATAAAAAAATTAAAAAAAAAATATACAACTTAAAAAAAAAACATAAAAGCTTGAAAAAAAAAAAAAGTCGCCAGGACTGTAAATCATCCACGAAAGTAGTATACAAACTTTGACAACGGTTTTATGATTGGTTGTCCGAGTCCAATCTGGTCAGTGAGAAGCATGGACTCATAAAACCTAGAGAAACAAAAAAAAAAGTCTGACAAGGCTAGGCTGTTATGTTTTAGTGCCCTCTGCCGGTAGAACTTGGAATGTCAACCCCTCTCTATCAAGTCTGACAAGGCTAGGCTGTTATGTGTTAGTGCACTCTGCCGGTAGAACTTGTAATGTCAACCCCTCTCTATCAAGTCTGACAAGGCTAGGCTGTTATGTGATAGTGCACTCTGCCGGTAGAACTTGGAATGTCAACTCTTCTCTATCAAGTCTGACAAGCATAGGCTGTTATGTGATACTGCACTCTGCCGGTAGAACTTGTAATATCAAACCCCTCTCTATCAAGTCTGACAAGGCTAGGCTGTTATGTGATAGTGCACTCTGCCGGTAGAACTTGGAATGTCAACTCTTCTCTATCAAGTCTGACAAGGCTAGACTGTTATGTTTTAGTGCACTCTGCCGGTAGAACTTGGAATGTCAACTCCCTTCTATCAAGTCTGACAAGGCTAGGCTGTTATGTTAGTGCACTCTGCCGGTAGAACTTGGAATGTCAACTCCCTTCTATCAAGTCTGACAAGCCTAGGCTGTTATGTGTTAGTGCACTCTGCCCGTAGAACTTGTAATGTCAATTCCTCTCTATCAAGTCTGACAAGGCTAGGCTGTTATGTGATAGTGCACTCTACCGGTAGAACTTGTAATGTCAAATCCCTTCTATCAAGTCTGACAAGGCTAGGCTGTTATGTGTTAGTGCACTCTGCCGGTAGAACTTGGAATGTCAACTCCCTTCTATCAAGTTTGACAAGGCTAGGCTGTTATGTGTTAGTGCACTCTGCCGGTAGAACTTGGAATGTCAACTCCCATCTATCAAGTTTGACAAGGCTAGGCTGTTATGTGTTAGTGCACTCTGCCGGTAGAACTTGGAATGTCAACTCCCTTCTATCAAGTCTGACAAGGCTAGGCTGTTATGTGTTAGTGCACTCTGACGGTAGAACTTGGAATGTCAACTCCCTTCTATGAAGTTTGACAAGGCTAGGCTGTTATGGGTTAGTGCACTCTGCCGGTAGAACTTGGAATGTCAACTCCTCTCTATCAAGTCTGACAAGGCTAGGCTGTTATGTTTTAGTGCACTCTGCCGGTACAACTTGGAATGGCAACTCCCTTCTATCAAGTCTGACAAGGCTAGACTGTTATGTTTTAGTGCACTCTGCCGGTAGAACTTGGAATGTCAACTCCCTTCTATCAAGTCTGACAAGGCTAGGCTGTTATGTTAGTGCACTCTGCCGGTAGAACTTGGAATGTCAACTCCCTTCTATCAAGTTTGACAAGCCTAGGCTGTTATGTGTAAGTGCACTCTGCCGGTAGAACTTGGAATGTCAACTCCCTTCTATGAAGTCTGACAAGGCTAGGCTGTTATGTTAGTGCACTCTGCCGGTAGAACTTGTAATGTCAAATCCCTTCTATCAAGTCTGACAAGGCTAGGCTGTTATATGTTAGTGCACTCTGCCGGTAGAACTTAGAATGTCAACTCCCTTCTATCAAGTTTGACAAGGCTAGGCTGTTATGTGTTAGTGCACTCTGCCGGTAGAACTCGGAATGTCAACTCCCTTCTATCAAGTTTGACAAGGCTAGGCTGTTATGTGTTAGTGCACTCTGCCGGTAGAACTTGGAATGTCAACTCCCTTCTATCAAGTCTGACAAGGCTAGGCTGTTATGTGTTAGTGCACTCTGCCGGTAGAACTTGGAATGTCAACTCCCTTCTATCAAGTTTGACAAGGCTAGGCTGTTATGGGTTAGTGCACTCTGCCGGTAGAACTTGGAATGTCAACTCCTCTCTATCAAGTCTGACAAGGCTAGGCTGTTATGTTTTAGTGCACTCTGCCGGTACAACTTGGAATGTCAACTCCCTTCTATCAAGTCTGACAAGGCTAGGCTGTTATGTTAGTGCACTCTGCCGGTAGAACTTGGAATGTCAACTCCCTTCTATCAAGTCTGACAAGCCTAGGCTGTTATGTGTAAGTGCACTCTGCCGGTAGAACTTGGAATGTCAACTCCCTTCTATCAAGTCTGACAAGGCTAGGCTGTTATATTAGTGCACTCTGCCGGTAGAACTTGGAATGTCAACTCCATCTATCAAGTCTGACAAGGCTAGGCTGTTATGTTTTATTGCACTCTGCCGGTAGAACTTGGAATGTCAACTCACTTCTATCAGGTCTGACAAGGCTAGGCTGTTATGTGATAGTGCACTCTGCCGGTAGAACTTGTAATGTCAACTCCTCTCTATCAAGTCTGACAAGCCTAGGCTGTTATGTGTTAGTGCACTCTGCCGGTAGAACTTGTAATGTCAATTCCTCTCTATCAAGTCTGACAAGCCTAGGCTGTTATGTGTTAGTGCACTCGGCCGGTAGAACTTGTAATGTCAATTCCTCTCTATCAAGTCTGACAAGCCTAGGCTGTTATGTGATAGTGCACTCTGCCGGTAGAACTTGTAATGTCAACTCCTCTCTATCAAGTCTGACAAGCCTAGGGTGTTATGTGTTAGTGCACTCTGCCGGTAGAACTTGTAATGTCAACTCCTCTCTGTCAAGTCTGAGAAGCCTAGGCTGTTATGTGTTAGTGCACTCTGCCGGTAGAACTTGTAATGTCAAATCCCTTCTATCAAGTCTGACAAGGCTAGGCTGTTATGTGTTAGTGCACTCTGGCGGTAGAACTTGTAATGTCAATTCCTCTCTATCAAGTCTGACAAGGCTAGGCTGTTATGTGATAGTGCACTCTGCCGGTAGAACTTGTAATGTCAAATCCCTTCTATCAAGTCTGACAAGGCTAGGCTGTTATGTGTTAGTGCACTCTGCCGGTAGAACTTGGAATGTCAACTCCCTTCTATCAAGTCTGACAAGGCTAGGCTGTTATGTGTTAGTGCACTCTGCCGGTAGAACTTGGAATGTCAACTCCTCCTTATCAAGTCTGACAAGGCTAGGCTGTTATGTTAGTGCACTCTGCCGGTAGAACTTGGAATGTCAACTCCTACTTATCAAGTCTGACAAGGCTAGGCTGTTATGTGTTAGTGCACTCTGCCGGTTGAACTTGGAATGTCAACTCCTCTCTATCAAGTCTGACAAGGCTAGGCTATTATGTGATAGTGCACTCTGCCGGTAGAACTTGGAATGTCAACTCCTCTCTATCAAGTCTGACAAGGCTAGGCTGTTATGTTAGTGCACTCTGCCGGTAGAACTTGGAATGTCAACTCCTACTTATCAAGTCTGACAAGGCTAGGCTGTTATGTGTTAGTGCACTCTGCCGGTTGAACTTGGAATGTCAACTCCTCTCTATCAAGTCTGACAAGGCTAGGCTGTTATGTGTTAGTGCACTCTGCCGGTAGAACTTGTAATGTCAATTCCTCTCTATCAAGTCTGACAAGCCTAGGCTGTTATGTGTTAGTGCACTCTGCCGGTAGAACTTGGAATGTCATCCCCTCTCTATCAAGTCTGACAAGGCTAGGCTGTTATGTGTTAGTGCACTCTGCCGGTAGAACTTGGAATGTCAACCCCTCTCTATCAAGTCTGACAAGGCTAGGCTGTTATGTGTTAGTGCACTCTGCTGGTAGAACTTGGAATGTCAACCCCTCTGTATCAAGTCTGACAAGGCTAGGCTGTTATGTGATGGTGCACTCTGCCGGTAGAACTTGGAATGTGAACTCTTCTCTATCAAGTTTGACAAGGCTAGGCTGTTATGTGTTAGTGTACTCTGCCGGTAGAACTTGGAATGTCAACTCTTCTCTATCAAGTCTGACAAGCCTAGGCTGTTATGCGTTAGTGCACTCTGCCGGTAGAACTTGGAATGTGAACTCTTCTCTATCAAGTCTGACAAGGCTAGGCTGTTATGTTTTAGTGCCCTCTGCCGGTAGAACTTGGAATGTCAACCCCTCTCTATCAAGTCTGACAAGGCTAGGCTGTTATGTGTTAGTGCACTCTGCCGGTAGAACTTGTAATGTCAACCCCTCACTATCAAGTCTGACAAGGCTAGGCTGTTATGTGATAGTGCACTCTGCCGGTAGAACTTGGAATGTCAAATCTTCTCTATCAAGTCTGACAAGCATAGGCTGTTATGTGATACTGCACTCTGCCGGTAGAACTTGGAATGTCAACCCCCCTCTATCAAGCTTGACAAGCCTAGGTTGTTATGTGATAGTGCACTCTGCCGGTAGAACTTGGAACGTCAACTCTCCTCTATCAAGTCTGACAAGGCTAGGCTGTTATGTGTTAGTGCACTCTGCCGGTAGAACTTGTAATGTCATCTCCTCTGTATCAAGTCTGACAAGGCTAGGCTGTTATGTGTTAGCACACTCCGCCGGTAGATCTTGGAATATCAACCCCTCTCTATCATGTCTGACAAGCCTAGGCTGTTATGTGTTAGTGCACTCTGCCGGTAGATCTTGGAATGTCAACCCCTCTCTATCAAGTCTGACAAGCCTAGGCTGTTATGTGTTAGTGCACTCTGCCGGTAGAACTTGGAATGTCAACTCTTCTCTATCAAGTCTGACAAGGCTAGGCTGTTATGTGTTAGTGCACTCTGCCGGTAGAACTTGGAATGTCAACTCTTCTCTATCAAGTCCTACAAGCCTAGGCTGTTATGTGATAGTGCACTCTGCCGGTAGAACTTGGAATGTCAACCCCTCTCTCAGGACCTCCTAAATACCGGACCTGACACTGTGATTCAAGATGGCGGCCTATGTGGTGGGAACTACTTGTAAACAACTCGTCTACAGGCTACGATTTCAACGCAGTAAAATAAAAATGTGGTGTAATAACACGCCTATTTTGTGAATATGGGCTTTGTTAAACACAAAAACACTGTCTTAAACATAAACTCAAGTAATCAAAAAAGAATGACATTTAATATTAAACGATAAACCATGGGCAATGAAGTATATAACCTCAAATATCATTCATGCAATCTACAGGTTTACATGCCATTATGTAACTGCATTACACACTCAAATTACAAAGAAGATAGACAAAACTGCAAGCAGCATGTTACTTAAATAAAACAGAAGTGTTGACAGTGAGTTGACTCAGAATTATTAATCATTGTTTACACTGTTTTTCACATTTGTACAATGTGCATAATGTTATATACCTACACAAAACATACTATACTGGATGGCTGATATACAAATGCTGCTATTTAGAATTACCTAAAGCTACCTACTGAATTCAAAACCTTTAGGGTGAAATTTTGCTTTTACTATTACTGAGAACTTGATTACTCAGTTTGCAACAACATATTACTCAGCACTTCAGGACGCTTTATTTTACAGGGGGAATCCACAAAAGCAGATGAAATATTAAAAATAATAACCGTAAAACAGCACTGTAAATGAAATACATGAAATACGTAATCTTAAACCAGTATTGTAAAGCAACATTGTGTTAGCTTAGGTTAGGTTAGTTTTGCATATGAGTGGGGTGACAGGGTCCTGTGTTATCGAAATATTTACAATTTGGGTAGTGTTTATGCAATCATTTCAACGTAAATGCATTAATCAATCATTGTAGCATATATTACACTCGTTTATGCACATTTATTAGCTAAATATCCGCCGCATAAGCGAAATAAAACCACTTCATCGACCGTAAGAAATTTTGTCATAAATAAAACACGAAGCTTGAGCGCACAATAAAACTTACAAGATCGTAATCAGCAATAAAAACTGCATCCATTGCACTATGTTTCATTCGTTTTCTCGAGCGGACGATTTTGTAAATATTTACCAAACTTTGCTATAGTCTACAGTTATACATGCAGCAACATAACACATTTCTTCTAAACTTCAGCTACACATTTAAATTACAAAGACAAAAGATAATGTACAAATATGAGCAGCATACTACTTACATGAAACAAACTGTTGGTGTGGCAGATGCCACTAATTGAATTCACTCGAAATTATTGTCTTTCACTATTCACACTATTCACCATGTTATATACACACCGGCAACTAATACACATAACGCTGCAATTTATTGTAATTAAATACTGAATTTAGAAGCTTTATGTTGCAATTTACCTTTTGTTTTAACTGAAAGTTTCTGATTTTTAATTTGCATCCGGGAATGCAACAGTTACGGTGCATTGTCGTGTTTGAGGTTAGGTTGTAGTATGGCAACATTAATATACACTACTGGAACAGTTTTTCTTCAACAACCTCTCACCACTGTAATCGTGACACAAATTGTACTTGCAAACAGATAAATTAACCACACTATACGGCTAATGTAGCCATAGTCCTAGATGGAACACAATAAACATGAACACGTGGATAGCACACGGCACAGTCAAAACGTTATTACATTTATTCCTGTTCCTATACTGCCCAAATAAAACTTTTGAAACACTCGCTTTGCTAATATGAAGACAAACTTACATAGGAATTATTATAAGAAACAATAACTCG